>CM074720.1:535477588-536053356 GCA_037306005.1 Rhinophrynus dorsalis
ATATACACACATACATATGTGTGCACACAGATGTGCAGAGGAATGTATAAACGGTTAAGTGTAAGGGTCAGTGGGAGGGTATGAGAATGCAGGGCTGGTACCATTCTGATGTATGGGGGAGCTCTGTTGGGAATTCTCCTATCTGCACCAAGGTCTTTGTACTAATTGTCCAATCTGCAGTGTCCTTGATACACTGAATATAATGGGCACAGAAGTATAAACATTTACCTGCTAAAATTTATTTTTCATCGAGGGAGCTAACACGACATCCCAATCTCCAAAATGTATGATATATATTATATAAAAATATGTTTCCCATTAACCTCTTGGATGCTAAGGAGCTCTCCAACTCACTGCAGCACATCCATTAACCATTAGAGAACCAGAGGGGTGCACAACTTATGGAGAAGCATTGCACTGGATGCTCCTCTGCTTCTTAAAGGCTTAAGGGGACACAATCACCTAAAAACAACTTTTTGTTGATTTTAAAACAGCATTAAAAACCACCAACATGTTGTATTATCTAATTTTATTTAGAAAACTAGTTTTTTCCTTATTCAGATTGGTAGAGTAAGCTAACTAAGACCTTTCCTGGTTTAGCCCTGTGTTTCCTCCCCCCACCTGCTCACTTGACACTTAATGACACATTAAACTTTTTCTTATGAAAAAACATATATTGTAGGGCATTTCCTGTTGCGTAACAAAAGTGTGCTCCCACTGCTGACAGATACATATTTCCAGAGTTATGATAGTTTAAACGCGCGTTTATTTACATCAGCAGTGCCCTCTAGTGATCAAATTCCAATTAGTTCCCCTGTTACATTCTAAAGGCGAGGAAAGTCAGTGACTTACAGTTCTCCAAAGAATGTGATATAAACTGCTGAGTCACTTCCTGTCAGTTAGAACTACCAGGAAGTAAACACAGTAAATTCACTTCCTGATTGTTTGAACTGTTGTAACTTCTGAATAAAACAACTGACAGCAGTGGTGGTGCCCTTGTCTTACTCAGCAGGAAAAGCTCTATAACATATACATGGTCATAAAAAAAAGTTTACTGCTCCTTTAACACTTTCAGTGCTGTGGAGGTGTGCAATCCATTGTTGAGCAGTATCATTGGAGTAAATGCACCAATTCCTCAGTGCATCTGCAAGGCGTCAGCCTCTAATAGCAGTGGATGCACATACAGGTATGTAAATACTGTATTGCATGCCCACGGAACACCTTGCCATTGCAGGACTTTAACCCTTTGAGTGCCGGAGGAGTACAGAACGCATTGCTTTGCAATGCGTTCTGTACCCCTTTGGCACTCAAAGGGTTAATGTCAGGAAGTCCCATACACCTGTCCCATTGCTAGAGGAAATAATTTCACTGTGATGGAAATAAAGTTGTCTACATAATGTTATTACACGGCATAGATTTAGGGTGACCACATTTCAATTCTGCCAAAGAGCACTCCACAGAATTCTAAACAGTGGAGGAAGGGCTGCCTATTTACTGCTGTGATAGAGAGCGAGTTCTGTGTTTGGCTACAAGATAATGTACATCAAGCCCAAAGCCTTAAACTGGCATCACACTAGAAAAATATTGCACTGGAGCTCCCCACTGATGTCAGGATCAAGGCTCACTTCTTTCTCTAGTGTTTAAAGCTCTGATTGGAAGCCATTTTCTTGTAGCCCTGCAGAGGAATCATGTTCTGTCCCTGTAGTCTACAGCAGTGGTTCTCAACCCGTGCCCTCAGTGGCTACTAACAGGCCAGGATTTGAGAATTTCCTTTTAAGAGCACAGGTGAGTTAATCAATACGACTGAGCCTCTGATCAACACACTTGTGTTCTAGCAGGGAAATTCCTAAGTCCTGGACTGTTAGTGGCCACTGAGGCAGGCCCGGACTGGGACAAAAAATAGGCCCGGACTGGGACAAAAAATAGGCCCGGGCATTTAAGGCTGAGCAGACCATTTTTATTTTTTGAGCAGCCCATGGGGAGGGAGCTTATAATCACATGCAGTGCATCGCACGGCCGCACATTGATTGCCCGCCCACCAGGAAACTTGTAACGAGGTGGATGGCCCAAACTCGTTTAATGATTAATTTTTTTTTAAACGCCTGGACCGGCCCCGGACCGGCCCACCGGGCAAATGCCCGGTATGTCTGATGGCCAGTCTGGGCTTGCACTGAGGGTACGGGTTGAGAACCTCTGGTCTATAATCTGTTCTCATTATAATGTTTAGAACTCTGTGCTCTGGAGTCTTCATTCCGGGACTTTGTATTGTCCCAGAAGGGGGCTGCCCGGGACAAGGGACACACATTTAAAATCCGGGACTGTCTTGGACAATCCGAGACACGTAGTCACCCTACCTAGATTTTGTTAATGAATAAAGGAATGCCCTAAAATTCCCACAGACTGTCCTATTGCCTTCCTTTGTGGCAATATGTTACTGGCTGAAACCCACATGCACAGACCATTGATTAGGTCAGTGTTTCTCAACAAGGGTGCCACGGACATCCGCTTAGGGTGCCCCATTGTATCTATAAGGCTTTGATAAAAATGTGAATGTAGACTTCCAACTGTACATTTAAGGTTATTACTATGCACAATATGTTTATTTTAGTTGTGAGGTCTAAGAATAACTCTATATTTATGTATTTGTAACCTTCATAACACCCCTGACAAGTGACATAAAATAATAGGGGTGCCCCAAAAATGCCAGACTGCGTGTTAGGTGTGCATTGAGCAAAAAAAGCTTGAGAACCACTGGATTAGATCAGCATGAAAGCTTCTCATAAATCCTACTGTCCATGGGAATTCTACACTTGTTTTACATAATCAAAATGTGCTGAATCGTTCCTGTGTTCTGCTTTGAAATATCAGCAATCTGCATTTGGGCGATGTGACGCATAGAGAGGGGCGGCTCTACAATATGAGCAAGATAAGTGGCTGCTTAGGGCTCCTGCTTGGTCACAAGGCCCCACAGTGCTTATATAGTACTGCAGCTGTTTGTAAATAAAATCAGAAGGTAATGTCTTATTAGGAATACCGACTCAGGAGCAAAGGGGGCTGCATTTATTTTTTCACCTAGGACTTCCAAAAACCTACAGTCACCCATGTGCATAGCAAAACTGCCCTTGTGAATAGCCCAATTTGAATAATCAGGAACATTTTTGTGCATTCAAAGCAGCACACACAAAAAAACCTCCTAGCGTGAACTAAGACAGGTTAAGCAATTAATGGGCGAATCCATATCTTTGTATTACTTAAAGGGATAGTAATGTTTCAAAATAAATGCAGCTCTGATTATTCTTTATAGTTTTTTGTGTCATGTACAGAGTTATTATCATTCTTTACGATGTGTAGTTTCAGAGTAATTTAATCATAAAGTGTCCCCCTCCCACCCCTTTTACCCAGTGTAACTCTGCACAGCAAGACTGTCCAGATGGATCACAGCAAGGGACAATCTTATGTTAGCATAAGGAAAAACCTTCCTTATGATCGGCAGGGTTTTCCTTATGATCACAGTAAGAAGATTGTCCCTCACTGTGAGCTGTCTGGTCAGGTGATCAGATTCCACATCGGAGGGGAGGCGGCTTACAATAGGTAAAAGGGGCGGGAGGGGGATACTTTATCATTCAATTACTCTGGAACTACACATCATAGAGGATGATAATACCGCTCTACATGGCCCAAAAACTATAAAGAGCTGCATTTATTTTGAAGCATTACTATCCCTTTAATCTGGACTACAAATCAATTAATTGAACCTGGGAACCTCTGGGTTTGACCCTGACAATCAGGGTTTTGCCCCAGATCTCACGATCTCAGGGTGAAGGGTCACAGTCTCAGGGTAAGTCCGGTGTTACCTACAATACCATCTGCACCAATTAACTGCTTATTTAGGGCTAGATTCTATTGCAGTTGCTAAATGTTAAAAGGATAGTAATACTTCAAAATTACTATCCCTTATAATGAAGCCCATTAAAACTGAATTAAATACCACCAGAGGCATCTCTCAAACCTTTATGGTTTGCGAGTTAGCCGCTTTTAAACTTCGCTCCCCCCTGACGTCAGCGTTCTTGCTGCAGCAGGGGAATCCGTTCATTGAATCAAGCGGAGGCAGATTGTAGCAGGAAGACAGCGGGAGAAGTCCTGCTTGTCTTGTGTATAATCAGACACTGATATCTCTTACTTGCAGGAAGTTGTAGGTTCCTTGACAGATTGGAGCATCTCTGGGTTGGAACAGTCAGAGAGACGTTTCCTAAAATCTTAGTTCTTGGGGACTTTAAGGGTTAATATTCAAAGGCAAAGGTCAGGTCATTTTGAAACTTCTCAAGTAAGATCCTCATCTGTCTATAACTAGTAGCGCAAGTGGGGAATTTTATCTGGGTCATTAAATTACTCCCTGGCAGGGGCGGATTGTAGGGAAATACCAGCCCAGTAGCTGCACCGACGTCCCTATCGACGTCCCCTTGTGGTTCCTTTATGGCATGGGAGAGCAGGCGCCAGGATATTATGTCACATCCTGGAGCTCTGCATTAACCCTTTGAGTGCCAGAGGGGTAAGCAATGCATTGAAAAGCAATGCGTTGCATACCCCTCTGGCACTCAAAGGGTTAACAAGGAATGTGAAGGCTGTCACAGAGAGTGTCTGTGCCGGTGGCAACACAGACCTCTCTTTCAAAATATCGTGGGACGGTGAGGTGAGATCCTCTGATCTCCCCCACCGGCCCAGGATCTAGTGGCCCACCGGGGGATGCCCGATCCCCTGATAGGACAATCCGCCCATGCTCCCTGGTTTTACAAATGAATACAGATATCACACAGGGGTAAACAACGCATTGCAAAGCCGTCTAGCACTGAAAGGGTTAACAAGCATCCTGGAGTAAACCAACTGCAACGTAAGGGGGAGGAATCAAAGTGTCCCAAAACACCATTGATTGATATGGGGGATACTTTTAACTCCTTGAACACTGGAGAGATGTGAAAGGCATCGAAAAGCAGTTGGATTCCCCCCCCCCAATGATCCCAGTTCTGTTTTAGTACATCAGTCACAATAATGTACAGACTGTTTTCATAACTTCTATACAGAGATAGACACTTAGCAACACATTAAGGCCACATGCATCAAGTAAAGTGGAGCAAAAGTGACAGATTCCTATTGATATAAAAGTGACTTTTTATCCCATTCAATTCTAGAGCTAAACAATGCACTGGAGATCTCTCCAGAATCCAAAGGGTTAAATTTATAATTTTAAATAAATGGAAATTCGTATATTTGTTCTTCGTGGTGCAGATAGTTTGTTCCTCTTTAAGGCTGGAGTCATTCTGGAGCAAACCAACTAGACAAAATAAAATAAATAAAAAAGTTCCATTTAGTTAAAAGGAACTTTTAACCCCTTGAGGTCTAAATAGGTCTCCAACGCTCTCTAGCATTAAGAGGTTAAAAAAAACAACAATTTAAAGCAATAGAAACTCCGGGAATCTTTATTAACCCCTATCCTGTAGTTGGTTTGGCCCAGTTGTCATTAGTACATTAGACTCTCTTTGTCCTATGAATCTATAAAAGCATTTAGTTGTAATTGCAATTAATTGTGGAAATTGGCCATATATATATATACTAGTTGAAGAGCCCGTTACACAGTGCCACTGCCAGCTGGTCGCGGGGCAGTCATGCGCAGTAGAGACTGCCAGCGCCGCAGCTGATACAGAGCTGTACGCTCCTTCGGAGCATCCAGCTCTGTATCAGCCGCGGCGCTGGCAGTCTCTACTGCGCATGACTGCAGCAGGCACAGCAGTCTCTACTGTGCATGACTTTGTTGTTACACACGTTTTAACGAATTATTATATAGGATATATATATATATATATATATGGTTTTAAATTTGATTATGGTACCATAATATTTTTGTGCATGTTTTATTGATATATAATAGAGTTTATTGCTTATTTCATGGTGTTTACTCCAAATAAAGTGCTATTATTATTTATCATTGGAATTCAACAAGCTTCTTCATCTTTCTTTGCGTACCCCTCTGGCACTGAAAGGGTTAAATAGTAGCAGCTTGGGAGATTCCTGTTTTAATCTTTTTATGTATAGATTTGTGTAGTTTTTTTCCATATTGAGGGGTACACGATATTAGCGCCATATCCAGTTCATTTTCTGTGTGTGTGTATATATATATATATATATATATATATATATAATGCGTGTGTTTATATGCATGTATATTTTTTCCTGACTAATATGATGTAAAGATTGTTTATGTATATATTCTCTCTCTAAACCTTCCAAACGAAAGTGTAGTCTCTCTCACTACAATACCAGCTCTATTTACACAAAGTATTCCCAATATCTTGTTTTCATTTGCAACAAATTGGTTACTATATAATGACAATCCGTTACACATCAAGTCTGTGGCTACACAGCTGATACTGAGAAGCGAATGAATGGATTCCAGACAATATACTGTATCTCTGTTCATTTGCACATAAACACGATTGTGACGTCATCCACTCTGTGAATCAGACTCCAGTGGAATTAATCTCGTAATGAGACGAGACAGTCTGAGGACAACAATACCGACACGTGCATTACAGTGCCACTGACTTAACCCTATGAGCGCCAGTGGGGTAGCCAGCGCATAGGATACATCTCTAGCGCTCAGAGGGTTAAAAGAAGACTCTGTAGGGTCGGTGTACTAAATAGTGCCATTCAGGAGATAACCAGTTATAACGCTGGCACTACTACACGTTCCCTAAATCCTCATTGTGTTAAACTGGGATTTTAAACCATTGAATGTTAGGAAGGTCTCAACGCATTGCGAAGCAAAGCATTGGAAAACTCTTTAGCATTCAAGTGGTTAATAGTCCCATTTAAATCCATAGAAAATGTTATGTTAACTATGATGTAGTTTGCTCTATAACTGCACCAGTTTTCTTGTACATTAACATAAAAAATATATATTTATGTGCATATCAATGGTGTGTATACTATCTTGGATGATAGGATAAATAGATAATATGAGATAGATGATAGACATATAGATAGATGGATAGATAATCGATATAGATAGATGATAGATAAATGGATGATATAGATAGATAGATAGATAGATAGATAGATAGATAGATAGATAGATAGATAGATAGCAGACACTGACCTTTAGCGAGACAATTAAAGGAGATTGTCAACGAAATATTGACAAATAAATTCCGACCCTGCTTGAACCTATTACACGTTTTGGATAATTAAATATGAAAAAAAAAAAAAAAATAAATAAATAAATATAAAAAAAAAAAAAAATATATATATATATATATATATATATATATACACAAACTATATAATATATACACAGAGATACGAAACCCTTTTTAGACACACATACATAGACACATGCACATACAGACACAGTCACCATATAAAGATACACACATAGACATATACTGTACAAGTCATAGAACAGTGAATCAGAAGTCATTACAGTGTATTTGATATATACCGAGTGCACTGGTCTCCTATCTCTGTTCCTGTGTGTGTTTCACAGATTGTACACCCGTTATACACATACTGTATAACTAATGGGTGAATCAGAAGTAATTAAAGTGAAAATGATGAATATCAGTGTGCTGGCCCTGTGCCTCCCCTGTACACAATCACATACATTATTTAGATAGATATACGTGTATCTCTCAGCCAGAGATCCTGGCCTGATGGATGGCTGCTGTCCTGGCCGTGTCACTGCCATATTAATGAGGTGTTGGTGACAGTAGTTAGTAAATAGATGCGGAGGGGGCTGAGCCTGCAGGAGCCGGGTTGTCTCCTCCTTCTGGCCGATCTCAGACACTCAGGCGCTGGGGTCAGAGCCCGGGGAGACCCCGCTCCTTGCACAGAGAGGGGATCAGGCCGGAAAGAGCCATCAGGCAGAGGAAGAAGGGCCTGACAGCTGGGCAGGACTCCCTTCAACCTGGCCTGGATCCTCTTTACAATCTGGCCTGGATCCTCTTTACAGTCTGGCCTGGTGGCTCAGAGAAACTGGATCTGCTGCCACTCAGGCGGATGCAGTAAGTAAAAAGGGTGCAAATCCGGGGCAAACAATCCATACTATATGGTACAGACACCCCTTCCCCCATGACATAAATAGGGGGCTTAAACTAATTGCCTGCTTCGTATTGCGTTGGAGGCTTCTAGCATTCAGACATTAACCCTTTGAGTGCCATATAACTATTGGACGTACCTCTCTGACACTCAAAGGGTTAAAAGCACGATTATTTAAACCAGTGGAAATATTTAATACGTTTTACTGTGTTTTCTATGGTGCACTTGGTCCGCGCCAAAATTAAATCGCATTTCTTAACCCTTTGAGTGCCAGAGGGGTACGCAACCCCCTCTGGCACTCAAAGGGTTATATACGTCAGCTTCATGGAGGCTGATGGGAGACTAGAGTCATTCTGGGGCAAACCAACCCCATAGTAGAGGACATGTACACAATTTTATCCATCTTAATGAGAGCTTTTACCCCCTCCTCCTTTAAATAAATCGGAAGATCTGTCCAGCATTAATGTGATGCAAATCACAGTTTAAATCAAGTGGGAGATTTAGGCAACTTCTGTTTGTCTTCTGTGGTGCAGGTCAGTGGCGTAACTATAGGGGTCGCACCTGTGACTGGGCCCGTGCACTCCAAGGGCCCAGCCTCCCCCTGCGACCCCTCCGCCTGGTGCCCGCAATCTCCCGCCAGTGCTCTAGTAATGCAGAGCGCTGGGAGATGACATCATCTAGTAATGCAGAGCGCTGGGAGATGACATCATCTAGTATTGCAGAGCGCTGGGAGATGACATCATCTAGTAATGCAGAGTGCTGGGAGATGACATCATGTCCCAGCGCTTTGATTACTAAGAGGACCGCGCAGGAGCACCAGGTAGGAGATGGGGCATTGTGGAGGGGGCCGTGGCACTTCTTGTACCAGGACCCGGGGGCTTCTAGTTACGCCTCTGGTGCAGGTGGTTTGCCCCAGATTAGGACTAACAAGTACATCAGCATCTTTCTTACTGCAATCAGGACCCAGGGGACTCAAAAGGGGGCAGTTCTGAGGCAAAGCAACTGCCCCACAATGGGGGAGGGGAGTTAATCCCCTGAATGCTACAGATGTCTCCCATATTAAAGGGATAGTAATGCCTGCTTTTAATAAAGTTTATTGTAGATATTAAAAATATAAATGCAGTGATGTACAACCCGTCTCTTAAACACGTATAGTTTGAGAGATATAAGAGTCTAAAGTTCCCCCTCCCTCCCCTTTCCCAGACGTCAGCGCTCTAGCTGACAGAAGGAGATTCGGGTTGTGCGAAGTCTAGAAAGAAATACTTCATTGGAATGGTCTACAAAGTGTGCCTTGTTTTAGCTCTCAATGCTGTACACTGAAACAAATATCCTAAAGCACATCCTACTGTTCCTGCTCAAATGGCAGTCCAGCTAACCCAGTGATTATCAACCAGGGTGCCGTGGCGCTTTAGTGTGACAGGGACATCAACTTAGGCTGCCCCATGTTTTCTATGAAGACTGACAAAAATGGACTTTTAAATAAAGATTTATAGAAATTATTATGCACAATATGTTTAGTTTTGTTATTATGATTATAAATCCTAATAATAACTGTATATTTATGTATTGTTCCCTTCTTATGCCCTTGATAAAGTACATTAAATATGTTAGGTGTGCCCAGAATGTTCTAGATTACGTGTTAGGGGTACCCTGAACAAAAAAAGATCGAGAACCACTGAGCTAGGAGGTGCCTGGTAATTTTTCTCTGCACGTAGAATGTTTAGTTAACAAAACAAACAAAAAAAAAAAGGTAGCGCATATTAAATATGAAAATGCAAACTGATGTTTTAATCTGTAAGTGGACCTTTACCAGTCTGCAATTTTAATAAAAAGTTATTGCATTCCATACTTTTATTTTTTGGAGATTTTGTTTTATGTTTTCCCCCTACCTGTCCATTTTACGGTGGTGCTGTTGCAGTCCATGACCCCTTTCACACCTGTGATATCTGTGTAGCATTGATGCTTAAAGCGGAACTACCACCGCTAAGCAACTTTGTTTGTAATAATTCCCTATCTGGTGACTAGCTGCTTAGTAGCGCTAGTCGCCAGAATTATTACCTGGTTATGGAGAAATATGCAGTCATCCTCGACTGACAGGCAGGAAGGAGCGCAGATATCTTTCCCTAGTGACGTCCACGTGCCTGCTCTGTCAGTCCCTTCTGGAGCCGAATGGCTCCAAGCAATGCCTCCTACAGCCGTCTGGGACTGACAGTGCAGGCGCTCGGACATCACTAGGGCAAGATGTCCGCACTCCATCCTGCCTGTCATCGGAGGATGAATGCATATTTCTCCATAACCAGATAATAATTCTGGCGACTAGCGCTACTAAGCAGCTAGTCGCCAGATTTATTAGAAACAAAGTTGCTTAGCGGTGGTAGCTCCGCTTTAACCAATGTCATCTGGATTAGGGAACTAAAAGCTGGATCGGATCGTATTGTAGTGGTAGGGTGTACATTGTTTTCTAGATACTGTGTAGAAGATGGAAAAATCCAGCACTCGCGGGGCTTGTTTAAATATTATTTGCTTTAGAGAAATTAATGTTTTAGTCAATATTAACCATTTGATGGCAACACAATGAAAAAAAAAAAATATATATATACATATAGTGCACGACCTTGCCTGTATGACTGGGCACACTGTGCGGTTCAGGAACCTGCTGGACCATTGCAGCGGTGAGTCTTTCTGCAGAGATTTTCACAGGAGTGGGCGGGGGCACGCCTCTGAAAATCACCACCCCTGATTTGTTGCCTGTCGCTGATCTCCACCCCCCTGCCGCAACAAGAATGGGCAGACAGGGAACCAGAAACACACACATATATATATATATATATATATATATATATATATATATATATGTATATGTAACACGTGTGATGCTCGTACCAGCAGATAAATCATTTTTATCCCTTAGCATGACAGGGCTATAGATTTATCAGCTTTTATATGATATATCTTTAACCCTTAAAATGCCAGAACAATGCACTTGAAAGGGTTAAATAACCCTATGGCACGCAAAGGGTTATTTATTTATATATTAATTTTGTGCACTCCCTTCTTACTAAAGGGTTCTAAAGCGAAATTATGAGACAGACCAAGTGCACCGCAGAGGATAAATTTACATTTCCATTGATTAAAAAGGAAATTTTAACCCCTTGAATGCTACTGAGATCTCCAACGCATTGTGAAAAAATCCAGTTGAGTCCCCTCTAGATTTCAGTGGTTTAAAGGCCCCACTGAAATCGATCAAACAAAAGAAACAGAAGGAGGGCGTTAGAATATGCCTCTAGAAGTCAGATGTGAAACATATCGGTACTCACAGTAATAAAACGCCGGTGAGGCGCCTTTCATCCACCGGCATAAAACTGCAGAGGAGATATGGCTTGCCCCAACCCGTTTCAAGGTCCTATCTGACCTTTTCATCAGGATACGGAAAATGATATGAAAAAAGAAAAGTTTTTTTCTCATTCAAATCCATGGTAATTTGGTGAAGTTTCATTTGTTGCCCATGGTACAATTAATTTGCTTAGGAATTGCTCCTCTTTATCCCCCCGAATGCTGCCTTTGTTCCACTTGTTCACTTTAATGGGGAACTAAGGGAGAGATGTATAAAACTGGAGTTACAGAGAAAATGTTAGTAAAATTGTCATAAAGTGACATTAGGATATGTGAAAACATTGAACAGCATTTCCTCTTAGCACTGTCTCCAGTCAGTGGACTTTTTTTGAAAAGTGGAGTAGAAACGGTCTTGTCCAAATAAGAATTGTTGGAACAGATTTATGAAGAAATTGCTAATTACACCAAAAATAATGGCATTTTTAGTGATTAAATATTAACTCTAGGGAGAACCTGGGGGAATATTCACAAAGAGGTGATAAAGTGGAAATTACTTCTCCGGTTTGTCACTTTACCTGTTCCTATATTATTCTATGGAGCTTATGTACTAAGATCTCCAGAACTCAAGATGTGTTAGTGCATTGGCTCCATAGAATAACACAGGAATTGGAGAAGTCATCTCCACTCTATTCAGGGCCGGATTTGTCATAAGGCAGAGTAGGCATCTGCCTACAGGCGCACCCCACAGAGGGGCGCCTGTCATTGGAATCGATTTTTTAAATTTATTTTTTTTTTAAAGGGATAGTAACACTTCGTTTTAACTTTATTTTATTTTGTAGGCATTAAAAAAACATGAAGAATGACATAAGTCTTATCTCTCAAACCTTTATGGTTTATGAGATATTCACAAGCAAAGTTCCCCTCCCGCCCCTTTTACCTAGTGTAAGGCATCTCTTCTCAGATGTGAGTCTGGTTGTATGACAGGACAGATAACAGAAGGGGACAATTTTCTTTGTATGAAAACAATGAAAGCCCTTCCCCCCTTGACAAGTTTTTCAGCTTTTTCCCTTATCTTAATTGAAGATTGTCCCTCTCTGCAATCTACCTGGGCACCTCCCTTCTGATCTGGTTGAACAGGGGGGGGATACTTTGCTTGTGAATATCTCTTAAACCATAAAGGTTTGAGAGAAAAGACTTATATCATTATTCATGTTTTTTTAATGCCTACAAAATAAAATAAAGTTAAAATGAAGTATTACTATCCCTTTAAGTGGTGAAACCCGCCGACCGCATGGTAAGGTCTGTGCTGAGAGACCTGTAGCTGCTGAGCTCCTCCTGCTCTTTAGTAATGCAGAGCGCTGGGAGATGACATCATCTCCATGACATCATCTCCCAGCGCTCTGATTACTAAAGAGAAGACGGCGTGGGAGCTCCAGCAGCTACTGGTCTGTGCAGAAGGAGGCACAGATCTCTCCTGCCCCTGGACCACCAGGGAGGTAGGAAATGGATATGGGGGGCAAAGTGGGGGCAATGTGGAGCTGATGGGGGCAATGTGGAGCTGATGGGGGCAATGTGGAGATGATGGGGCAATGTGGAGCTGAAGGGGGCAATGTGAGGTTAAGTTGGAGCTGATGGGGGCAATATGGAGATGATGGGGGCAATGTGAGGGCAAGTTGAAGCTCATGGGGGCAAGTTGGAGCTGATGGGGGCAATGTGGAAATGATGGGGGCAATGTGAGGGCAAGCTGGAGATGATGGGGGCAAGTTGGAGCTGATGGGGGCAAGTTGGAGCTGATGGGGGCAATAGGGAGATGATGGGGGCAATGTGGAGCTGGTGGGGCAATATGGAAATGATGGGGGCAATATGGAGCTGATGGGGGGCAGTGTGAGGGCAATATGAAGATGGGGGGGTAATGTGGAGATTAGGAGCATTGTGGAGGTGTTCACCGGAAATGGCCAATGGGCATAGCTGGGAACTCTCCGGATTTGCCCTGGAGACTCCGGGTTTGTCTTCTAATTACCGGGTCTCCGGGGCAGAGGATGATTCTCCGGGTGTGGGGAGTTTTAAATTAAACTCTACCCACTCCTTGCACTCCAGCCAAATTCCCCTCCTTCCCAGGCTATTTTTCATTTTTTTTTAATGGTTTTCAAAGCCCTGCCCCGCACTCGCGAGTAAGCCCCGCCCCTTTTCTGGCGCAGCTCGCGTCATACATCTCCCCCAGTGGCACCAGAGGACTGTCCTCCGGGTAGTCCACAATGAAAAGTTCCCAGGTATGCCAGTGGGGGTGGGTGGTCCAGCCCTGACTCTATCAACACTTAGTGAATCCCCCCCCTGTTCTTAATGAAGTATACAGTGACGGCTAAGTACGAGAACAAATATTCTCAGTTGTGAATTTTCTGCAGATTTTCTCAGACTATTCTCAGATAGACATATTTATACATTTGATTTCACTTCTTTATAAACTGTCATTGTCAGTGAGAATTTCTGCCACAATTCTTAAACATACACTAAGAAAGCTTTATACATCTCCCCCAAAGTCTGCGCCAGGTGCATGATGGGATGGATTCCATTCCTGCAATGGAAAGCTTTGCTTTGATAAGTACAGAGCACTTTGTGTTTGGATCCTGTCTTCCCTGAGAGGCTTTGATGTTTCCCCTCCTGTGATTAAAATCAAACACATTCTTCTCCCTCTACAGTAACACCCAAAAGGAGACAGAACCAGTCCTGCTATTCCACTGTCTGTTATTACACCCAACAATCAGTGTAAAGATATATACGTGTATTTATTTATTAGTATAGACTAGTTGAAGAGCCTGTTACAAGGGCCACAGTGCCACTGCCAACCGGTTGCGGGGCAGTCAAGCGCAGTATACTGAGCTGGACGCTCCGAAGGAGGGCAGTCTCTACTGCGCATGACTTCGTCGTTACATATGTTTTATCAAATCCTATATAATAATTAGCTAAATCGTGTGTAATGCCACGACATGCGCAGTACACACTGCTGCGCGTGCTGCAGTCATGCGCAGTGGAGACTGCCCGTGCCACGGCTTATACAGAGCTGGGTGCTCCGAAGGAGCGTCCAGCTCTGTATCAGCCACAGCGCGGGCAGTTTCCACTGCGCTTGACTGCCCCGTGACCGGGTGGCAGTGGCACTGTGGCCCGTGTAACGGGCTGTTCAACTAGTTATTATATAAGATATTAGTTGAAGAGCCCGTTACACGGGCCACAGTGCCTCTGGCAGCCAGTCACGGGGCAGTCACGCGCAGTAGAGACTGCCTGCGCCAGGCTGATACAGAGCTGGACACTCCTTCGGAGCGCCCAGCTGTGTATCAGCCGCGGCGAGGGCAGTCTCTACTGCGCATAACTGCCGCACGTGCAGCAGTGTCTACTGCGCATGTTGGGCGTTACACACGATTTAGCGAATTATTATATAGGATTAAGTGTCTTCTCTGTGTCCAAATTTTCCATCAGTCTCAGGGGTTTAATGTTGTGATGGGCCTCAGAATCCAAGAGGGCCCATCAGTACCAGTGTGTGTGTGTGTACGTACACACACACACACACACACAAATGTACCCACACACGTACGCGCACGCACACATACATACATACACGTCACTGCAGAGTGATGTGGCCAGAAGGGGATCCTTCTACATTTAATATCTTGAGAACTACATAAAAGTAAATTATTATATATAGCGAAAGACCCAGCTATCTACTTAATTGAAACCATTAATACTCCTTTAAAGGGATAGTAATACTTAATAATTACTAATCCCTATATTAAAGTCATATTAAAAAGAAATGTATTGCCCCCAGTGTCATCTCTCAAACCTTTATGGTTTGAGAGATAATGGCTCCTAAAATTGCGCTCTCCCTCCCCCTTCCCCGTAGTCAGCATTCTAGCTGACTGAAGGGAAATCTGGTCTTATGATCATCAGGCGGCTCTGCAGCAGAGCTGCGATTGCTTTAATAAAAAATAAATCTTTCACTACAACGGTCTTCTACGTGTGCTTGGTTTGTGATTGGTTTGCAAGCACACGTAGAAGACCGTTTTAGTGAAAGATTTTTTTTTATTAACACGATCGCAGCTCTGCTGCAGAGCCGCCTGATGATCTATGACCGGATTTCCCTTCAGTCAGCTACAACGCTGACTTCGGGGAAGGGGGAGGGAGAGGGCAACTTTAGGAGCAATTATCTCTCAAACCATAAAGGTTTGAGAGATGACACTGGGGGCAATACATTTATTTTTAATAAGACTTTAATATAGGGATTAGTAATTATTAAGTATTACTATCCCTTTAAGATCTCCAAAGTTGAAGAAATTTTAGTGCATAAGCTCCATAGCATAACATAGGAACTGGAGAAGTGATATCACTGGTGAAGTCATCTCCACTTTATCACCTCTTTATCACTGCTTATTAAATCTCCCCCCCATCATTTTTCTGTTGCTACAAGAATGTCATCCATGTGAAATAAACTTTAGAGTCTATTGGTTAATGGTAAGCGATCCTTGAATAGTAAGTAGGTGAGAATTGTCTGCAGTCCAGTGTCTCTTTATATATGAATGTACGGTGGAGTGTTCATTAGGGAAGTGTTAAACTAATTACTATGTCACACTACAGTTCATAATGGGACTGGTTTCATTACCTGTGAACAAGTTATCCCTAATTTTATCTCCCAATCCACCCCATACAATATAAAACCCAATGATTAAATAAACAGAATTTGACAGCAGATAAAACCCAATTAGCCCACCTAGTCTACCTATTTTATTCCTATCTAATTCAGAAGGCTCAGACTTATTTAATCTTATGAATAGCCTTAAATCTTCTCTATGCTCAAAGGAACCTTCTCAGCCTTTTGGCTAAGGTCAAGTGTAGGATCTGTCCAGACATGTGGAGGTATCTGGGCGGAATGTGGCATGGTGCACTTTTTCTGGAAACGGGGGCGTGGAAAACAGAAGAAACATTTAGTGGATCTCAGGACAACCACCCGTCTCTCATATCTACTACCGGGCTCCAAAGTCTCTCCCAGCATGGATGCCACCATGCAAAAGCCAGGCTTCCTCCAGCTGTAAGACAGAACATCAACGTGTAGATAGACACACTGGTGTGTACTGTACATGTCTGAGCTATGTGAGCTATGTGAGTAAATGAAGTCTGATGTCCTGTTTGATTTCATGAAGATTGCAAATACATTTTGACATTTTATGAACACTCTTGTTTGATGTGGAGTTAACCAATACATCCCTTTCTTTTGATGCCCCTCTAGAAAGTCTGAGTTACAAAAGAGCCCGCAGAGTGACCTCGATTCTGGGGGTGCAGATTTGCACATGTGCTGTAGCGGCGGGTGCACAGTAGAGACACTGCACTGGAGTACGATGGACTTTTTAGTTAGTCTTCCCACTTATCCTGCCGTAGTCTTACGGGAAGTCTGGGGTCATACCCAGTGGTGTCCGTAGACATTTTTCCAGGGGGGGGGGGCAAAGCCATAATATGACCCCCAGGCCAGCCCATCTAGCTCCTTTATTTATATGGAGGGGGATAATTGTGTGTGTGGGGGGGCAAGTGCCCCCCTTGCCCCCCCCCTCATACCATGGTTTGAATATGACACTTAGCACAGGAACTTTTTTAAGAAGACTACAAGCACTTTCTGTTTTGTTAGTTTTTTTTTTTGAGCACTTGGACAGTGGAAATGCCACAGTGGGTTCAAGCAGAAGACCAGACCTTGGTGGGAGAAGTGTTAACATACCTTTAACCTACCTTTTGGCCACCACAGAGATGGAGTTTCCAAAGGGCCCTAGTCAAGGTACTAATACGGGGCCCCACATCTCTTGATTCAGTACTTCTGACACAACGTGCTGCTAGCAGGTACTGACATTGTGGCTCTAATGGAAGTTGGAGAAACTGGGTGATGGTCTCTTTTAACGAAAAGGGCACCTGACACAAGAGGTTAGTGATAGCAACTGCAGGGCCTCTGTGACCCATCACTCGCAGCCAGGGCCCCTCACTTTGCCTGGGCCCTAGGCAGAAGCCTAGGTTGATATAATGGATGATCCGGCTCTGGGCCTCCACCTCTCCCCATATATGTTGGACTCCCCTTCCTGGAGGATATCAAAAAAGAGGTCTTGGGGTAAGAGCTTCATACCGAGAACCCCAGGGCTAGAACCAACCTTTCTGTAGGACCGTATGACCAGGTAGGGGAGGTAAAGGGACCTCCCAAAACCACATGGTGAGGGAGGGCCGAAGACATAAAGTTCCTGACGCCACTCAGGACTGAATACAGCACACGCACTGGCACAGATCACTGAGTGGATGACGGACACAAGAAAGTCATGTGCCTCAGGCTTTCAATAAAAAAATATGCACAAAGAAACCAGGAATAATTCTGGGACAAACCAACTATAAAACGGGAAAAGATAAAAAAAAGTCCCAAATAATCCAAATGATTTAAATCGGGATTTTAACCCCTTGAATGCTAGAGGGACCTTCAGTGTATTGATTTGCAATGTGTTGGAGACATCTCTAACGTTCAAGAGGTTACAAATGTCATTTACATCAATGGATATTTCAGAATTTCCTAGAATTACTTCACCTTTTGTCCATGCATATGAACCCAAAAGTGTTCTGAAATTCATTAACTGATTTAGACCTTCCCCCCTCCCACTGGGAGCCAATTCCATGTATCAACCACCATTTCTGTATACAGAATCTTCAGATCTTGCCTATTGGGAGGGTCGGGAAATTCTGGAAAGCTCAAAACACCGCTAGACCATTATGTAAACCAGGTTTGGGCAACCTGAGGTTATCCAGCTGGTCAGGACTACAACTCCCATCATCCTCAGCAATTTTGAAACCAATGGGAATTTTGACTTGTATGTATGTATATCTTTATTTATATGGCACCACACAGTGCACTCAGCGCCTTACAATAGACATATGTTACAATAAATAAGAGGAGATAAAATAAGTATCACATTAATAGAGACAATAGGAGAGAGGTCCCTGCCCCAAGGAGCTTACAGTCTAAATGGGTAATAGGAGACAGACAACAGGGTATGAGGGTGTCAAATGCTGTGAGTTCAGGTGCTGAGTTTGGCCAAAATCTAGTGTAGTGCTCCAGAACATAAGATTTCAGGGTAGACTTAAATACAGAGGGGGGTTGTTCAAGACGTAGGGAGAGAAACATAGAATTTGACGGCAGATAAGAACTATTCAGCCCATCTAGTCTGCCCATTTTTCTACTGTAAAAATGTCTAACCTTATTTGGTCCTTGGTCTTGTCTTATGTTAAGGACAGCCTTATCCCTATCCCATCCATACTTACATCCCCTCAATGTATTAAACTCTACCACCTCTGCTGGTAGGTTATTCCACTTATGTACTACCCTCTCAGTGAAGTAAAACTTTCTTAAATTACATCTAAACTTGTGTCCCTCTAGTTTTAAACTATGGCTTCTTGTTCAAACATTTTTACTCCCACCTGCATTTTGTTGTATCCCTTCATGTAAACTCTAATGAACAACTGTCCCACCTGGGAACCAGCCAATAATATTTGCCGGCGGTCATGTGGACTGCACCCCTCCTGTGTTCTGGATCAGTGGTGGAATGCAGGTTAGTGAACTACTTGGAACAGAATTGTCACCGAGCGCTGCAACATTCTTTCACCCATCTGAGAGAGGTCTGAAGCAGTGAAGTTCCTGTGGTCCTTCAGGGTGAGTAACTAGAATTGTGCAGGGTTCTGCAGCACAGGAGGCTACTAGTGATGAGCGAGCACCCCAATGCTCGGGTGTTCGGGTGCTCTGACCGAGCACCCCCTGAGGCTCGAGTGCTCGGCCGAGCACCCGAGCCCCATTGAAGTCAATGGGAGGACTCGAGCATTACACCAGGCACCCCCTGCTCTGATGAGGGGAGGGTGCCTGGTCCATAGGAAAAGGGCAGAAAAAGATGGAAACACTACAGAAATGGTTCAGGGACAGCATAGGGAGGATGTCTGGATGCACCTTGGACTCCAACATCGCTGCTGGGAACGATCTTTCGCCTGTAGTACGCCATTTTTACAGACTGACCATAAAACACACAAAAAGGCAGATAAAAACGACTTTAGGCGAAAAATTGTTACCAAACAATATTTGCTGTATATTTACTTGTATATCATCTGCAAATTCTCCCAAAAATTTCCTTGATTTTCAGAACTGAGGCCATGATTAAGAGGGAAACGTGCGCAGAGGCAAATTCTCCCAAAAATTTCCTTGATTTTCAGAACTGAGGCCATGATTAAGAGGGAAACGTGCGCAGAGGCAAATTCTCCCAAAAATTTCCTTGATTTTCAGAACTGAGGCCATGATTAAGAGGGAAACGTGCGCAGAGGCAAATTCTCCCAAAAATTTCCTTGATTTTCAGAACTGAGGCCATGATTAAGATGGAAACGTGCGCTGAGCTGACCATCTAAAACATTATGGGTGAGGGTCTGCTGCAGAGCTGACCATCCTAAACATTATATGCGAAGGCCCGCTAGTGAGCTGACGCTATAAAACATTATATGAGAGGGCCCGCTAGAGAGCTGACCCAATAAAACATTATATGAGAAGGCCCGCTGGTGAGCTGACCTATATAAAAATTGTCAAACAGGGCCCGCTGGTGAGCTGACCCTATATAAAAATTATATCACAGGGCCCGCTGGTGAGCTGGCCCTATATAAAAATTATATCCCAGGGCATATGGAAGACGAGGAGGAGGATGAGAAGATTAAGAGTCAACCATATACCCGTTTTTTGGGTGGAAGGGGTGAATGGGAATACAGAGTATTCCCATCATTGTAAATAACATATATAAAGTGAGTTTATGTTCCCCCGGGGCTTTCCTCCAGTGGAGTGGAGAAGTCAGGGGAAATCCAGGCCTTGTTCATTTTTATAAGTGTCAACCTATCAGCATTGTCGGTGGAAAGGCGGATACGCTTATCTGTTATGATGCCACCAGCAGCACTAAATACCCGCTCAGACAGAACGCTGGCGGCAGGGCAGGCCAGCACCTCCAAGGCGTAGAGTGCCAGTTCATACCACGTGTCCAGCTTGGACACCCAGTAGTTGTAAGGCACAGAGGGATCATTGAGGACGCTGACACGGTCTGCTACGTACTCCTTCACCATCTTCCAAAACTTTTCCCTCCTTGTGACACTAGGCTGCGCATCAGGGTGAGGGTGCTGGCGGGGTGTCATGAAGGTGTCCCACGCCTTGGAGAGTGTTGCCCTGCCTTTCTCGGAACTGCTGTGTGCTCCCCTTTTCTCCCCTTCTCGGTTGGCCAAGGTAGCACGTACTCTGCCGCCAGCGTTGTCAGATGGAAAATTTTGGAGCAATTTTTCGACAAGAACCTTCTGGTATTGCAACATTTTGCTTGTCCTCTCCACCGGAGGAATGAGAGATGAGAAATTCTCTTTGTAGCGGGGGTCCAGAAGGGTGAACACCCAGTAATCCGTGTTGTCTAAAATGCGTACAACGCGTGGGTCACGGGAAAGGCAGCCTAACATAAAGTCAGCCATGTGTGCCAGAGTACCAACAGTCAAGATTTCGCTGTCCTCACCAGGAGGATGACTCTCAATATCCTCATCCTCTTCCTCCTCTTCTGCCCACCCACGCTGAAGAGATGGAACTAAAGTTCCATGGCTACCCTCTGTAGCGGAGGCAACCGTGTCTTCCTCCTCCTCCTCCTCCTCCTCCTCCGCCTCCTCCAATTGTCGCTGAGAAGACGAAGTGAGGGTGCTCTGGCTATCACCTTGTGTAAGCTCTTCCTCCCCCATTTCCACCTCTTCCACATGCCAAGCGTCGGTTTTAATTGTGAGCAGCGAGCGTTTCAGTAGACACAGAAGTGGGATGGTTACACTGATAATAGCGTTATCGCCGCTCACCATCTGTGTCGATTCCTCAAAATTGCGTAAAACCTCGCAGAGGTCTGACATCCATTCCCACTCCTCACTTCTGATTACAGGAAGTTGAACGGAGAGGCGATGACCGTGTAACAGCTGGTACTCCACTACTGCCCTCTGCTGCTCACAAAGCCGGGCCAACATGTGGAAGGTGGAGTTCCAGCGCGTGCTCACGTCACACAGCAGCCGGTGAGCTGGCAATTGTAAGCGCTGCTGCAGCTTCAACAGGCCGGCTGAAGCTGTTGATGACTTACGGAAATGTGCACACACGCGGCGCACCTTGGTCAAGAGATCATGCACATTGGGGTAGGTTTTTAGAAATCGCTGCACCACTAAATTAAATACATGCGCTAGGCATGGTACGTGTGTGAGCTTGCCGAGCTCCAAAGCCGCCACCAAGTTACGCCCATTATCACACACAACCATGCCTGCTTGCAGGTTGAGTGGCGAGAGCCACTGCTCGGTCTGGTGACTAATCCCCTGCAACAGCTCTGAGGCCGTGTGCTGTTTGTCCCCAAGGCAGATCAGCTTCAGCACGGCCTGTTGACGCTTCCCCACTGCAGTGCTACACTGCTTCCAGCTACTGGCTGATGGGGGAGTGGCGCTGTGTGTAGAGAATTCGGAGGTGGAAACGGAGGAGGAGGAGCCAATAACGTAGGTGCTGGTGGAAACCCTGATGGAGGTAGGGCCCGCAATCCTCGGCGTGGGTAGCACCCGTGCCATCCCAGGGTCCGAGTCGCTCCCAGCCTCCACGACATTCACCCAGTGTGCCGTCAGGGAAATGTAGCGTCCCTGGCCACAAGCACTT
Source organism: Rhinophrynus dorsalis (assembly GCA_037306005.1). Lineage (NCBI taxonomy): Eukaryota > Metazoa > Chordata > Amphibia > Anura > Rhinophrynidae > Rhinophrynus > Rhinophrynus dorsalis. The sequence goes on from CM074720.1 coordinate 535,499,739, forward strand.
GTCCATGTGTCAGTCGTTAAGTGGACCTTCCCAGTAACTGCGTTGGTCAGGGCACGGGTGATGTTACGGGACACATGGTGGTGTAATGCGGGGATGGCACACCGGGAAAAGTAGTGGCGGCTGGGGACCGCGTACCGAGGGACAGCTGCTGCCATCAGGCTGCGGAAGGACTCAGTGTCCACAAGCCTAAATGGCAGCATTTCGATGGCCAGTAATTTTGAAAGGTGTGAGGTTAGTGCTATGGCCTGTGGGTGGGTGGCTGGGTACTTTCTCTTGCGCTCAAATGCCTGGGGTAACGACATTTGGACGCTGTGCTGGGACAGGGAAGTGGATGTGGTCGCTGATGGTGCTTCAGATGCTACAGGTGCAGGGCGGGAGGTATGCGGGCCTGCGCCTTCGACAGGCGATTGGCCGGCACCGAAAACAGGGGAAGAGGAGGCAGTGGTGTGGCCTGCAGACACAGATGGGCGATCCAGGCGTTCCTCCCACTTACTACGGTGCTTGGATGCCATGTGTCGGATCATGCTGGTGGTGGTGATGTTTCTAGTGTTCATGCCTCGGCTCATTCTGGTGTGGCACAGGTTGCAAACTACAATTCTTTTGTCGTCCGCACTTTCCTTAAAAAAACGCCATACCGCGGAACACCTACCCCTTGGCAAGGTAGATTTACGCAAGGGGGTGCTCCGTGGAACATTTGCGGGCCGGTTTGGTGCGGTCCGCCTTCTTTCTGTAGCCACACCACTGCCTCTTCCAGCCTGTTGCGGTGCTGCAGATGGCTCACCCTCAGGACTGCTGTCATCGCTCGGCTCTACACCTTCCCAGGTGGGGTCAGTCACCTCATCGTCCACCAAGTCCTCCTCCACTTCCTCACTCTGATCATCCTCCTCAAGTCTTGATCCCACCACATACTCAGTCATTGACAACTGTATAACATTCTCCTCAACAAGGTCTTGAGACGGAAATAGTGGTTGATTTAATGGCAACTGTGTCTCATCATCATCATCATCATCCACTACTTCCTTTGACCTTAAATGCCGTTCACATCTGTCATCTTCTTGTGATTGGGTAGCCTCTAGAGGTTGTGAATCAGGGCACAAAATGTCATGTTCCTCTGCAAGCGTGCTTGGAGAGAGGGTCAAATGAAGGATTGGTGATGAGACGAGCTCCTCACTATATCCCAGTGTGGGATCACTTCTTTGACCAGACCGTGTATGGTGGGAGGAAGGATGATCAGAGTGAGGATTATGTTGACCAGACTCTTGGCTACTGAGAGTGGACTTGGTGGAAGACAGGGTGGTGCTTAACCGACTGGAAGCAGTATCAGCTGTCATCCAACCGACCACCTGTTCGCAGTGGTCGGACCTCGAGAGTGATGTCCTGCGACGCCCTGTAAAATTACACATGAAGCTAGGTATGGTGGATGTCTTTCTTTCTTGTGCTCTGGCACCAGGCACAGTTTCTCCGCGTCCTGACCCGCGCCCTGAACTTTCAGGATCACGTCCACTTCCCCGTCCCTTTTTACCCGCCTTCTTCATCTTACACAGAATATGTGACTTTAATATTTGAGTTTGAAAACTTAACAGTATTTCTTATTATTCTGCAACTCTGCAGAGTACACAGAATAGGCTGCTAAACGGCGGTGATACACACTGAATGGAATATGTGACTTTAATATTTGAGTTTGAAAACTTAACAGTATTTCTTATTATTCTGCAACTGTACAGAGTACACAGAATAGGCTGCTAAACGGCGGTGAAACACACTGAATGGAATATGTGACTTTAATATTTGAGTTTGAAAACTTAACAGTATTTCTTATTATTCTGCAACTGTACAGAGTACACAGAATAGGCTGCTAAACGGCGGTGAAACACACTGAATGGAATATGTGACTTTAATATTTGAGTTTGAAAACTTAACAGTATTTCTTATTATTCTGCAACTCTGCACAGTACACAGAATAGGCTGCTAAACGGCGGTGAAACACACTGAATGGAATATGTGACTTTAATATTTGAGTTTGAAAACTTAACAGTATTTCTTATTATTCTGCAACTCTGCACAGTACACAGAATAGGCTGCTAAACGGCGGTGAAACACACTGAATGGAATATGTGACTTTAATATTTGAGTTTGAAAACTTAACAGTATTTCTTATTATTCTGCAACTGTACAGAGTACACAGAATAGGCTGCTAAACGGCGGTGAAACACACTGAATGGAATATGTGACTTTAATATTTGAGTTTGAAAACTTAACAGTATTTCTTATTATTCTGCAACTGTACAGAGTACACAGAATAGGCTGCTAAACGGCGGTGAAACACACTGAATGGAATATGTGACTTTAATATTTGAGTTTGAAAACTTAACAGTATTTCTTATTATTCTGCAACTCTGCACAGTACACAGAATAGGCTGCTAAACGGCGGTGAAACACACTGAATGGAATATGTGACTTTAATATTTGAGTTTGAAAACTTAACAGTATTTCTTATTATTCTGCAACTCTGCACAGTACACAGAATAGGCTGCTAAACGGCGGTGAAACACACTGAATGGAATATGTGACTTTAATATTTGAGTTTGAAAACTTAACAGTATTTCTTATTATTCTGCAACTCTGCACAGTACACAGAATAGGCTGCTAAACGGCGGTGAAACACACTGAATGGAATATGTGACTTTGATATTTGAGTTTGAAAACTTAACAGTATTTCTTATTATTCTGCAACTCTGCACAGTACACAGAATAGGCTGCTAAACGGCGGTGAAACACACTGAATGGAATATGTGACTTTAATATTTGAGTTTGAAAACTTAACAGTATTTCTTATTATTCTGCAACTGTACAGAGTACACAGAATAGGCTGCTAAACGGCGGTGAAACACACTGAATGGAATATGTGACTTTAATATTTGAGTTTGAAAACTTAACAGTATTTCTTATTATTCTGCAACTCTGCACAGTACACAGAATAGGCTGCTAAACGGCGGTGAAACACACTGAATGGAATATGTGACTTTAATATTTGAGTTTGAAAACTTAACAGTATTTCTTATTATTCTGCAACTCTGCACAGTACACAGAATAGGCTGCTAAACGGCGGTGAAACACACTGAATGGAATATGTGACTTTGATATTTTAGTTTGAAAACTTAACAGTATTTCTTATTATTCTGCAACTCTGCACAGTACACAGAATAGGCTGCTAAACGGCGGTGAAACACACTGAATGGAATATGTGACTTTAATATTTGAGTTTGAAAACTTAACAGTATTTCTTATTATTCTGCAACTCTGCACAGTACACAGAATAGGCTGCTAAACGGCGGTGAAACACACTGAATGGAATATGTGACTTTAATATTTGAGTTTGAAAACTTAACAGTATTTCTTATTATTCTGCAACTGTACAGAGTACACAGAATAGGCTGCTAAACGGCGGTGAAACACACTGAATGGAATATGTGACTTTAATATTTGAGTTTGAAAACTTAACAGTATTTCTTATTATTCTGCAACTCTGCACAGTACACAGAATAGGCTGCTAAACGGCGGTGAAACACACTGAATGGAATATGTGACTTTGATATTTTAGTTTGAAAACTTAACAGTATTTCTTATTATTCTGCAACTCTGCACAGTACACAGAATAGGCTGCTAAACGGCGGTGAAACACACTGAATGGAATATGTGACTTTGATATTTTAGTTTGAAAACTTAACAGTATTTCTTCCTATTCTGCAACTGTGCACAGTACACAGAATAGGCTGCTAAACTGCGGCGAAGCACACTGAATGGAATATGTGACTTTGATATTTTAGTTTGAAGACTTAACAGTATTTCTTCCTATTCTGCAACTCTGCACAGTACACAGAATGTGCTGCTAAACTGCGGCGACGCACACTGAATGGAATATGTGACTTTGATATTTTAGTTTGAAGACTTAACAGTATTTCTTCCTATTCTGCAACTCTGCACAGTACACAGAATGTGCTGCTAAACTGCGGCGACGCACACTGAATGGAATATGTGACTTTGATATTTTAGTTTGAAGACTTAACAGAATGTGCTCTAATCTGCAACTTTGCACACTAAACAGAATGTGCTCTAATCTGCAACTTTGCACACTAAACAGAATGTGCTCTAATCTGCAACTTTGCACACTAAACAGAATGTGCTCTAATCTGCAACTGTGCACACTAAACAGAATGTGCTCTAATCTGCAACTTTTCACACTAAACAGAATATTTTTTTTTTTTTTTTTTTTGTTTTTTTCCCCCCACACAAAATAACCTGCTGCCCCCACACACAGTAGTCCTAAAAAGGACTTTTGGTTCTTTTTTTTCACAATTTTTTTTTTTCCTCCCTACACTGCCTTTCCCTTCCTATACTCAGCTCTCCCTGGCTCAGACTGAGCCGAACTCGATGGTCAGGTGCTATACAGCACCCGACCACGGGTTCTGGCCAGCCAATCAGTGTAATGCCAGCAGCCAACATGGCTGCTGGCATTACACCGATGTCAGAGCCTCCCTGCACGTTTATTGGCTGCGCAGCAGCCGCAAAACGTGCGGGGAGGAGACCCGAACATGGCGGGCGAGCACATGCGGTACTCGTACGAGTACCGCCATGTGCCGAGCAGAGCGATGCTCGAGCCGATCCGAGCATCGGCCGAGCATGCTCGCTCAACACTAGAGGCTACTGTAGAAGATACCTGTTTGTGGCTGTACTATGACTAGTGTTGCCACCTTTTACTCTTACCAAAACTGAATAGGGGGCGCGGCACGATCCTTTGAATGCAATGCAATCTGCCACATTTTTTATATTCGGTTTCGAATGTTATAATTCATTCCAATGAGAAGCTGCTCGTCTTTTTTAAGAAAGTAATACACTGGGACCGCTCTAGCATTCAAAGGCTTAAAGCACCATTTTAAATCAGCAGGCAGCTTCACAACCAGCCAATTAGAATGAGTGCCCTGTTGACTGATGTGCACTCTAACCAATGGGAGAAAAAGAGCTTGACACTGAATCTGTATGTTTCAGAAGAAAAAAACAGGACTGTCCTAATCAAAATGGGGCACATGGAGCCCAAAACTGGATGGCCCTGCTCAAAAATGGGCAGGGGAGCCCAAAAGAGGACTGTCCTGGTCAAAACCAGACAGGTGATAACCCCAAAAGTAAGAGAACTTGCCTCTTGGATAAATATACTTATTGGGCTTTGCCTTATTTATAAAATTCAACTGGCAACCCAGTGGCATTCAAGAGGTTTAAAATGAAACACTGAATTGCAGAGCTCTTTAACAATGAAGAGTTTAACCCTCTGAGTGCAACGCATACCCCCAGTTAACCCTTTAAGTGCCAGAAATGCATCCAAAGCATTTCAACACAATGCACTGATACTTCTATGGCACTCGAATTGTTAAATCAAAGGGAATTTGAGAATTTTTTTTATATATCTCCCCCGTGGTGTAGTCAGGGCCATTTTAATAATAGGGCAAGGTGTGCAGCTGCCCAGGGATGACTGAAGGGGCCCCCAAATTCAGAGAATCTGACACTTATAAAGAAAAGTCTGGAACCCTTTGTGTCTCCCTCCCCCCCCGTCTGGTACACACAATGCAGTCTGCTCAATGAGTGGAGCCAGGTGTGAAAACTCACCATCATAGTAAATTATGTTAAAACTCATTATTTTCTCAAGCTACTGAAGGTGTAAGCACTTGGCATTGGTGAAACTAACTGTGATCTTAACAGTCAATGAAGCTGATTTAATCTATGTCCAAAATGGTGTTAAGTTATTATGCTCTCGGGGAAACAAGTTTAATTATTACTTAATCCATTGTATGCTAGAGATGTCTCCAAAACATTATGAAGCGGGGAGTGGGAGGAACAGGGCAGGGTTACTAGGAAATACTAACACTATATTGGCCTGTTCCCATGGACAGATATCATCTAGCATGAACACTCCATATGCAGTGTGTGCAAGCTGGCCAGTGCAGGGCAATCACAAGGACGACATTGAAGGCTGCAATGCTCTTTGACATGACCACACCCATATATCAACACAAATACCCACCCACGCATGCACACACATACATGAACACTACATACACACACACACTATATATATATATATATATATATATATATATATATATATATGACATAATAACAATCATCTGTTCCTTAGAAGGTCTAAAAATTAGGTAAATAGAACTTCAGATGAATAACAACACATTTTCATATGCCTGGCTAACTTTGCCATTAATTTAGGAGCATTCGCTATCTTTGCCATTTATTTTGGGTGTATCCTTTTAAAATACTGCATCTGAAATAGCGCTTGGCCACAAGCCGCATTAAACATGACGCTGTGTTGAAAAGGGTGACATGAGAATCTCGCCCTGCATAACATTGTGAGATTCTCATGTCCATACCTGGGAAGTTTCAGTTGAGGGCTACCTGGAGGGTAGTCCTCTGTTCAGCAGGGGGTAACAAAAATTACGCTAATCGCGTCAAAAAGGGGCGGGGCTTAACGCGAGTGTTGGGGGATTTAACCATTTGAGTGCCAGAGTGGTACGGAATGCATTGCAAAGCAATGCATTCCGTACCACTCTGGTACTCAGAGGGTTAAATGTGTCACACAGAAGGCTGGGGACGGTGGCACAACGGGAGAAAAAACAGATGTGGCAGAGTTTCAATAGAAACTCTCCACATCCGGAGGAATCTGCCTCTGCCCCGGAGACCCGGTAAAGCTCTGTCAGAACCGGAGTCTCCGGGGCAAATCCGGAGAGTTCCCAGGTATGCTCATGTCACCTCCTTTAATGGCGCTTCAACCGACAGGCAGCATCGAATTTATTACTAAGATTTTGAACTTAAACGCTAACAATCTCATTAAGTCAGTTGGACAGCATACATGGTGTTTGCTCCACATTAGGGGAAAAAAGTGAATTAAGCCCTTTGGGCACTTTCCAGGCATTTAAAACAGTCTTATTATTAATGATAGCTGTTGCATCGTTCCCCTCTTCCACTGTCTATATACATCCACACATTCCATTGTGCTATATGTACTATATAACAGCAGTAACATGTATGTTGTATAAGGGTTCTCAGACAGTCACACAGATTAACCTGTCATGGTCTCACGACAGGATACAGACACACGCCCTGTGAAGGACACTCTTTAAAGAGATAGTAATGTTTCATAATAAAAGCAGCTCCAATTAATCATCATAGTATTTGGACTTTGGAGAGTGTTATTTCAATTCTGTCAGAGTTGTAGTTCAAGAGTAATTCATTGACAAAGTATCCCTCTCCCGCCCCTTTTACCGATGTAACACTGTTCAGCCAGATCAGAAGGGAGGTGCCCAGGTAGACTGCAGAGAGGGACAATCTTCAATTAAGATAAGGGAAAAACCTGAAAATCTTGTCAAGGGGGCCAGGGCTTTCATTGTTCTCATAGGAAGAAGATTGTCCCCTTCTGTTATCTGTCTGGTCTTACAACCAGATTCCACATCTGAGAAGAGATGGCTTACACTAGGTAAAAGGGGCGGGAGGGGAAACTTTGCTTGTGAATATCTCTCAAACCATAAAGGTTTGAGAGATAAGACTTATATCGTTTTTCATGTTTTTTTAATGCCTACAAAATAAAATAAAGATAAAACTAAGTATTACTATCCCTTTAACATCAGACACATTAATTGAAGAACAAGCATCACTGGATTATTATTGCTGTTAACACTTTCAGTGCCAGCGAGGTACGCAACGCATTGCAAAGCAATGCGTTGCGTACGCCTCTGGCACTGACAGGGTTAATGCAATTGTCAGGTAACCCAGCAGTGCATGGCTTCCATGGGATTACTTTTCCTTACTGAGGCACACGGAGGCACAATGCTGGCAATAATTTGGATGCTGCCTGCTGGTTGAAGCTCCTTTAAAGGAGGCAACATGAGAATCTCACTCTGTTATGCAGGGAGAGATTCTCATGTTGCCTTTTTCAACACAGCAACACGTTTAATGCAGTGTGTGGACACATGCTATTTCCAATGCAATATTTTAAAATGGAACCCACTTTGGGGCATGTGCTATTCAGCAAGGCTTTAATATGTTTCTTGCATCAGAATGTGAGCAATTGCAAATAGTGTACACATTTATGGCTTTCAAATAATAGCAAATGCTCCACCAAGCAAGCCTCTGCCCCATTAACCTTACAGTGTATGCCTTTAACCTTATGAGTACCAGAGAGATGCGCAATGCGTTGAGTACCCCTCTGCCATTCAAAGGTTTAAGGGACAAGGAGATAAAGGTCACTGGAAGTTGATGACACTAGGAATTGAGCCAGGTCTTTGCATCTTCATAGCCAGTATCAGTTAAAGGGACAGTAATAATATCTATATTAAAGTTTAGCTCCGAATCTTCTATATGGTTTTTATAATATGCAAAACTATGTTTAATTGCTTACATGTTTGTAGTTTAAAAGATATTCAAGCTGGTAGGATTCCCCTCCCGCCCCTTCTGTCCACCTCCCATTTGATCTGGAATCCGGTCGTGGGACCGGAAGGCTGCAGTGAGGGACAATCTTCACTCAGTAACTATAAGGAAAACCCTTCCTCCATTGATAAAGGAGGACAGGATTTTCCTTTTGTTACTGAAGACTGTCCCTCGCTGCGCTCCATTTGGACCGCGCTTAGAGGCAGAGTGACGTGGCAAAAAGGGGAGGGAGGGGGATACTTTCAGCTTGACTATCTTTTGTATTACAAACATATAAGTAATTAAACATAGCGCTGCCTGTTATAAAAGCCATATAGAGCTAAACTTTAAAGGGATAGTAATGTCAGAACTTGGATTAACTTGTTATTATACACTATTTTGCATGTGTATTAAACATACAGCTTACACATTGTTCTTTTTTCCTGGTGCTGGAGGTGCATAAAGGGATAGTAATGTTAGAAAAAAAGTATTAACTATATGGTAGATACAATTGAAATTGATAACTTGAACTTATTAGTATCTCTCAAATCATTACGGTTTGAGAGAGATAGGAAAATAAAGTTCTCTGCTCCCTGCCCTTTCTGCTTGACAAGCTGTAAAGCTGTCAGAAGCAAATTCTGGTTCCTGGATCAGACAGCGGCTCTTCAGCAGCGCTGACACAGCAATACTTAAATATATATATAACGATATCTAAAGATAAATACTTAATCGGAATGGTCTACAACGTGTGTTTTCAAACCAGGCACACGTTGTAGACCGTTCCGATGAAGTATTTATTTTTAAGTATTGCTGTGTCAGCGCTGCTGAAGAGCCACTGTATGATCCAGGAACCAGAATCTGCTTCTGACAGCTTTACAGCTCGTCAAGCAGAAAGGGGAGGGAGCGCAGAACTTTATTTTCCTATATCTCTCAAACCATAACGGTTTGAGAGATACAAATAAGTACAAGTACTCTCTTTCAATTGTATTTACCATATAGTTAATACTTTTTTTTCTGACATTGCTATCCCTTAAATATAGACATTACTATCCCTTTAAAGGGATAGTAATACTTTGTTTTATCTTTATTTTATTTTGTAGGCATTAAAAAAACATGAAGAACGATATAAGTCTTATCTCTCAAACCTTTATGGTTTAAGAGATATTCACAAGCAAAGTTTCCCCTCCCGCCCCTTTTACCTAGTGTAAGCCATCTCTTCTCAGATGTGGAATGCAGTCCATAGACCAGACAGATAACAGAAGGGGACAATCTTCTTCCTATGAGAACAATGAAAGCCCTGCCCCTCTTGACAAGTTTTTCAGGTTTTTCCCTTATCTTAATTGAAGATTGTCCCTCTTTGCAGTCTACCTGGGCACCTCCCTTCTGCTCTGGCTGAGCAGTGTTACATCAGTTCAATTACTCTTGAACTACAACTCTGATAGAATTGAAATAACACTCTCCAGAGTCCAGATACTATGATGATTAATTAGAGCTGCTTTTATTATGAAACGTTACTATCCCTTTAACTAACCAACTGAGCCATTCCTCTTCTCACCCATAAAGCCCAAAGACTGGAGATTAGAATCACTGCTTCCTGCAGTGGCTCCTTTGCTACTCTACAGTGTTTATCTATAAGTGTCCAGAATTAAGGTGAAACTATTCCTCCTAGTAAATAATAAGTGGGTCTTATTTTGTGTACCAAAAAAATTACCCCAGGTAAGTGTCCTTCATACAACAATCCGGCACTTATATGTAGTTTGTTTTGTGCGATTGATCTGACTTGTACTGCACTGCAAGTTGTTTAAGTTTACAATATGCTAAAGGCAGATAACATCTTGTGTCCCTTTTGAGTCATTCAGGCCCATTGACAACAGTTGTTAACTGTGAAGAGCCGTGATCTTGTGGTATACTTAAAGGGATAGTAATACTTCATTTTAACTTTATTTTATTTTGTAGGCATTAAAAAAACATGAAGAATGATCTAAGTCTTATCTCTCAAACCTTTATGGTTTAAGAGATATTCACAAGCAAAGTGTCCCCCTCCCGCCCCTTATACTGATGTAACACTTCTCAGTCAGGGCAGAAGGGAGGTGCCCAGGTAGACTGCAGAGAGGGACAATCTTCAATTAAGATAAGGGAAAAACCTGAAAAGCTTGTCAAGGGGGGCAGGGCTTTCATTGTTCTCATAGGAAGAAGATTGTCCCCTGCTGTTATCTGTCTGGTCTATGGACTGTATTCCACATCTGAGAAGAGATGGCTTACAGTAGGTAAAAGGGGCGGGAGGGGAAACTTTGCTTGTGAATATCTCATAAACCATAAAGGTTTGAGAGATAAGACATATCATTCTTCATGCTTTTTTTAATGCCTACAAAATAAAATAAAGTTAAAACGAAGTATTACTATCCCTTTAAAATGAGATCTCTATATAAGGGAAACTGCAGATTTAATACAAAAATATATATATAGACAGATATAACATATTGTTGTATAACGGGCGCTTTTCTAGGAAAATGAACTTGTTCAATTAAGAGCCACTTAGTCCTGGGTAAAGTTCCCCTTTAAAGGGCTGAGTGTAAACCCTACTGGTGACTTAATATCAGAGGGATTTTCTCTATTGTAAACACTTCTTACTGTTCTAATCAAGAGTCTCTCACACAGATAAACACAGACGCACACTGGCAGTCTAAGAGCTGAACTGGCATCTTCTCCTGCGTTCACTCATTCCCTTAGAAGCCATGTAATACACTCTGCATGGAATGATATGTAATAACATTTACCCCTCTGGTGAGACTGCATATACACACATTTACACATATAAGCAGACACACATAAACACATATACAGAAACACACACAGAGACACACAAATAAAAAAAAATAAAAAACGCTTACACACACATATATTAAAAAAAAAAAGTCTCACACACACGAACAGACACATACACACACACACACACACACACACACACACATATATATATATATATATATATATATATATGTAGGAAGGTAAGGAAAGCACTCACAGGAAGCTTTACATGATGAACAAAGAGATGGATTTATTTAAATCGAAGTTTAGGCCAGCACTTGTGGCCTTTATCAATTACTGGCCGAAACATCAATTTAAAGAAATCCATCTATTTGTTCATCATGAAAATCTTCCTGTGAGTGTTTTCCTTAACTTCCTAAGGATATGATTCTTCAATTGGATGAGCACCCAGGCAATTATCATCAACCTAAACAGTGAGTGCATTCCATATTCCATTGAAGTGAAATTTGTGCTGGTTTATTCCATCAATGTTACGGCCTCGGTGTGGGCCTTTTTGTCAAGGCATCTTGGGAAAGGCCCACACTGAGGCCAAAACGTTGATGGAATAAACCAGCACAGATTTAACTGCAACAAAGTCTTGTGAGTGCTTTCTTCTTGGTCAATGGTCAACGTTTCGGTCCAAAACCTGGACCTTTCTCAAGAAAGGTCCAGGTTTTGGACCGCAACGTTGACCATTTGTATTGATCATTTACTATAATAAATTGTCTTTTGAGAAGTCCCATGGGTGCTGCCCCATCTTTTTAGATTTTATACATGCTATTACGGGATTGTGCATTGTGCTTTCACATTGGACATGTTTTATATATATATATATATATATATATATATATATATATTTATATGTATATATATTCATAGAGGGGTAACCACAGCTTTTGTTTCTGATCCGCCTCTGGTGCAATGGGAAATGGGACTGATGTTTCAGTCCCTCATAGAACCAATGTGCCTGCTCAGAGCCACTGGTACTATGGGACTTGAGATGATCAGTGGAGGAAACTGGTGGATGCTGTCCCCTAGTCTTGGAAATGCAGTGTGTGATTGGCCATGTAATGTGTGAATATTAACTCATGAACTACTGGATCGATTTAGTAGTAGTCAGGGACACAAGGCCGGTTTTTCAGTTAGATTAAGGTTTTAAGGTTTACTTTTCCTTTAAGGTAACTGGGGTTTTGTTTTCCTTTAAAGCCTCTTAGTTGTGTAATAGAATGTTTAATTAACCCCTGGGATGATTGAGATGTCTCAGATGTGTTGGAGACTTCTGTAGCACCCAAGGGGTTAAATTAAAGCATTGCTAATGTTAAAATAACACAGTTTACTAGACTTGATTGATATTCTAATGAGATTCTCTGTTCACAGAATTTTTGCATTTCAATAGCTGTGAAAACCCCGGGAAAGATCAGGAAAGTATAGGAGAGGATGCTCTAGAGCGCTGCTTAGTATCCATGGTACACAGTATAATGGTAAAATGAATTCACTGGTGTGTGGTGCGTTACATAGCAGGCTGGTACAGTGGTGAGCAGTCACTGGCAGCAGATTTGTACAATATTGCTGGCTTCTAGGCAGGAAAGCACACCTCCCAACATTTCAAATGGCCAAAGAGGGAACACTTTTGTTTTAGGTGGTGTTGCTGGGGGCATGGCAGGTGCATACCTCCCAAGTGTCTCTCTATAGGAGGGTCAGTCCCTCTTTTGGACCCAAATCTCTCTGTCCCTCTTTCCCACCCTGATGTCTCTCTTTTTAGGAGATCGGATTGCATGGTGTGTGTATAAGTGTATCATATTGCTCTACAGCAATAAAATTCACATTAATGTTTGTTTAAATGTCAGTATACACGTTTATAAATTAGTGAGTGTAAATAAAATGCTCTGGTCTTGTTATAAGTCATTTATTAGGTTACACAAGGAGGTATCAATAGGTCAGGAAATAGCCTAAAACTTCTCTGTAACGTCCCACCCACCAGTCATGCCCCCAGCAACACCCCCTAAAACAAAAGTGTCCCTCTTTGGCAATTAGAAATGTTGGGAGGTATGCAGGTGGTTGGGGCATAACCGAGAATTTTTAGGCAATTTTATGATCTATTGTCTCCCACTTGTGTAACTGAATAAATGAGTTAGAGCAAAACATAGTTATTTAATTTATACAGACTAATTCATGAACACAGATACTGAAGTTTAATCAAACATTAATGTGAGTTTTATTGCTGTGAAGCAATTTGATTCACTAATATACACACCTCAGAGTCTGGTCTCCTGAAAAGAGGGACAGCTTGCTGCTCCCTACCTCTGGAACCCTACCACCCAGTATTCACCAAGCCTCAACCCTCAACAACTTTAAATCCAAGCTAAAAGATAACCTTTTATATATAGCAGCAGCTTAACCCCTTAAGGACCGGCCAGTCACGCATGCTGCAGTCACTTAAGGACCATGGAGCATTTTTTTTTTACCCATCCGATTCCGGACTCCCCAAATGGCGTGCAGCCGCGCGGGGAGCCCATAATTCCATGACGGTCCAGGACCATCAGGGGTCCTTAAGGGGTTAAAATGGAAACATTATCTCCTATGTCAAAAACTGCACTTCCTCCTCTATCAGCTCGTATCTGTATGTCACCCATCCTATACTTAGATTGTAAGCTCTATGGGGCAGGGACCTTTTATCCTAATGTATACTTACCTGTTGTTCCCCTTATGATTGTCTTTATAAGCACTTAATCATCGCACTTATTGTACCTTTCTATATTAAATGTAAACTGTAAAATGTCAAGTACACTGGTTGGCGCTATATTAATATATATACATACATACAAGAGGGACAGTGGAATTTCAGACTCAAAGAGGGACTGTTCCTCCTAAAGAGACACACTTGGGAAGTATGGGAAATCCAGTAAGGCTCATAGTAGTATCTGTCTCCCCTGAAAAGAAAGAGCGACTGGGACTATTCCAGAACCCGCAGACCCAGCTGGTGATCACTAGGACAGTTGTGATTGGTGGGCACTTTAGCTTCCTTGTTGAGGAGAAGGGCATCATTCCAGTAGACCTGCCAAGCTGGATGGAACATCTAAGCTGCTTAGGGAGATTGTCACAGAGGCATCTTTGCAGGACGCTGTGGGATCCATGGGTGCTGGCTCTGTAAATTATACACTTGGCTGCCCTACTGGCTCTCAGCATTCCCATAAAGACATTATGTTCACTTTCTGAGAAGTACAGTGTAAGCAGCAGTCCATAATCTCCTGTTATGTATCTGACCACAGGACCATTCACTTTCAAAGGGTCCTGGGCAAAGGGTTTCTGCCAGGTCCTGGCTCCTGGAATCTTAACTGCACCCTTCTGGAGATGTAAGAGATAGTGGAGGAGCTGAGTATGTGTCTTGATGCCAAGACAAAGTTGATTTCCCCAGTATATTCCAATGATGGGAGGAAACCAAGGTGAAGGGTGAGGAATATATGCTTTCTTATTCAGGAAACTCCATTCTCCCCACACAACCCTGACTGAGCTGCGAGGTAGTCACGGTGTAAAAAAAGAAGGGAAGGAGTCAAGAAGGTAATCACAGCTCCATCCCCTACATCTGTGCTACTCAGGGGTTCTACCAGGATGTTTCCTAGTTTGTAAGGGAACACCGAATGGAAGGAGTCAAGTCCAATTTGTGGACCTCATGGGCCTTTCATAAACTCTTCAGAGCTAAGGTCATCATGGAGTAAATTTTAGGGCTCAAGCAGAGTTACAATCAGACACAAGGACATGACATGGCAACTGGACTGGGAGACCTTTCCCTCAGGATATTTATGCATGCCAGGAGACTGTGCTGGTATAGATATTGCCCCAAGTGCATTGTGGTACAGGAGACCGTTCTGTACTTGTACTAAGAGAACTAAGAGATTCTGTTGACAGAAAGCACCTGTCACATAATTCAGTGCTTTATGGACTATTCCCAGACATGCACACATTAGCATACCTGAGAACTTTTTCTTCTGGCCTTCCCGGAGTGGGGGATCTGTGGTGCTGTTCAGGGAGACAAATGACGTGATTTGCATCAAAAGGGGATGGGGCTTAATCAGGACTGGGGGGCGGGACTTCAGAAAGTTGTAAAACTATAGGCAATAGGCTGGGGAAGGAGGAGGAATGGGCGGGGAGGGGGTGGAACAGATAGGGAAGGAACACAAATGGGCAGAGTTTCTCAAGAAGCTGCCCACAGCCCGGAGAATCAGACTCTGCCCCAGAGACCGGGTAATCCAGAGTCAAAACCGGAGTCTCCGGGGCAAACCCAGATAGTTTCCAGCTATGCACATTGGATACTATTCAGAAAGCCTATTGCATCATGTGCTGTGTAAAGGACACTTTGTGATTTGCCAGGAATTGCCTGATACTGAGGAGAGAACAAGTGTTGGTACAGAGGCTGATTCACAGCCTCCTCAGAGACTACTCCATTACAGACTGTCCTGAAGAGGAGGAAGATTAAATCTCCCCCTTCATGGCCAACTCACTACCCAAGTACACCACCACCTCCTAATGCCCCTACCACTGCCTTCATATTGCCAAACCCACCCCATTCCATAGATGCTGAATGTATTGTTGATGATTATGTTTTCCTGCTCTGCGTCACAAAAAAATATGTAAAATAGTATGTCTGTATTATGATTTGAATATTCTCGTATAGAATGTATTCAAACCCAACAGATTTGGGCAATATGGAACAGACTAGAACAATGGGGATATGATAAGAGGCTAATTGTTAAATGTGGATAGTGTAAGTGAGACTGGGATCTATCTATCTATCTATCTATCTATCTATCTATCTATCTATCTATCTATCTATCTATCTGTCTGTCTGTCTATCTCAGTATGTATGTATGCATCTATCTATCTATCTATCTATCTATCTATCTATCTATCTATCTCAGTATGTATGTATGTATGTATCTATCTATCTATCTATCTATCTATCTATCTATCTATCTATCTATCTATCTCAGTATGCCTCTATCTGTCTGTCTATGTATATATGCATCTATCTGTCTGTCTATGTATGTATCTATCTGTCTGTCTGTCTGTCTATGTATGTATCTATCTGTCTGTCTGTCTGTCTGTCTGTCTGTCTGTCTATCTATCTATCTATCTATCTATCTATCTATCTATCTATCTATCTATCTCAGTATCTATCTATCTCAGTATCTATCTATCTATCTATCTATCTATCTATCTATCTATCTATCTATCTATCTATCTATCTATCTATCTATCCATCTATCTATCTATCTATCTATCTATCTATCTATCTATCTATCTATCTCAGTATGCCTCTATCTGTCTGTCTATGTATATATGCATCTATCTGTCTGTCTATGTATGTATCTATCTGTCTGTCTGTCTGTCTATGTATGTATCTATCTGTCTGTCTGTCTGTCTGTCTGTCTGTCTATCTATCTATCTATCTATCTATCTATCTATCTATCTATCTATCTATCTATCTCAGTATCTATCTATCTCAGTATCTATCTATCTATCTATCTATCTATCTATCTATCTCAGTATCTATCTCAGTATCTATCTATCTATCTATCTATCTATCTATCTATCTATCTATCTATCTATCTATCTATCTATCTATCTCAGTATGTATCTGTCTGTCTATCTATCTATCTATCTATCTATCTATCTATCTATCTATCTATCTATCTCAGTATGCCTCTATCTATCTATCTATCTATCTATCTATCTATCTATCTATCTATCTATCTATCTATCTATCTATCTCAGTATGCCTCTATCTGTCTGTCTGTCTGTCTGTCTGTCTGTCTGTCTGTCTATCTATCTATCTATCTATCTATCTATCTATCTATCTATCTATCTCAGTATGTATCTGTCCGTCTATCTATCTATCTATCTATCTATCTATCTATCTATCTATCTATCTATCTCAGTATGCCTCTATCTGTCTGTCTATGTATGTATGCATCTATCTGTCTGTCTATGTATGTATCTATCTGTCTATCTATCTATCTATCTATCTATCTATCTATCTATCTATCTCAGTGTGTATCTATCTATCTATCTATCTATCTATCTATCTATCTATCTATCTATCTATCTCTCTCTCTCTCTCTCTCTCTCTCTCTCTCTCTCTCTCTATCCATCTATCATCATAATCATACCTGGGAACTTTTGAAACGGTGCTACCAGGAGGGTAACCCTGTCAGTGCCGACCTGGGAGGAAAATGACACGATTTGCGTCATAAAAGGGGCGGGGCTTAGTCACAGAGGGGAGGCGGGAAAATAAAATCAAACAAAAAAAACCTGCAAAATGTATCTAAGAGGGCGGGGAGTGGGAGGAACCAGGCGGGGCGTAGCACAAGTGGGCAGAGTTTCTATTTAAACTCTGCCCACCCAGTGAGCCACACATTGCCCCGGAGACCCGGTAATTCAGTCTGAAATCCGGAGTCTCCGGGGCAAAACCGGAGAGTTCCCAGGTATGACCATAATAGTAGTTCTGCTCTATGAAGCAAGTTGATATCCCATGAGAGTAAAGGGGTTAACTTTAGAGCTGCTCACACCTTACTTTACAAATGTAAACACCGTTTACTAGACGTAATTGATAATCTAATGAGATTGTTTGTACACTGAATTTTTGCATCTCGTTAGCTTTGAAAATCCCTACAAAGGTCAGGAAAGTTTAGTAACAGAAACACTTTACAGACAGTCTCTCAGACTCTCTAGCTCTGTGTAATTTAGACTCCCCATAAAGGAATGGTAATGTTACGTTTTATATTAATATAAACATATATTAATGTTATTTTTTTACCTGTTAGCTTTCTAGTGTTGGTGGTTTGTTTTAGGTACTCACTTTAAATAAACTATTTCAGTCTTCTCTTTTTTACACTTTCAATAATGTGAGTGCCCCCAACCTACAGTGTGTAAAGAGAGTCTAAGACACAACTGTATCTACAAAAACCAAGCCCAATAGTGCATGGCTATTTAGGTGAACAGAGAGAGAGGAGGGGTGGCCAATTGTTGGACAGTTGGTAGGTTGGGGATGTTGTATTGCCTAACAGTTTGAGGTTAAACAATTAATTACTTCTCTATAGAGTGATAAACACTCACACCCACATACACAGTGGACTCTTACAGCCCCTTGCAGATAAAGTAGAGTCATAGACTATTTTCTACAGACTACAGGTAGGGGGTGCTCACATTAAAGTAACTGAAAGAAAAAACATGATCTCTTTTAGCTCACAAATGTTGACACAGAAAAGAAATATTCCATCCCATCATACTGGTCCTGCAGACATGTCTGTCCAGTCACAAAGTGCCAGGTAATTCCTCTCCGAACAGGAGAAGCAGCCAACCCCAGACGTACGTTTCGGCCTCCATGGACCTCGTCAGTGAGGTGCAGCTGATCTCTCTAGGCACTCGTGAACAAGGGTTCCACATACATATTAAATGTATACAGAGCAGCAATATATAGATTCTTTGCACAACTAAACATGAAAGTAATCTAAAGAAAAACTGGGCAAAATTTGCTTTGGTGCATGTCCCATATGGAATTAAATACCCAGATATCTTCTACCTGGAGCCCAAGGTTGAAGAACAGGGTCTACATTCAATACGAATTAGAAAAGGACTGAAAAGTTACTCGCCACTGCAAGCCATAACATACCCACCAGGACTGAATTTCTACTCGCCAGGGCTAAATTTTCACTCGCCATTGGCTAGTGGTGAGTGGAAATTTTGAGCCCTGTGTATATATATATATTAGGATTAAGGAATTAGAAAACTGAGCTGCACAATTCAGGAAAAAAGGTACTATATATATTTATTAGTACTGGAAAATTAGAAAACTGAGGCAAAATTGTACTGGGAAAAACGTTTGCCTATCCACAATGATGCTGTGATAAATCGTGAGTACAGATACATACAGATATGTGCTGTCTCTCTCTGTACAACATGGGATTCCCAGGCTGAGTACATACACAGATGTATATATTAGGACCGGAGAATTAGAAAATCGAGGCTCACAAATCAGGGAAAATAAAGGAACTTGTAAGGACATGAAAATGTATCAGTCCACCCAATGATAAACATAGAGAAAAACATAATTTCTTACTCGTTTGACGGATTTTTTCCTCCACTAATGACAGAGTAACGTACTAGTGGAAACTTCCAACCCTATATATGTAAATGTATATATTTAAACAGCTCTCAGTAACACTGCATGCTGTACGTGTGCCCCTACAAGAGGTGAAGGGTGACTTTATTCTGTCCAGGACACGGCTCACATTCCACAGTTGTGACAAGTGACAATTCCTGAAACTGAACAGCCTCTGAGCCCTGAGTCTGTGAGACACTAGGCAGATGTGACAGACAGTGAGTCATATTAGAAGTCAAAATGTAATTTGCTTAACACAACATGTTGTATTATACCCGTGGGGGCTCCCGCTGCTGTTGCTTGTGGAGGGAGACGTTTAGTAGAAGTAATCTTTCTGGAACCCATTACACATGCAACTTATGGTTTAGAATTCAGGCATTTGACACTAGATCCTAAAGCAGAGAATCCTCATGTCAGTGCAGCTATATTATTATGCAATACATTAACCCCTTGAAAGCTTTGCATGGCATTGGCGAGCTTTCTAACATTCAGAGGGTTAAATGTCCAGGCTCCTTTCTGCCATTTGTATCCATATCATGCATTTGTAATGAGTTTGTATCGCGTTGCCGAATGTATTTTCCTGATGAGAAAATAAAGCATTCTCCTGCTGCTCAGTCAAAAGTTATTACTGCTCAAAAGGTCACCACAAGATGGAGCCATTGCTATCACTTTCTACAGGAGCTAGTCTCATTCTCAAAGTGCTGCCACAGAGAGCAATAGAACCCACCCCCCCAACTACCACTTTTATTGTTATTATTATTATTATTATTATTAATCTTTATACAGCGCCAACAAATTCCGCAGCCCTTTACAGTAGGGAATAGACATACAGAGATATTAAATAATACAATCAGATGTGGAGAACAGAAGGATCAGAGGGCCCCCTGCTGGTGAGAGCTTACAGTCTAGAGGAAGGAAGGTTGGACACAGAAGGAGTAAGTGCTATTGGGTATAAGCATACCTGGGAACTTTTCATGCAGGGCTACCCGGAGGGTAACCCAGTCAGTGCCGAAAATGACGCTATTCGCGTCATAAAAGGGGCGGGGCTTAGTTGTGGGGGGGCGGGACAAAAAAAACCCTGATAAATGAAGGTAAGAGGGCGGGGAGTGGGAGGAACCGGGCGGGATGGAGCACAAGTGGGCAGAGTTTCTACTTAAGCTCTGCTCCCCCTTTGATTCACACATTGCCCCGGAGACCCAGTAATTCAGTTTGAAATCTGGAGTCTCCGGTGCAAAACTGGAGAGTTCCCAGGTATGGGTGTAAGTGTCTCCTGCCACATGAACTGCCAGCCAGTGGGTGGGAGTGAGAAGTGGTGGTGAGTGCAGTGGTCCAGGGAATGGTTGGTTCTTGGTGATAATGGTTATGAAGGCAGTTGATAGGCTTCCCTGAAGAGGTGAGTTTTCAGGGAGCATCTGAAGGCTGGGGGAGAGTCTGATGGGGCGGGGGAGGGAATTCCAGAGTTGAGGTGCAGTACAGGACAAAGTCCTGTAGGGGGAGTGGGAGGATGTAATAAGAGCTGTGGAGAGGAGAAGGTTGTGTGCAGAGCTAAGATGGCGAGTGGGAGTGTATTTGGAAATGATGAAATATAGGGGGGTGAGGTGTTAGTGAGGTATCTATAAGTTAGTACCAGAATTTAGAATTGAATTCTGTATGCTAATGGGAGCCAGTGTAGGGACTGACAGAGGGGACTGGTGTTAGAGAAGCGATGACTGAGGTAGATTAGTATACACACACACACACACACACACACACTTCCGACAGGGCATATTGCAAAACCTTAGTCCAGCCTCAAAACCTTAGTCCAGCCTCACCTCACCAATTTCCCGGGGATAGTAAAGCTACGTCCACTTCCTGCCCTCTGAGTGCGAGAGGAGCATGTGTGCTCAGGAACCACCAATAGCAGTTTCGCTCAAAGGGTTAACAGCAGTGTGCAGGTGGAAGGAAGAGACTGATTCCATTAGGTAGAAATAATAAGGTGAGGCTGGGCTAAGTATCTGCAATATGCAAATAACATATTCTCCCCCATGTATTCCCTCCATGCTCAAGTATAAAATGGAGTGTCGATATGCTGTGTGTTATTGGTCTCTGCTTGGGAGAAATAGAGAGAGAGAGAAAGCAGCTGTTTTTTATGTTAACTATTGTAGGCAGACAGGCACAGAGAGGGAGATGGGGTTGGTTGATAAGAGCATTAGTGGTATCATCCAGTTGTTCCCTGGGTGTAGGTAAGTATATAGGGTGAAAGGAACATTAAAAAATATACAGAAAAAAAAAAACATTTTGACTCATGACTGAAAGAGTCAGACAGACAGGTTATCTTTCCTAAAACACAGAAAAAAACAAAGAAATTGGCGCTATGTATCCCAAGACAAGTGATACTGTAAATAAGAGAACACACTAGATCAGCCCAAATAAACTATTATACTCAAATAGAAACAAAAACACACACATATACATACGTATATGTAACGGAATCGCCCGATTATATACGTATGTATATGTGTAGGTTATCTTTCCTACCAGAGCTGGCTGATCATGGGACTCTACTGAGATGGACTGACAGAAACTATGCAGACAGACATAAATTTGTCATACATTCAAGTTAAAACAAACAGACAGGTGCAGCTTGACATACTGTGTTTCTTATACACATTCATTCCTGCATCTACAAGAACAAGAGGGACAATCATATACTAATGTTTGCTAGTGCTGCACCAGCTGCTTTGCATTTAATCCTTGCAAGCTGCTAATTCTGAAATGAACACATCTATCCCGTACTGAACTGTGAAAATGAACACTCATTGAAAAAGAAAGCTGCTGAAACTTTGACATCAGCTACTAGGCTTGAGGCAATCTGGCAAAGAAGGGGAGCTGGATTTGCTTGTGGTTGTAGTGAATGTGGTTGTGCTTTGTAGACAGTGACACTGACAGTGACAGACTCATATGTGACAGATAGGCAGGAGATAACTATATTTGAGCTCAGAGTGACAGTGACAGAGACCTACATCATACATTATTTTCAGACTGACAAAACATAGCTCCACATGCTAACAGCTCCATTGTGTACCTTACAGAAAAATTCAACAGTACTATGATTTTTCTTCCAAATGTGCTAGGGACAGGGGTAAGGTGAAAGGACTAGGAGGATGCATGTCCAAATGCGAACACAGAAGGTGCTCAATTTTATAATTCAATCAAGTACTTTTGTAATAATAGAAAGAAAAACTACTCTGCTCCAAGATGAAAACTGATGAGCGAGCCAATGAAGAAACTCACCCGTCTCTTATCGGGGTACTTACAAGGTTCAGTCCAGCAGAAAAGGAAAAATAATGGCACTAAACTCTATATAAAAATATTTATTATAAACAAAATAAAAATGTACATATATATATATATAAATCTGTGTAAACATAAGACCTGAAGTATCTGCCTCTTTCTCAAAGAAGAGGCCGAATCTATATATATAAAAGAAGACTTTGTGCCTGCCAAAACACACCCAGGGGAGGCATAAAGCAGGAGTTACTACTCCTATTGGGTGATTCAATCATGCAGGGAGTTGGCCCGCCCCCACTATGCAGCCCGCCCACCACTATCAAAGTCAGAAAAAAACAATATGGCCGCCACTTGCTCCTACACCACAGACAAACACACATGCCCCACTCACACACACAGACCACCACACACACATGCCCCACTCACACAGCACCACACAAACACACACACATGCCCCACTCACACAGCACCACACACACACACACGCCCCACTTACACAGCACCAAACAGACATGCTCCCACTCACACACACAGCACCACATACACACACAAAGCCAGCAATAAATATGGCTGACACACACACACAGTCACTCACCCTGACTCCCAGAGGCCTCAGCAGGACCTGTACTGCAGCACCAGAGGAACAAAATTGCACTCAAAGGGTTAAGGTAGGTCCTCATTGCTCAATTATTTCTTCACTGTCATCATTTGCCATGCAAGACACAGGACAGACAGCCATCAGATTCACACTTAACCCACTGACTGCCACAGGGTTGTGTATCAAGTTTTACCCCTCAGGGAGTGTGTTCAAACCCCTCACACTGTAAACTTGCATTTCTCTCCCACTTCTCCTCCTTCCCCAGCCTATTACTAACACTTTTCCATATTTGTTAAGCCCCGCCCCCTACTCGCGATTAAGCCCCACCCCCTTTTAACCCAGATTGCCCCATTGCTCTCTCCACATCAGCACCACATGAGGGACTCCACAAGTAAAAGTTCACAGGTATTACACACTCATGCCCCTCTCACACAGCACCAAACACCCATACACACACACACAAAGCCAGAAAGAAAGATGGCTGACACACAGTCACTCACCTTGACTCCCAGTGGCCTCAGCAGGACCTGTAGTAAAGCCACTGAACGGTGCTGCATCACCAGGGGAACAAAATGGCACTCAAAGGGTTAAGGTAGGCCCTCATTGCTGAATTATTTCTTCACTGTCATCATTTGCCATGCAAGACACAGGACAGACAGCCATCAGATTCACACTTAACCCACTGACTGCCACAGGGTTGTGTATCAAGTTTTACCCCTCATGGAGTGTGTTAAAACCCCTCACACTGTAAACTTGCATTCCCCTCCCACTTCTCCTCCTTCCCCAGCCTATTACTAACACTTTTTCCACATTTATGTTAAGCCCCGCCCCCTACTCGCGATTAAGCCCCACCCACTTTTAACCCAGATTGCCCCATTTGTCTCTCCACATCAGCACCACATCAGTCCCCTCTAGGGACTTCACAAGTCAGTGTTCCCAGGTATGAATACACTTCCCACTGCTATTTATCTCTGACATGCCTCTCTATACCTTAACCCTTTGAGTGCCAGAGGGGTACACATGTGTTTCTGCTCATATATGTTGCGTGTCTGTGTGTGTACATCTCTGTTACATATGTGTGTCCATGTGTGCATCTCCAGTGTGTCTGTGTGTACATGTGTTTTGCATGTCTCTGCCGCTCACTGTGTGTATGTGCATACCTCCCAACATTTCACAGGGCCAAAGAGGGACACGTTAGTTTTAGGTGATATTATTGGGGGTCTGGCTGGTGGGCGGGACATTAGTAAGAATTTTTAGGTTATTTCATGACCTATTACTGGCTATTTATGTAACTGAATAAATGATTTAGTTCAAGACCAAAGTATTTTATTTGCACAGACTAATGTATAAACACATATACTGAAGTTTATTGCTTTATTGCTGTAGAGCAAAGTAAAACACACCACACAGTCAGGGCTGGTGCAAGGATTTTTGCCACCCTAAGCAAAACCTAATTTTGCCGCCCATTTCGCTCCGCCCCTTGTGTCCCACCCCTTTATACCCTGCCTACTTATACCCAACCTCTTTTCATGATTGTCCTCTCTCTGCCCCCTGAGCCACTCTGCCCCTGTTCTGGAGATGCCTGTAAGAGATGCCCCCCACCAGCTCCAACTTGCCCCTTATCAGCTTCACTTTGGCCCACCAGTTCCACTTTGCCCCTATCAACTCCAACTTGCCCCCATCAGCTCCAACGTGCCCCCACCAGCTCCATTTTGCCCCCTCAGCTTCACTTTGCCCCCTCAGATCCACTTTGCCCCCTCAGCTCCAACTTACCCCCATCAGCTCCACTTTGCCCCCCATCCTCTCCAACTTACCCCCATCAGCTCCACTTTGCCCCCCATCCGCTCCAACTTGCCCCCAACAGCTCCACTATGCCCTCTCAGCTCCAACTTTCCACTATCATCTCCACTATGCCCCCAGCAGCTCCAACTTGCCCCCATCCGCTCCAACTTGCCCCCCCATCCGCTCCAACTTGCCCCACCAGCTCCACTTTGCCCCCCCTCAGCTCCACTTGCCCCCCCTCAGCTCCAGCTTGCCCCCCCTCAGCTCCACTTTGACCCTCATCAGCTCCACTTTGACCCTCATCAGCTCCAACTTGCCCCTATCATCTCCAACTTGCCCCCACCAGCTCCACTATGCCCCCTCAGCTCCAGCTTTCCCCTAACAGCTCCAACTTGCCCCCATCATCTCCACTTTGCCCCACATCTGCTCCAACTTGCCCCCTCAGCTCCACTATGCCCCCTCAGCTCCAACTTGCCCCCCATCACATACCTGTATCTCCCGCGCAGTCTTCTCTTCAGTAATGGAGAGCGCGGCGGGAGATCATGACTCCCAGCGCGCTCTGCATTACTAAAGATCCGACCAGATGAGGGAGCGCTGTAGCAACATAGACCTGACTGTGTTGTGGTTCCTGGCATGGTGTGTGTGGGCGCACCTCTTCTCCGCTGCATGCCCGCGCCCCCAGTACGTGTGCGCCCTAGGCCGGCGCCTACCTCGCCTATAGGTGGAGCCGGCCCTGCACACAGTCTGACCTCCTAAAAAGAGGGACAACAGGGTGGGAAAGAGGGACAGAGGGATTTGGCCCTCAAAGAGGGACTGTCCCTCCTAAAGAGGGACACTTGAGATGTATGGTATGTGTCTGCCTGTATGCTGCATATGTCTGTGTTTATCAGTGTGTCTGCATTTCAAACACGTGCACCCAATGGTCATAACATGACGGGCAACGCCGTCCCATGTTGCTAGTTATATATATATATAGAAGCTCTCATCTTGGTGTTGACCAATATATTTGTGAGCAAATCATTTTTCTTTCTATTATCACAACTGTATTTGATTGAATGCATGATTGCCTTCTGTTTTTGTGTTTTGTACATGTCTTTGCCTCTTGGGAAAGAAGCAGCCCATTTGGATTGGTGATTATTCTCATTTGACTGTCGCTGTGTCTGGGGCAGTTTGTGAATCACAGAAAGCTCTTTTGCTGTTTTCCTACATAAGTGGGTTAGCAACCACTTAATTTTGAGTGTCCACTCATAAGGTGTATAGGTCGTGGTGTAGTGCTGTCCTCGTCTAACAGTCCTTTCAAGGCTTATGTTGCTATAGGATTGAGCCTGCTAACAACTTTTACTTTCATCTGTGGACTTCTCCACATCAGCACAAACAGCAGTAACATTGCAGTGGGAATTCTTGCTGCCATAGAAAGTATAGACAAACACTGACAAATTTCTTTCTTTAATTACATTGGTGGCAGCGAAAAGGCTGAAAATATATGTATTTTCTATAGGCAGGAATTTATACGGGAAAAGTAGCACACTATGTTTTTTTTCCGTGAAAAGAAAAAAATTGGTACCTCTCACCTATTTGTAATAAAGACGGTGGATTGTGTACATCGGTATTAGGCAGACCAGACCTCACCTTTAACTGGAGACACGTAGGAAATAGGCCTATTTCAGGACTACACTGAAATCAAAGCCCTTCAGTATGCATTTTCCATATGTGTCCCCGGTTAAAGGTGAGGTTTGGTCACACAAATTGGTATGCACTACAACTATCATATGCTGTGCATACCCTGAAGTGCTATCACTCGCAATGCAGGCTAACTGCAGTGGTGCTGCTCTAGTGGATTCCTAAATTCACTCCATTCTGCCACCAACAAATTATAGTTAATTTCTCAAAAACTAATTTTGTTATGAACAAGGCAGTAGCACAACATATAGGCAGTCAGCAATTCTCTTTAATGAGAGGAATCCCAGAAGCTGACATTTTTAGCCATTACGCAGGTTCACCCCAAAGTGCTGTTAGCCCTTTGAGTAATAGATGGGTGCACGTTGCACACCCCTCTGGCATTTAAATAGTTAAATCAAGGATTTACACTTTCAGGGACAGTGCATAACTAATTTAAACACATTGCATGCTTTATGGAACATTACAAAAATGGAAGATCACCATTGGATGAATCATCTAACAGATATGACAAGTGATTCAGGACATTCTGTTCACACCTCACCCCATCAAACAGAGCAGGAAGAATCCCAGCCCAGTACTCTGTATGAAAGGGCATATGTGACTAAGCCAACAGTCAGCATTTCACATTAGAGCAAAACACAAATCCATCAGAAAAAGTAACTTACTCAACAGTTCTTCTGAACAGCTGATCAGTGATGAGATGAGGCAGAGTACTAAGGGCAGTAAGCTAAAGAGGAGCAAGGCATCACCTCTCTAGTATTTACACAATTAAAAGCCTCTTTTAAATCAATCACTGATAATTTCCCAAAATAGACCAAGGCATATGTGTAGGGTTAGCTGTTATTCTATTACAGAGGGGACTTGCCTGTCATTTTAGAACAGGACCACCCTTTTGGGCTCGATTAGTGGGAGATGCACATGAACATGGGCGGATTGTCCTATCGGGGGATTGGGCATCCCCCGGTTGGCCGCTATATCGGCTCACTTTTAAAGAGTCGCGATCCACTTTGTGCAGACTCTCTCCCCCTCCGGTACGCGCTGAAAGAACTGCAATTAAAATACAAGTGCTGTACAGCGCTGGCCATCTCTCTACCCCTCCGCTCCACTTTGTCTTGAGTGCAGAATGAGGGCACTAAGGGAAGTTAGTGGAGGAGAGAGATGTCCGGCGCTGTACAGCACTTGTAATTTATTTGCAATTCTTTCAGTGCGCACCGGGGGTGTGTGTGGGGGGGGGAGCCCGGGCCGGTATTCCCTTACAATCCGCCCCTGCACATGAACATTTCTAGAGTGGACTTGCCGGTCATTTCAGAACAGGACCACCCTTTTGGGCTCGATTAGTGGGAGATGCATGTGGACATTTCTAGAGTGGACTTGGCTGTCATTTCAGAACAGGACCACCCTTTTGAGCTTGATTAGTGGGAGATGCACATGACCATTTCTAGAGTGGACTTGCCTGTCATTCCAGAACAGGACCACCCTTTTGGGCTCGATTAGTGGGAGATGCACGTGGACATTTCTAGAGTGGACTTGCCTGGCATTTCAGAACAGGACCACCCTTTTGGGCTTGATTAGTGGGAGATGCACATGGCCATTTCTAGAGTGGACTTGCCTGTCATTTCAGAACTGGACCACCATTTTGGGCTCGATTAGTGGGAGATGCACATGGACATTTCTAGAGTGGACTTGCCTGTCATTTCAGAACAGGACCACCCTTTTGGGCTCGATTAGTGGGAGATGCACATGGCCATTTCTAGAGTGGACTTGCCTGTCATTTCAGAACTGGACCACCATTTTGGGCTCGATTAGTAGGAGATGCACATGACAATTTATAGAGTGGACTTGCCTGGCATTTCAGAACAGGACCACCCTTTTGGGCTCAATTAGTGGGAGATGCACATGGACATTTCTAAAATGGACTTGCCTGTCATTTCAGAACAGGACCACCCTTTTGGGCTCGGTTAGTAGGAGATGCACATGACCATTTCTAGAGAGGACTTGCCTGTCATTTCAGAACAGGACCACCCATTTGGGCTCGATTAGTGGGAGATGCACATGACCATTTCTAGAGTGGACTTGCCTGTCATTTCAGAACAGGACCACCCTTTTGGGTTCGATTAGTGGGAGATGCACATGGACATTTCTAGAGGGGACTTGCCTGTCATTTCAGAACAGGACCACCCTTTTGGGCTCGATTAGTAGGAGATGCACATGACCATTTCTAGAGAGGACTTGCCTGTCATTTCAGTACAGGACCACCCATTTGGGCTCGATTAGTGGGAGATGCACATGAACATTTGTAGAGCAGACTTGTCTGCCATTTCAGAACAGGACCACCCTTTTGGGTTGGCTAGTCGGAGATGTACCTGGCCATTTCTCCTCTGTAATGTACCTAAAGCGATAACATGTGATGCTTCTGAGTAGTGACCAGCTGTAGAACACGCAATATCTGTTTATGTTAGGTCTCAGTGAGCCTCTCACATATTTTTGGCTTGGCTTTAATTTTATCTGGCAGTGAAGCATAAAAAATATAAGTAACTCATTAATTAAATTTGCTAAACACAATGTTATATAATAATTGTAAGTAGTGATTTACAACTCTTGTTTGACTATAAGTCAACTCATATGCATCAGTTCAATGAATCGCCAAGGTAAGTCATCTGCTAATATAAGATGCATATTTAAAGAGGACTTACCTTTAGTGTTTTTTTTTTTTCAATTTGTTTAACAGAACAACACGATTACAAATTACACATCTTATGGTATTTTGGGATATTTTTTCATTTTAAAAGTCTGCAGCAGTTCATTGGTGGATAAGTCCATTTTGCAATTAGATGTTCCTTTTATCAGTTCTGCAGAACCACATGGTGGGAATGGGAAGTAACTTTACCTATGGATTTCTTTTTCTGAGTATTTATGTCTTTGATGGATTGTGAATAGGCATGAACTAAATATATAATGTCTGCGGTTATAGGCAGCTCCGGACTTCCATTGTAAGAAATCAATTAAAATTATGAATATACAGTACTCATGTATGAGTGACTCCTACCATGGTAAGTCATTCTGTTAAAGGGATAGTAATGTTTCACAAAAACAGCAGCTCCAATTAATCTTCTTAGTATTTGGGCAGTGGAGAGTGTTGTTTCAATACTGTCAGAGTTGTAGTTCAAGAGTAATTGAATGATAAAGTATCCCCCTCCCGCCCCTTTTACTGATGTAACACTGCTCACCTCAGAAGAACAGAAAGATGGTGTCCAGATGGCTTGCAGAGAGGGACAATCTTCAATTAGCATAAGGGAAATCCGGTCAAGGAGGGCAGGGTTTTCATTGTTCTCACAGTAAGAAGATTGTCCCTTGCTATGAGCTGTTTGGTCTGGGGACCAGATTCCACATCTGAGGGGAGGTGGCTTACACTAGGTAAAAGGGGCAGGAGGAGGATACTTTATCATTCAATTACTCTTGTACTACATCTCTGACAGTATTGAAATAACACTCTCTATGGCCCAAATACTATGAAGATTATTTGGAGGTGCTGTTTTTGTGAAACATTACTATCCCTTTAACCTTTGCGTGCTTTGCAGTGCATTCCGTACCCCTCTGGCACACAAAGGGTTAATGACTGCTGGTGGTCCTGGCACATTCTGGGATTCTGGGATGGTAGCGTGGCTTCATGCAGCTCTGCCATCCCAGAATTCATTGCAAAGAAAAAAAAATAGTACCTTGGTCCTTAATGGCTGCCCACCCTCAGATCAGGTGGTTGTTATGAGGTTATGTATGCAAAGGGTTAAGTATAAGTGTAGTGAAAGGGGATTTTAACATCTTGAATGCTAGAGAGGTCTTTGATGAATTGCAAAACATCGCTCTGGAGATCTCTTTAGCATTCAAGGGGTTAAATCCCTGTTTAAATCATTGGAATTTGGGAAATGGTTATTTGCCCGCTATGGTTCAGTTGTTTTGCTCCAGAATTGAACTTCTTTAGGTTACAAAACACACCTCAAAGTGGTTCTTAGCAGAATTCCTAAAGGTCAAGATTCTGTTCCGCTGAGAGGCCGAGCCCCCTTGTTAGACACTGGGCTGAAGCAGATGGATGAAGCAGGTCAGCGGGAATCAGCCTGGTAAGAAGCTAAGAGCTTTGCAATCTAATTTGTTACAATGTGTCTCCTGGGAAGATGATAACAGGGAAACAAGAAGTTTTCAGGCACAAATTAGGCTAAAGAGTGCCAAAGGAATTAGACTGTTTTAAGCACTTGTGGAAGCAATAAAATCCCACTGGTTTCCTTGTTGTAGGGGATGTCAGTTCATCCAAGTAAGTGTGTTCATATGGAGATCAATAGCTACTGACAGGACTAGCCCTGCAGTGTGTCAAAGTAATGTTATGTTTTATACAGTGTATCAAAGTAATGTAGTGTATCAGTGTGATGTAAAGTTATATACAGTGTATCAAAGTAATGTAGTGTATTGGTGTAATGTAAAGTTATATACAGTGCATCAAAGTAATGTAGTGTATCAGTGTAATGTAAAGTTATATACAGTGTATCAAAGTAATGTAGTGTATCGGTGTAATGTAAAGTTATATACAGTGTGTCAAAGTAATGTAGTGTATCATTGTAATGTAAAATTATATACAGTGTATCAAAGTAATGTAGTGTATCAGTGTGATGTAAAATTATATACAGTGGATCAAAGTAATGTAGTGTATCAGTGTAATGTAAAATTATATACAGTGGATCAAAGTAATGTAGTGTATCAGTGTAATATAAAGTTATATACAGTGTATCAAAGTAATGTAGTGTATCAGTGTAATGTAAAATTATATACAGTGTATCAAAGTAATGTAGTGTATCAGTGTAATGTAAAGTTATATACAGTGTATCAAAGTAATGTAGTGTATCAGTGTAATGTAAAGTTATATACAGTGTATCAAAGTAATGTAGTGTATCAGTGTAATGTAAAGTTATATACAGTGTATCAAAGTAATGTAGTGTATCAGTGTAATGTAAAATTATATACAGTGGATCAAAGTAATGTAGTGTATCAGTGTAATGTAAAGTTATATACAGTGTATCAAAGTAATGTAGTGTATCAGTGTAATATAAAGTTATATACAGTGTATCAAAGTATGTAGCGTATCGGTGTAATGTACAGTTATATACAGTGTATCATAGTAATGTAGTGTATCGGTGTAATGTAAAGTTATATACAGTGTATCAAAGTAATGTAGTGTATCAGTGTAATGTAAAGTTATATACAGTGTATCAAAGTAATGTAGCGTATCAGTGTGATGTAAAGTTATATACAGTGTATCAAAGTATGTAGCGTATCAGTGTAATGTAAAGTTATATACAGTGTATCAAAGTAATGTAGTGTATCAGTGTAATGTAAAGTTATATACAGTGTATCAAGTATGTAGCGTATCAGTGTAATGTAAAGTTATATACAGTGTATCAAAGTAATGTAGTGTATTAGTGTAATGTACAGTTATATACAGTGTATCAAAGTATGTAGTGTATCAGTGTAATGTAAAGTTATATACAGTGTATCAAAGTAATGTAGTGTATCAGTGTAATGTAAAGTTATATACAGTGTATCATAGTAATGTAGTGTATCAGTGTAATGTAAAATTATATACAGTGTATCAAAGTAATGTAGTGTATCGGTGTAATGTAAAGTTATATACAGTGTATCAAAGTAATGTAGTGTATCAGTGTAATGTAAAATTATATGCAGTGTATCATAGTAAAGTAGTGTATCAGTGTAATGTAAAGTTATATACAGTGTATCAAAGTATGTAGGGTATCAGTGTAATGTAAAGTTATATACAGTGTATCAAAGTAATGTAGTGTATCGGTGTAATGTAAAGTTATATACAGTGTATCAAAGTATGTAGCGTATCAGTGTAATGTAAAGTTATATACAGTGTATCAAAGTAATGTAGTGTATCAGTGTAATGTAAAGTTATATACAGTGTATCAAAGTATGTATCGTATCAGTGTAATGTAAAGTTATATACAGTGTATCAAAGTAATGTAGTGTATCAGTGTAATGTAAAGTTATATACAGTGTATCAAAGTATGTAGCGTATCAGTGTAATGTAAAGTTATATACAGTGTATCAAAGTAATGTAGTGTATCAGTGTAATGTAAATTTATATACAGTGTATCATAGTAATGTAGTGTATCAGTGTAATGTAAAATTATATACAGTGTATCAAAGTAATGTAGTGTATCAGTGTAATGTAAAATTATATATAGTGTATTAAAGTAATGTAGTGTATCAGTGTGATGTAAAATTATATACAGTGTATCAAAGTAATGTAGTGTATCAGTGTGATGTAAAATTATATACAGTGTATCATAGTAATGTAGTGTATCAGTGTGATGTAAAGTTATATACAGTGTATCAAAGTAATGTAGTGTATCAGTGTGATGTAAAGTTATATACAGTGTATCAAAGTAATGTTTCATTTTATACAATGTATCAAAGGTATGTAAAGTTATATGCAGTGTATCCAATTGATGTAAAGCTATATGCAGTGTATCAAAGTAATGTAAAGTTATATGCAGTGTATCAAAGTAATGTAAACTTATATGCATACCTGGGAACTCTCAGGGGTTGACCCTGAGACTCAGGGTTTTGACCGAAATCTCCGGGTCTCAGGGTGAAGGGCCAAATTCCCAGGGTGAGAGAGGTCTGTGTCACCTACTATATGAATTTCCCCAATTAAATGTTTCCTTAGACTCTAAACTGGTGGCATTAGTACCAGAAAGACAGTGGGAGATGTCCTGCTTGTCCTGTTTGTGTTCAGGCAGTGAGTTATCCAAACTGTAGCATGTTAAATGTCCCTCACACACGGACCGGAGCACCTCTGAGTTAGATCAAGCAGGCACATATCGCATAAAATCTACATTATGGTAAGCTTTAAGGGTTAATATTTCAAAGATCTCAGGGTCAGCTCAGTATATAAAGTAATGTAAAGTTATGTACAGTGTATCAAAGTAATGTAAAGTTCTATTCAGTATATAAAAGTAATGTAAACTTATGTGCAGTGTATCAAATTAACGTAAAGTTCTATTCAGTATATAAAAGTAATGTAAAGTTATGTGCAGTGTATCAAAGTAATGTAAAGTTCTATTCAGTATATAAAAGTAATGTGAAGTTATGTGCAGTGTATCAAAGTAATGTAAAGTTCTATTCAGTATATAAAAGTAATGTAAAGTTCTAATCAGTATATAAAGTAATGTAAAGTTAAGTGCAGTGTATCAAAGTAATGTAAAGTTCTATTCAGTATATAAAAGTAATGTAAACTTATGTGCAGTGTATCAAATTAATGTAAAGTTCTATTCAGTATATAAAAGTAATGTAAAGTTATGTGCAGTGTATCAAAGTAATGTAAAGTTCTATTCAGTATATAAAAGTAATGTAAACTTATGTGCAGTGTATCAAAGTAATGTAAAGTTCTATTCAGTATATAAAAGTAATGTGAAGTTATGTGCAGTGTATCAAAGTAATGTAAAGTTCTATTCAGTGTATTAAGTAATGCAACATTCTACAGAGTGTATTAAAGTAATGTAAAGTTTTATTCAGTGTATCAAAGTAATGTAACATCCTATTCAGTGTATCAGAGTAATGTAAAGTTCTATGCAGTGTATCAAAGTAATGTAACATCCTATTCAGTGTATTAAAGTAATGTAAAGTTCTATGCAGTGTATCAAAGTAATGTAACATCCTATTCAGTGTATCAAAGTAATGTAAAGTTCTATGCAGTGTATCAGAGTAATGTAAAGTTTTATGCAATGTATAAAAATAATGTAACATCCTATGCAGTATCTAATTAATGTAAAGTTTTATGAATGATCATGGATAGAAATATGGGGGCATATGTATAAAATATAAAAGAGCATTTATAGTGCAAATAAAATGCATTACTGGGAACAAATAAACAGCATTCATTTAATGGGCTTGAACACTTTAAGGACTGGGGGGTGCAAATCTTTGCCCATTCCTCTTGACTTTATAGGGTTAAAAAATCAGT
Organism: Rhinophrynus dorsalis; assembly: GCA_037306005.1. Classification (NCBI taxonomy): domain Eukaryota; kingdom Metazoa; phylum Chordata; class Amphibia; order Anura; family Rhinophrynidae; genus Rhinophrynus; species Rhinophrynus dorsalis. Next base: position 535,534,527 of record CM074720.1, read on the forward strand.
AGTGCTTTCTTATAAAAAAAATTCATATAGGACTCCTCTGTCTAAGTGAAACAAGGATACTCCCACTGCTGGGGATTGCTTTATATAAAAGTTATATCATTTCAAACTGTCAGGAATAATAATAATAATCCTTTATTTATATAGCGCACACAGGTTCCGCAGCACTTTACACTCATATTGGTTCCTGTCCTCATTGGGGCTCACAATCTAAATTCACCTATCAGTATGTTTTTTGGAGTGTGGGAGGAAACTGGATGAAACCCACGCAAACACAGTGAGAACATACAAACTCTTTGCAGATGTTGTCCTTGATGGGATCTGAACCCAGGACCCCAGCGCTGCAAGGCAACAGGGCCATGGCCCACATACTATGAAGATTAATTGGAGCTGCTTTTATTGTGAAACATTAATATCTCTTTAAATAATTAGATGACTTTAAATACATAAACTACAGGCCCTTTAAATAAATAAAATAGGTCCCTTTAAATTACATGCAATTAGTATAGTAGCAGTATTCTGCAGTTTAGAAGTCAATACTAGCATTGTAAAAGAGTTTAGAGGGGTAATTATGTTTTAATTGCATTGGGATTGTTTATTGTTACTTACTGGTGGGTTGTCCAACAATCGTTAGAATCTTTCAGCCTGAATGAGATGCCAATTATCTCGTTAAGGATCTAATGCTGTACAAGCATTTGCATTTAACAAGAGTCTAGGCCAGAGTTTAACAACCTTTGGCTCTCCAGCTATTGGAGATTATACAACTCCCATCGTCACTGACCATACCTCCCAAATGTCCATCTTTGAGACCCAAATCCCTCTGTCCCTCTTTCCCACCCTGGTGTGCCTCTTTGTAGTAGATCAGACTGTGTGGTGTGTATATAAGCGTATCACCCTTGTGTCCCTGTGTTTAGGAGATCAGACTGTGCGGTGTGTATAGAAGTGTATCACACTGGTGTCCCTGTGTTTAGGAGATCAGACTGTGTGGTGTGTATATAAGTGTATCACCCTTGTGTCCCTGTGTTTAGGAGATCAGACTGTGCGGTGTGTATAGAAGTGTATCACTCTGGTGTCCCTGTGTTTAGGAGATCAGACGATGTGGTGTATATATAAGTGTATCACCCTGGTGTCCCTGTGTTTAGGAGATCAGACCGTGTGGTGTGTATATAAGTGTATCATCCTGGTGTCCCTGTGTTTAGGAGATCAGACTGTGTGGTGTGTATAGAAGTGTATCACCCTTGTGTCCCTGTGTTTAGGAGATCAGACTGTGTGGTGTGTATATAAGTGCATCACCCTGGTGTTCCTGTGTTTAGGAGATCAGACTGTGAGGTGTGTATATAAGTGTATCACCCTGGTGTCCCTGTGTTTAGGAGATCAGACTGTGCGGTGTATATATAAGTGTATCACCCTGATGTCCCTGTGTTTAGGAGATCAGACTGTGAGGTGTGTATATAAGTGTATCACCCTGGTGTCCCTGTGTTTAGGAGATCAGACTGTGTGGTGTGTATAGAAGTGTATCACCCTGGTGTCCCTGTGTTTAGGAGATCAGACTCTGTGTGGTGTGTATAGAAGTGTATCACCCTTGTGTCCCTGTGTTTAGGAGATCAGACTGTGTGGTGTGTATTTAAGTGCATCACCCTGGTGTCCCTGTGTTTAGGAGATCAGACTGTGAGGTGTGTATATAAGTGTATCACCCTGGTGTCCCTGTGTTTAGGAGATCAGACTGTGTGGTGTGTATATAAGTGTATCACCCTGGTGTCCCTGTGTTTAGGAGATCAGACTGTGTGGTGTGTATAGAAGTGTATCACCCTGGTGTCCCTGTGTTTAGGAGGTCAGACTGTGTGGTGTGTATAGAAGTGTATCACCCTGGGGTCCCTGTGTTTAGGAGATCAGACTGTGTGGTGTGTATATAAGTGTATCACCCTGGTGTCCCTGTGTTTAGGAGATCAGACTGTGTGGTGTGTATATAAGAGTATCACCCTGGTGTCCCTGTGTTTAGGAGATCAGACTGTGAGGTGTGTATATAAGTGTATCACCCTGGGGTCCCTGTGTTTAGGAGATCAGACTGTGTGGTGTGTATACAAGTGTATCACCCTGGTGTCCCTGTGTTTAGAAGATCAGACTGTGTGGTGTGTATATAAGTGTATCACCCTGGTGTCCCTGTGTTTAGGAGATCAGACTGTGTGGTGTGTATATAAGTGTATCACCCTGGTGTCCCTGTGTTTAGGAGATCAGACTGTGTGGTGTGTATATAAGTGTATCACCCTGGTGTCCCTGTGTTTAAGAGATCAGACTGTGTGGTGTGTATATAAGTGTATCACCCTGGTGTTCCTGTGTTTAGGAGATCAGACGGTGTGGTGTGTATATAAGTGTATCACCCTGGTGTTCCTGTGTTTAGGAGATCAGACTGTGTGGTGTGTATATAAGTGTATCACCCTGGTGTTCCTGTGTTTAGGAGATCAGACTGTGTGGTATGTATATAAGTGTATCACCCTGGTGTCCCTGTGTTTAGGAGATCAGACTGTGTGGTGTGTATATAAGTGTATCACCCTGGTGTCCCTGTGTTTAGGAGATCAGACTGTGCGGTGTGTATATAAGTGTATCACCCTGGTGTCCCTGTATTTAAGAGATCAGACTGTGTGGTGTGTATAGAAGTGTATCACCCTGGTGTCCCTGTGTTTAGGAGATCAGACTGTGTGGTGTGTATATAAGTGTATCACCCTGGTGTCCTTGTGTTTAGGAGATCAGACTGTGTGGAGTGTATATAAGTGTATCACATTGCTCCACATTAATAAAATTCACATTGATGTTTGTTTAAACCTCAGTTTATGTGTTTATAAATTAGTCTGTGTAAATAGAATACTCTGGTCTTGCTCTAAATCATTAATTCTGTTACACAATGAGGTGTCAAAAGGTCATGAAATAACCCAGAAATCTTCTTAGCTCACCAGCTATGCCCCTAATCACACCACCTAAAATAAAATGTCCCTTTGTTGCCATTTGGAATGTTGGGAGGTATGCCCAACTAGGATGTGGTTCTCAGTTCCTGTGCTCGGGACACACCATCTGATAACATTATATAGTTATAGTAATGGTTAGGTATGAATGTAACCTTGATTCTTCTACTTTTGTATAACGATGTGTATGATTATAATCATGCATAACATTGCCATTATCTTTTTATTCTATAACTAGTTGAACAGCCCGTTACATGGGCCACAGTGCCACTGCCACCCGGTCGCGGGGCAGTCACGCGCAGCAGAGACTGCCCACGCCACGGCTGATACAGAGCTGGGCGCTCCGAAGGAGCGCCCAGCTCTGTATCAGCCGCGGCGCGGGCAGTCTCTACTGCGCATGACTGCAGCATGCGCATCAGTGTCTACTGTGCATATCGTGGCGTTACACACGATTTAGCGAATTATTATACAGGATAAAGTGTCTGCCTCCCTCCATTAATTATCCAGGGCCGGAATTCCATCACCAATGCTCCCAAGCAAGGCAGCGTAAGTGCCCTTAACTCTGCCCAGACCACACCCCCACTTCTCACATGACCCCGCCCCCAGTCCCATCCACTCTTTCTTAGATCAGAATCTACCCTTGGCCTGTAACAAACAAGAAATAAAACAAAGCTTTAAAGTGCAACTATCATGCTTACATACGTTATGCCCAATGAATTATTAGAAGCTTGTTAATAATGTAAATAACATAATAAAGTTGCTTAAGTGCCGGCATGGGTTGCAGTCATGACATCGTATGAAACTTACATCAGTAGGACTGCGCTGTCTGTCCTGGTCTCATCAGTGATAGGTTATATGCCAAAGGGGAAGTTGCATTATACCGTACGGTACAGACTGGGATGTACAGAGCAGGAGCACAGATCCCTCTTCACCAAGATGTCTGCACTGTCTTACTGATGTAATGTTCATACGAAGATATGATTCCAACTCATGCCGGAAATTAAGAAACTTTATTACGCTATTTCCGTTGTTAAAGGGATAGTAATACTTAAAATGTAAAAAAAAATATGTTGTAGGGTTTATCTCCCTGAATAAAACAAGAGTACTCCTACTGCTGAAAGGTGTTTCATTCAAAAGTTATTCATTTTGAAATTTGAATTTTTTAGGTGTAATATCACAGTGGCCTGAAATTGTACAGTGGCGCTGTTGCTACACCATCCTATGGAGATTTATGGTCCCGGGACCAGAGCTGTCCATAGGATGGTGTAGCAACAGTGCCACTGTACAATTTCAGGCCACTGTGATATTGCACCTAAAAAAATTCAAATTTGAAAATTAATAACTTTTGAATAAAACACCTTTCAGCAGTGGGAGTATTCTTGTTTTACTCAGGGGGATAAACTCTACAACATATTTTTTTTACATTTTAAGAATTACTATCCCTTTAACAAACTACTAATAATTCACTGGGCATAACTTATTTAAGCATGATAGTTCTGATTTAACCCCTAGAGAGAGGAATGCGTTGGTGCTGGGATATTGAGAATGGTCTGGCCACACCCACAATTCAAAATGTGGGTGTGGCCACCCTTCAATCTTTGGAGCGCCAGGCAGTTACCTCCTCTGCCTATTGGGATGTCTGTCCATTTCATTAACCACATTTTTGACCTGGGATATCCTGAAAACCTGAACCGCCAGTGTGTTCCAAAGACTATCGTTCACAATCACTGACCTAAATGTATTGATTTTACATTCAGCCAATAAATAGATAACCATGAGGTCACAGCACAACTTGAAATGATTAAAGATCCAGGACAGTAATATTTGGATGCGGTAGCCAAATGGCAAGAACAGCAGGAGAGATGCACATTCAATACAATTAACACAACTGTAAACAGTATGGGCGGTATTCGGAATGTTAATTCATGCAAATCCCATTTATTTATATTGTACTTTTAACCCCTTGAAGGCTAGGTGTTGGAGATCTCTCTAGCCTTCAAGTGGTTGAAAAAGTCCCATTTATATCAATGCACATTTTTATTTCTTCCCTATTGTACAACTGTGTTTGCTCTCACATTCCTCCTCTTCAGCTTCATGAACACAGACCTAAGTAGTTAAAGGGATAGTAATACTTAAAATGTAAAAAAAAAACATGTTGTAGAGTTTATCCCACTGAGTAAAACAAGAGTACTCCCACTGCTGAAAGGTGTTTCATTCAAAAGTTATTAAATTTCAAAGTTGAATTTTTTAGGTGCAATATCACAGTGGCCTGAAATTGTACAGTGGCGCTGTTGCTACACGATCCTATGGACAGCTCTGGTCCAGGGACCATAAATCTCCATAGGATGGTGTAGCAACAGCGCCACTGTACATTTTCAGGCCACTGTGATATTGCACCTAAAAAATTCAACTTTGAAAATTAATAACTTTTGAATGAAACACCTTTCAGCAGTGGGAGTACTCTTGTTTTACTCAGGGGGATAAACCCTACAACATATTTTTTTTACATTTTAAGTATTACTATCCCTTTAATGAACTCTTTCAGTGCCAGTGGAACATGCAACACATAGTAGAGCAATGAGTTGAGTACCTCTCTGGCACTCACAGGGTTAAATGGCTTGATTATTATTTATTGTTGTTGGAGAATAGAAGATCTGGAGATGATTAACCCTTCCCATTCTACTAGGTCACAAAAAAGCTGCTTGCAAGTTGCATAGTTACTAACTGGTGAGATAGCTCAGTGGTAAATGCCCTAACTACGGTCATTGTTCAGACCTCAAGGCTGCAGGCTCGCATCCCAGCAGGGTCCGATCTCTTCATCCTTCCAAGGTCATTAAATGAGTACCATAGTAATTATAACATATATTATTCAGCTGCCTATTTGGTATCCCCCTCCCGCCCCTTTTACTGATGTTACATTGTTCAGCCAGAGCAGAAGGGAGGTGTCCAGGTAGATTGTAGAGAGGGACAATCTTCAATTAAGATAAGGGAAAAAGCTGAAAAACCTGTCAATGGCTGCAGGGCATTCATTGTTCTCACAGAAGAAGATTGTCCCCTGCTGTTATCTGTCTGGTCTATGGACTGGATTCCACATCTGAGGTGAGGCGGCTTACACTAGGTAAAAGGAGCGGGAGGGGAAACTTTTTCATTCAATTACTCTTGAACTAAAACTCTGATAGTATTGAAATAACACTCTCTATGGCTCAAATACTAGATTAACCCCATCCCGACAATTGACTTACCAGGTACGTCTCGCAAAAAGTGTCACTTAGTGACAGAGGACGTACCTGGTAAGTCCGGGTCTCCGTGCGGCTGCACGCCGTTTGGGGACTCCAGAATCATTTCATAAAAAAAAAGAAATGTTAGCTGGGCGTTGAGGTGACAGCTGCATATGCACACGGTTGTCACTAAGGGGTTAATTGGAGCTGTTGTTTTGTGAAACATTACTGTCCCTTTAAACCTTAATGTTACATTTCTCTGCAACACCAAGTGCTCTCAAACTCTTCGTCCTTTTTTTTTTTTTTTTTACTTTGTATCTTGTCTATATTGTATCGGTGTACTGCCTTTCACAGTCCCTGATAAAAACCAGTCTGCAAACTGATCCAAGGAGTTTAACGTCAGGGCCATTAAAAAAAAAAAAAAAAAAAAAAAAAAGAAAAACAAATAAACAAACAAACAAAAAAACAGGTGAAGATAAAACATAAATAAATAAAATGTAAATGATTTGACTTTAAATATTATGCGCTTAAGGAATATGTTAAGAAAAAAGGGTTACTATCCCTTTAAATTCATTATGGCTGTCAGTATCCATATGCTATTCAAACTGTCATACAAGATCATGTGACATTCGGTGCCTGGCACATGCCACGAACAGGAAGTTCAGATCTTTCACACTGATGGCAGAATGGAATCCAGGACCCATAATGCACTGCACCTACATGACAGCCGCACACACCCTGATTCTGCCTCTGCTTTGTTCCCAGTAGGGAGGCAGAGGGACAGACTTTTAGACGTAGGAAACATGAGGGTAATTTGTTAGTTCGGCAGCCTAGCACTACAGCAAACCTGCAGAGAACCCTAGCTGGAAACAATGGGCCAGATTTACAAAACTGGATTTAAGCGAACACTAGTTTAAAATGGCGTTTAACATGTACTGGGTAGTTATAAAAGTGGTAACGCCATTTTAAGAGCGCATAATTCCATGTAGGGAGTTTTTTTGTAAAGCGGAGTTAGGAATTCTGTAAAAATTTGTGCAGCGAATGAATAAAGAAATGTCACTATTTGCAACAGTTTAGTGATAGAATTTTCGCCAAAATTTTAATGACATGTCTGACCTGTTCTTATTTCTGGTGTTTGCACCACATTTATATAAGTTCTTAAACATTGTTAATTAAGGCTGCTGCATGAACTGAAACACTAACACTTGCACCACACAATCTGCCGAAGAAAGTAGACCTGATTAATGGATGGATGGAGTAGGGTTTCTTTTGTTGAGCAAAACAAGGGTACTTCCTCAGCTGGAAGATGCTTTATTGAAGAGTTATCATAAAACAAACTTGCATTTTAGTGAGAGGGTGATGGCACAGTTATTAATGGACTTCGGGTTTTATGGTGGTGATGTTACTGTTGAAGTCTGAGTAGAGCTTTTGATCACTAGCACACACATATACACACACACACACAAACACACACACACACACACACACACACACACACACACACACACTATTATCCAAACAAGAAGTTAACAGTATTGTGTCACATTGAACAGTAACTACAGAGATAGCTCAGTTGGTTAATGCACCAGCTGGGCCTTGTTATATACATGGGGTTAAGCAAGGTGTTGAGTAAAAGAATGCCCCAAAATGTGCTTAGACTGTCCCATTGCCCTCTGCTTGGTGGAAGTGGTGTGAACGGGAGAATTGGCAGTGTAAGTAATTTAGTAAATAGGCGTTAAGTAGGCGTAGGGCTAGTAAATAGATTGTATTGTCCGATTTTTCATGGACAGTGTGAGAAGTGCTAGTCATCTAGTCATGGGTTAAATGGAACAAGTCAGTACGATGCACTGTAATAAGATATGTAGAGAGATACAGAGAGCAACAGTGTGTGTGTGTGTGTGTGTGTTTGACAGAGAGAGAAAGTGAGAGAGAGAGAGTAAGTGTGAGAGAGAATTAATCTATGGGTGTGTGACAAAGGGTGGAATATAAGAAACGATCACAATCACAATTTACAATGTAGTTTTAATGGCAAAATGATTAGCACCAAATTTAGCTGAATCGAGCATGTATTTTCTCAGTTAGTGAACATTTGCTAATTTTTTGGAGAATGCGTTTCAAAAAGTAGGCGTGGCTAAAATGTCTGCTGTTTTGTGAGAGGATGAGCAATTGCGCCTAATTCGGCAAAGAAATTAGCACACAGTTTCATCCATTTGGCTAACTTTGCAAGATTTCTTGCATCAAAACGTGAGCAATCGCAAATAGCAAATAAATGTATGGCTTTATAAACAATGAATGCTCCACGCGTTCCACGCAAAGTGTGTGTGTATGCATGTGTGTGTGTGTGTGTAAACAAATGAGTCAGCTTGTGTATGTCAGGGAGAAATATTTGTGTGTATGTAATGTGTGTGTAGGATGTGTGTATGTGTGTGCAAATGAGATGTGTGCGAGTGTGTGTGTCTGTGCATGTGTGAGATGTGTGTATGTGTGTGTGTCTATATATATATATATATGTGTGTGTGTGTGTGTGTGTGTTTATATATATATGTGGTGTGTGTGTGGGATGTGCGTATGCGTGTGTGTGTATGTGGGATGTGCGTATGTGTGTGTATATATATATATATATGTGGGATGTGTGTATGTGTGGGATGTGCGTATGCGTGTGTGTATGTGGGAAGTGAGTGTGTGTGTTTGTGGGATGTGTGTGTGTATATATATGTGGGATGTGTGTATGTGTGTGTGTGGGATGTGTGTATGTGTGTGTGTGTGTCTGTGGGATGTGTGTGTGTATATATATATGTGGGATGTGTGTATGTGTGTGTGTGGGATGTGTCTATGTGTGTGTGTGTGTGTGTGTGAGGGATGTGTGTGTGTATATATATGTGGGATGTGTGTATGTGTGTGTGTGGGATGTGTGTATGTGTGTGTGTGTGTGTGTGTGTGTGAGGGATGTGTGTAGGATATGTGTGTGTATGTGTGTGATGTGTGTCCAGATATAAGTTGCACGGTATACACCATCCAGCTCCCTTGGAGCCTTAGTCAGACGGAAGGTGCCTCTCACAGGGTGACAACAAAAGGTGCTTAATTTTACCTGTTAACCTTGGACCATATTGATCCCCATTCATTACTCTGCAGTCAGTGCAAAGTGCATACTTTATTAGACTATTGATTTTAGTTTTAATGAGAAAGGGGAACTAGCAACTGTTTACAAAAGCATTATATATCCCACATGTATCTGATAGGTGGCATACCCTTGTCTTAATCTGTGCTCTGCTGTATTTTAACTTTACCTGACCTCTTGGTGCTTGAGATGCAATGCATTGGAGACCTCTAGCATTCAATCAGTTAAAATTCTTGAAGATTATAGTATTGTATCTGTAAGTGAAGCTAAAGTGGGCCATTCACTTTCCTATGTTACAATCCAACATGCAGAAATATCACACATACTAAATAGGATCAACAGTAAAGAGGATCCACAGTAAATAGAGTCCATCAGTAAATAGAGTCCATCAGTAAATAGGGTCCACAGTAAATAGGATCCACAGTAAATAGGGTTCATCAGTAAATAGGATCCACAGTAAATAGGATCCACAGTAAATAGGGTTCATCAGTAAATAGGATCCACAGTACATAGGGTCCATCAGTAAATAAAGGCTGACACCTGTCTCTCTACTAGGTTTTACATTACCAGAATGCACATTTCTACAAATATATTACTGTGAATTATCCATGGATTGTTATAATATAATTTTTACCCTCTTCTGGTGTATAATGTGTATCTAAATCAAATACTGCCATAATACATAGATAAATAGATAGATAGATCGATAGATAGATAGACAGACAGACAGACAGACAGACAGACAGATAGATAGATAGATAGATAGATAGATAGATAGATAGATAGATAGATAGATAATTGAATGCAGTAGTTTTCTGATCATAAAATGTGTGATTACATAACACAGAAATGTATTTAGAAAATGTTGTATCAGGAAGAATACACGGATTTCTCTCATTTTCAAGTATGTCCTGTGTTTTTATCTCTTGAATAAATGAGTGAATATGTGCTAATTTATAATAATAATAATAATAATAATAATTAGTATTAATAATAATTAATAATAATAATTGTCATATGATTATGACAGCAATAATACATACACACATGTACATAAATATTGTATTATTTCATTATTATAAATAATGAAATAATACCTAATAATAATAAAATAATAATAATAGTTACTTTTAAACATATGCTTATAATACAACTGACACATCATAATGAAGATAAATAATTATATTAATTAATACTATTATTATTATCTTCATTATGATGTGTTGTTTTATAAACATATTTTACACTAATTAAAATTACTAATAATCATAATTATGAACATTAATGTATGTGTTTGTGTATATGTGTTTGTGTATATTTGTGTGTAGGTGTGTGTATATATATATACATTGTGTCTATATGTTTATGTGTGTGTGAATTTGTCAGTTTTTGTGTGTATATGTCTATGTGTGTATATGTGTATGTTTGTGAATTTGTCAATTTGTGTGTACATGTGTGTATATGTGTGTTTGTCTATGTGTGTATATGAGTGTATTTGTATATGTGTGTTTGTCTATGTGTGTATATGTGTGTATTTGTATATGTGTGTTTGTCTACGTGTATATATGTGTGTATTTGTCTACGTGTGTATATGTGTGTTTGTCTATGTGTATTTATGTGTGTGTATATGTGTGTTTGTCTATTTGTGTATGTGTATATTTGTCTACGTGTGTATATGTGTGTTTGTCTATGTGTATTTATGTGTGTGTTTGTATATGTGTGTTTGTCTATTTGTGTATGTGTATATTTGTCTATGTGTGTATATGTGTGTGTTTGTATATGTGTGTTTGTCTATTTGTGTATGTGTGTATTTGTCTATGTGTGTATATGTGTGTATTTCTCTGTGTGTGTATATGTGTGTTTGTCTATGTGTGTATATGTGTGTATTTGTCTATGTGTGTATATGTGTGTTTGTCTACGTGTGTATATGTGTGTTTGTCTATGTGTGTATATATGTGTTTGTCTATGTGTGTATATGTGTATATTTGTCTACGTGTGTATATGTGTGTTTGTCTACGTGTGTATATGTGTGTTTGTCTATGTGTGTGTATGTGTGTATTTGTCTATGTGTGTATATGTGTGTATTTCTCTGTGTGTGTATATGTGTGTTTGTCTATGTGTGTATATGTGTGTATTTGTCTATGTGTGTATATGTGTGTTTGTCTACGTGTGTATATGTGTGTTTGTCTATGTGTGTATATGTGTATATTTGTCTATGTGTGTATATGTGTGTATTTGTCTATGTGTGTATATGTGTGTTTGTCTATGTGTGTGTCTGTACACATATAATATAGACAGAGAAATATTTATGTATAACATGAAAGGTATGTTTCAAAGTTTTAAAATATAATTAAGACAATATACATACTATACTAGCAGATAATGTAAGTCCTTCATTTGTGTGATATTATTATTATTATTATTAATAATAATAATAATAATAATAATTAATAACAATAATAATAATTGATAATAATAATATATTATTATTATTATTAATGATAATAATAATAATAATAATAATAATAATAATAATAATAATAATAATAATATAATCTGTATTAGTAGTAATGGTTCTTCTACTACTCTGCAAAAATGATTCAGTTACTAATTGTAATCCTAAATATACCAATCTGCTGATATCTGTCAGACGAAGCACAACTAAAAATATTTATAATTCTAAACAAACCCAAATCGCGTTTCCAATTGATCTATAAATCACAAGCATTTTACCAGTCCATCAGGTACTATCTGATGATTAGACGTTGAGAGAGAAAATATTAAACTAACGATAAAAAAAATAGAGGAAAAAAAAAGCCAGTAAATGCAACAATTAAAAAGAAGTAACCTGTTTATAGCAAAATGTAACAACATAGACCCGGGAGATACATACACTGACTGTGATGTACTGAAGAGACGTGGAATCACTATGGGGTTAATCAGCTGCTCTGCAGGGAACGAATGCAAATCCCCAAAATGCAATTTATTTAAACAGGGCTTTTTTGTATCTTGAACTGTAGAGAAGTCTCTATCGCGACCTCTCTAGCATGCAAGGGGTTAAAAGCCCAATTTAACTCAATGGAAATATTTATCTGTCCTGTATGCAGTGACTAGTTCTACTTAGTACATCAGGATCAGTGAAAAGAACGGATGGGCAAAGGAAAGGAACATTTCAGGAAAAGAAAGAAAAAAATCAGCAACAAACACTGGATGGACCCGAGTAGGAAATGATGAACCAGTAAGAGAGGACAGAAGAGACTCCCAGGGGGTGATCCACAGCCTAATAACAATGTGCTGTCACCATGAAGGTCATTAGTAACAAGGGACATCTTAATAGAATAGAATATTACCATTAAACATAATTATTTACAGCAGCAACAATTATTATTTTATTAATGCATCTGGTATTATATACAATCACTAATAATAATATAATCATAATCATACATCTTATAGTAAACGTAAGTTGATTGTATTATTATTATTCGTATAATAATAATAATAAATACAATTATTATTACTGTCGTTTATCGTTATTATTACTAAATACAATCATCATTTTTATCATTATAATTGTTACACACACAAGTATTATTTCTGTTCTTTACTATTAGACACGATTATTTTCACTGGTCTTAATTATTTTTATTATGATGATTTTGATAAGTGTAATATGATTATTAATATACACAAATCTCACTTTTCTTATAATAATAATAATAATAATAATAATAATAATAATAATAATATAATAATTATTATTACTATTATTATTATTATTAGTAGTACTAGTAGTAGTAGTATTGTAGTAGTACTAGTAGTAGTAGTATTGTAGTAGTAGTAGTAGTAGTAGTATTGTTGCTATTATTATTGTCCTTTAATGTATTTGCAACCGGTTATGATTATTAGAAAATACAATTATTATTAATGTTCTTAAATATAATCATTATCATAATTGAATTTATTTGGAACTAATTATGATTATTAGTAAATGCAATTGTTATCACTGTTTTAATAATAGTAATTATTATTAGTAGAAGTAGTAGTAATTATATTATTTATGTATTTGGAGCCAGTTATGATTTTTAGTAAATACAATTATTATATCTATTGTTAAATAAAATACTACTACTACTACTACTACTACTACTACTAATGATAATTATTATTATTGTTATTATTATTATTATTAGTAGTAGTATATTTCTTTGGAACAGTTATGATTTTAATAAAATACAATTATTATCACTGTTTTTAAATATTATTATAGTGATTATTATTTCATATATATGGAACCAGTTATGATTACTACATGCAATTATTACAACTAATAATAAAATAATAATCATCAACATGCTAATATTATTATTATTGTTATTATTATTATTATTATTATTATTATTATTATTATTATTATTAGCAACAACAATACAGTCAGTTGGAAACATCTCTAGCATTCAAGGAGTTAAACAAACCTTGTTACAATTTCAGACAGAAAAAATAAATGTGAAAAGCTTCTGCATCTCTGTATGTACGAGAATCTGCTTAGACTCCGGCACAATAAGAGTCAGTAGGAATCAGTAGGAATCAGGATAATGATGAGGGCACAGTAGGAATCAGTAGGAATCAGCAGGAATCAGAATAATGATACAATGAGTGCAACACTTCCCAGACTGGCACAGTGTGTGGCAGGCTGGTACAGTGAAGGACACATTGGCACAGTGTGAGACAGGCTGGTGCAGTGAGGGACACATTGGCACAGTGTGAGACAGGCTGGTGCAGTGAAGGACACACTGGCACAGTGTGAGACAGGCTGGTGCAGTGAAGGACACACTGGCACAGTGTGAGGCAGGCTGGTGCAGTGGAGGACATATTGGCACAGTGTGAGGCAGGCTGGTGCAGTGGAGGACACATTGGCACAGTGTGAGGAAGGCTGGTGCAGTGGAGGACACCTTGGCACAGTGTGAGACAGGCTGGTGCAGTGAGGTACAGATTGTCACCGTGTGATGCAGTTAGGTACAGACAGGCACAGTGTGAGACAGGCTGGTGCAGTGAGGTACAGATTGTCACAGTGTGATGCAGTGAGGTACAGATTGTCACAGTGTGATGCAGTGAGGTACAGACAGGCTGAGGCACTCACCTGGCGGTTTTGCAGGGTGACTTTGAAGGATATGGGGCAGTAACATGTACAGCCGCCCTTCCCCTTCAGACTGTCTGCAGTATAAAGTGCCAGGGCTGCCAGTGTGACAGGACAGGGCAGGAGAGGCCACACACACCGCTCCACTGACTGCTCACACAACTAATACACTCACTTCTTGCCACAATTCTATTACACTTTCCTCTAGGTGAAACCAGGCGACCTCTAGACAATTAATCACAATTATTTTTACATCTAAAGCTAGGAGATTAAATCATGCAATATTTCTGGCAAACACCCCCCCCACACACACACACGTAGAAAAGACACACACACACACACACACACACACACACACACACACACACACACATATATACAATCATACAGACACACACACACACACACACACACACACACACACACACATATATATATATATATATATATATATATATATATATATATACACACACACACACACACACACACACACACATATACACACACACACAAATATATATATATACAAACAAAAAAGGGGGATCAGCACTCTCAGGAAACTTTTTCTTAGTGCAAAAAACGATTTATTGAAAGATCAACGTTTCGATCCCATCAGGGATCTTTATCAAGATCCCTGATGGGATCCAAACGTTGATCTTTCAATAAAAAAGTTTCATGAGAGTGCTGATCCCCCCTTTTTTGATTGTTTATTGTACTGTTCGGCACCCAGGCATTTCTTTGAATTGTAGTGAGTGCATCCTTTTATACAAATATATATACAAACATATATACACACACACACAAACATATATACACATACTGACATACACACTTAAGAATGTATCAAACTGGTTTACTGTTAACTGATTAAAAGTGATTAAATATGTATTATTTATGTGCTGTAGACTTATCTAACACCTTATGGGTGACAATCCCCATTTAAATATTTTGGGTATTTGGGGAATGTGTATTTCTTCCCTGTTTGTTTCCTCCTTAATTGCTCCAGGGGAGATGTACTAAGGTGTGATAAACAGGAGATAACTTCTCCAGTGAGATAAACTCTACAGTTCCTATGTTACTCTATGGAGCCTATGCACTATGATTATCAGATTGGATACTTGTTAGTACATATGCTCTATAGACTAATATAGGAACTGGAGAGTGTATCACACTGGATACTTTATGACACCTTTAACACACCTTAGTTAATAATCCCAGTTTTTTTTTTCTTTATTCGATTTTTTTTCTCATAAAAATTGTGTAATGATATAGAACACAGTTTGTTTATTAAAAGAAACATATAGAACAATTAGCAGATTCTGTATAATGGAGGGAATGCCCATTGGATGCACATCAAGCCAACAAGTAACACCAGGCAGTAAGGAAATGGTCTCCGGTTTACTTAGCACGTCTCTTAGTCCTACACTTGGTATTTTCACTGGCAAAATGCTCACTTTTCAGATAATTTCATGTCTGTGTCAGAAAATGTTTGGATTTTGTTTTTATTACACAGGCAGAAGAAACTTAAACCCAACCACTAAGGCCAGGGTTCATACAGTCTGACACGATTCTGTGATTATTAACGCTTTGAGTGCCAGATAGGTATCCAAAGCATCTCAGCGCGTTCCTGATAACAGATGTCAGTGTAAGAGGCACATCTCCATTGTCTAACGTATGGGGCGGGCGGGGATGTGGCTTAGGTTCTATATGTATATTAGACAGACATTAAATACTATGTTATTCAGTAAATCATTTCATAAATATTGCACGTTTGGTTCTGAATCTGTGTTCCACCTGTGAGTCTTTGCTATACAATGAAACTACTCTGATGACACACTATAGGGGTGTACTCTGCAATTCTTAAAGAGTTTGAACCCCAATAATTTGGAGCAAAATGTTTGGACCAAACTATTGTGTTTTAATTGTTATGCTTAGCATCATCTATCTGTATGTCTGTTGTTTGTTTGTCTGTCTCTGTCTGTCTGTCTATCTATCTATCTATCTATCTATCTATCTATCTATCTATCTATCCCTGTTAATCCTTTGAATGACAGAGGGGTACGCAACGCATTATTCCTCTGGGACTCAAAGGGTTAACAATGAAATACACATAAATACTCTGAATAAGAGATTCATAGGCACAGCTGCTTCTCATTCCCACCACACGGTTCTGCAGAACCTACAAGAACACCATCCATTTGCAAAATGGACTCCTCCGCCTATGGACTGCACGCAGACTTTCAAAATCTCTCTAGTACACGATGGGTTAAAATCTCATTTTCAGTCGATGGTATCGCTTATTCACCCGCTGCGGTGCAGTCTATTTGATCTTCTACGGAACTGCTCCACGTTTCGGTAGCAAACCTTTATCAAGGCAAAAGCGATGGCCACCGAAACGTTGGCAACAAGGAACAAAATACAGGTTCCCCAAGAAAGCCATTGTTTAAAATGCGACTTTTGTATTAAACTCATTTGAGCGCTGAAGCGGTCTGCAAAGTTCATAGATCTGTCTTAAAATTCAAGTTAACCCTTTGAGTGCCGGGGAGGTATCCAGCGCATTGCCTCTGTGGCACTCAAAGGGTGGAACGCTCGGTTGAAATCAAGGGGAGTTTCCCTTTGATAGGTATAATACATAGTGGATGCCAGGCTGCCAGGCTCAGCACTGAGCACACACACATTATACACGTACACAGGTGGCAGATCTGGGTGTCACAGCCGGGCACCAAGCCTCTGTGCCGGTGGAAAGTTCACTCCTAGGCGTTTCCACTCATTAAGACCTCGTTAGTCTGGTTCTTTTCATTAGTGACAAGCCGGAGCTGAACATGCCAGCCTCAGACTGACGCCTTGTGGTTTACAGTTCATGGAGATTGAGAGATGACTGTTATAAGATCCATGCACTGTCTGCCTTGGGAG
This sequence comes from Rhinophrynus dorsalis, assembly GCA_037306005.1. Lineage (NCBI taxonomy): Eukaryota > Metazoa > Chordata > Amphibia > Anura > Rhinophrynidae > Rhinophrynus > Rhinophrynus dorsalis. The sequence continues at coordinate 535,551,870 of CM074720.1, forward strand.
GGGGTCTATCTGTGCACTGGCACCCTGGGAACTGCTGTTTACACAGGGCACCCCCCCTACTCACATCCTGCACACCAATACAGTGCAAGCAGTTTACCCTTTCACTGCCAGAGCTGTTGCTAACGCATTCTAAGGGTTAGGGCAATGTGAACTTCGCTCTCTATAAATGCAGAACGATTAAGAGGCAAACCAACTGAAGTAATGGGAACAATGACCATTCCCATTGATTGAAATGGGGCTTTAATACCCTTGGATGCTTTGCAATGCAGTAGACACATCGCTAGCATTCAAATGGTTAAATGCCCCATTTAAATCAATGGACATGTTTAGTTGTCCATTATGGTGTGGTTGGTTTATTCCAGAGTGACTGGGGAGGGGGTTATGGACTGAGGTGTAATAAATAAGAGATTGCATCTCCAGTGATATCACTTCTACAAATCCTGTGTTAGCCTATGGAGCCTATGCATTAACCCCTTTGAGTGCCAGAGGGGTATGCAACGCATTTTAGAGCAATGCGTTGCACCTCTCTGGCACTCATAGGGTTAAGATATTGTCCAACTGAGAAATCTTAGTGCATAGGCTCCATAGAAAAATATATGATGTGGAGAAGTTATCTCCTCTTTTTATCACACCTTAGTACATCTCTCCCTGTAGTTTATAACTAAATATCTCCCATAGAATAACATAGGAACTGGATAGTTTATGTCACTGGAGAAGTTATCTCCTCTTTATCACACCTTAGTACATCTCCCCCATAGTCTATAACTAAAGCTCTCCCATAGAATAACATAGGAACTGGAGAGTTTATGTCACTGGAGAAGTTATCTCCTCTTTATAACACCTTAGTACATCTTCCCTGTAGTCTATAACTAAACATCTCCCATAGAATAACATAGGAACTGGAGAGTTTATCTCACTGGAGAAGTTATCTCCTCTTTATAACACCTTAGTACATCTCCCCTGTAGTCTATAACTATATCTCTCACATAGAATAACACAGGAACTGGAGAGTTTATCTCACTGGAGAAGTTATCTCCTTTTTATCACACCTTAGTACACCTCCCTTGTAGTCTATAATGAAATCTCTGCCATAGAATAACATAGGAACTGGAGAGTTTATCTCACTGGAGAAGTTATCTCCTCTTTATCACACCTTAGTACATCTCCCCTGTAGTCTATAACTAAATCTCTCACATAGAATAACATAGGAACTGGAGAGTTTATCTCACTGGAGAAGTTATCTCCTCTTTATCACACCTTAGTACACCTCCCATGTTCTTCCTAATATGTCTGAATCTGTGGAAAGAATGAATGGATAAATGATTGGAATATCTCAAGGAGAGAGATAATCCAATGTGTCTGGAAATCTCTCTAGAATTCAAGGGATTGAAATCCATATTTCATTAAATGGACAGTTTCGGGGAAATGTTATTTGTTTCCTGTGGTGCAGTTTTTTGTGTCATTGTGTGTACACAGTGAATAAATGGGGAGGGAGCAAACCGACTGCACCTTTTAAGGGGAGCAGGGTACAAAAATGCCCATTCAGTTAAGGAGTTAAGGCTGTTCACCCTTTGAATGCCAGAGTAACTTCCAGTATATTGCTCATTGTTTAAAGTGTTAAAAGTTTCTTATTTAAGTGAGAGTCACCTCCTTTTTGACTTTGTATATTAGCCCTTTGTGTCTAGGAAAGACTTGCTAATCATACAACCCCAGACTAAAAAAGGTCCAGCAGCCTCACTAACATCTAAGGGGTTAAAATATGTTTTTCTTTATTTACTTGAACTCTTCCTTATTGCCACCAGATTTTGACATTTGTGATAATTGTAATGTGTGTCTCTGCACACAGCCCTATAGCTATTGCCCATTTCTTCATTACAGTCTCTCTGGTGGGATAGAGTATTGCTTGCATTTATTACATACTAGTTGAACAGCCCGTTGCACGGGCCACAGTGCCACTGCCACCCGATCGCGGGGCAGTCACGCGCAGTAGAGACTGCCCGCGCCACGGCTGATACAGAGCTGGATGCTCCTTCGGAGCATCCAGCTCAGTATCAGCCGCGGCGCGGGCAGTCTCTACTGCGCATGACTGCAGCACGCACAGCAGTGTCTACTGCGCATGTCACGGCGTTACACATGATTTAGCAAATTATTATATAGGATACAATTCCAATATATGGGAATCTCATAATATACGGATACAAGCATGTGTGAGTGGGTGAGTACATGTATATGTGTGCTTGTGTGACTATGTATATATGTGTGTGCATTTATATATGTGTGTGTGTGTCTTTTTGTAAGTATATATGTCAGTATTGGGTTTGTGTAAGTGTGTGTATGTATGTGGGTGTATTTAATGGAGTGTGTGTTTATTCATGTAGGTGTGTTCATGTGTATGTATGTGTGATCGAAATGTGTGTCTGCACATGTGTGTGTGATTTTGTAGGTGTGTATGTCTATGGGGGTTTGTGTATGTTTGTATATGTGTGTGTGTATCTCTGTAGTAGGGCGGACTTTAATACCCTGCTTGCTTTAACCGGGTGTTGATCACCAGCTGGTTAGTCATCATCACTGTGAGTACATATTACAGACATCATTTATATTCCATTTTATATTGATGGTTTGCGCCTCTTCTGGCTGTTGTCTTGCTGTCTGATGCTGCTTATGGTGGAACAGGAGACTTTTGGCAGGTCATGTTGTAGCTGTGCTCCTCTCTGCCATGCTCCTCTCTCTGCCACACTTATATTGAAAATCTGAGAGTGACTTTCAGTGGCAGCGAGAGCACAGAGACTGAAAAACACTATGGGACTGTGAGAGCGATCAGCAGCACATGGGCCCTCTGGCACTTCCAACGCAGACCATCAGGCCCCTGCCTGTCTGCTCTGTTCCCCCTGGTTACTAATGGTACCTCAGTTGGTGGGCCTCCTTTTGAGAAAGGGTCCTAGTCAAATGTCCACTTTGCCCATTGTTAAAGATGCAATGCCTCTAACCCCTTAAGCACCAGAGGGGTGTGCAACACATGCTAAAGCGATGCATTAAACACACATCTGGTCCTTAAAGTGGAACTAGCACTGAAAATAAAGTGCCCCCAAATTATTATGATTATAGCAATAAGCATATCCATACTGGTATTACCCTGAAAAAGTCTGGCATTATTGATAAATCCAACTCGTTCAGAGACGAACAGGCAGGCATCAGCGCAGACATCTTGTCAAAGAGACATCTGTGTTCTAGGAAGAGTTGCATTGTACCTTAAGGTACAGGAAGGGACTGACGGCACAGGCTCACATGCTGCTACAGCAAGATGTCTGTCTATGTGTCTGGGAGCTAGTTGGAATTATCATAACGCCGGACTTATTCAGGGTAATACTAGTATGGATATGTGTATTGCCATATGCAGAATGACATTGGGGACACTTTATTTTCAGCTGTAGTTCTGCTTTAAATGTTTAATTCATAGACGTCTTTGGTATCTGTAAAATGTAGTGGCTCTTTCTGTACTGCAGGGTAATTAGAAAAGTCTCATATCTGCCCTTTCCTCACCCGTGACGACTAAAACCCTGACATACACTGAATGACTATATCCATCAGAATTATATATTAACACTTTGAGTGCCATAGGGGTACTCAACGCATTGCTTTACAATGCGTTGTGTACGCCTCTGTCACTCAAAGGGTTAAAAGCAATGACCTAAATGCCTCTGTAGCATTCAAGGGGTTAAAAGTTAAATTTTAAATCAGAACCTTTTTGTACCCTATGGTACAGTTGATGAGCTCCAGAAGTCATCATTTGTTGGATATCTGTATAAAGCCCTTAGGTGTCAGGCGCATTGGTAATTTTAACTGCATTGTAATGCAGCACAATTCAAACTGTCCATTCTACTTTCCTGTGACGTCCCAGTGTTCTCTCAGCAATTCCCTCTCTAAGGAGGCATGGAGGAGGCTTGACAGAGGTGACCAACGTGGGCATCAGTCATATATATCATTGGTTGACAGCTACATGGGTTGGGCATTCACTGGAAATTGTGATGCACAATGTAACATCCACATCTCAAGTGTGAACAGATTTGCACTGTGGCCCACAGGCGACCAATCACATCTGAACCTCCTTGTGTTCAACACACGTGTGACAACAAATGTTAGTGTGAACAACTACACTGTGATCAATTTGGGGATATGTATAAGGCAAACACAATAATGGGTTCTTGTGCGGTAGGTGTTATGTAGAGAGAGGTTTGCATAAGTTTGCATCTTCTTTATATGAAATCAATGACATATTTAAACACATATTAATTGCAATTAAAAAAATTGTGGCCATTGTGTGACATTTTTCCCAACCATTGTGACATTTTATATCTTTTACATAGAATGACGGTATTGAGATTATGCAAAAGAACTAGTCAGAGATGATCAACTAGGAATGAGCCTGCCCTAAAATTGAGCAGGCTCTGTAGGAATGGTGTCCTACCCAGAGTGCAGTGTTGTTTAGCTCAGTGCCTTTCACAGAGAGGAAGTATCCTAAAGAACATTATACGAATCCTACCAAAATAGCAGTCTATCTACGAAGTGCCAGACAGTTCCTCTGTGAACAAGAGAAGCAGTCAACCACAGATGTACATTTCGGCCTTGTTGGGCCTCGTCAGTGAGGTGTAGCTGATCTCTCTATGCACTGTGAGCAAGGAGTTCACATCTGGATTCCCCTATTACTTTTATGGTGACAAATCCCAAGACTAATTTGCATATGCAAAATAACTAGTCAGTGATGCTCAACTAAGGATGAGCCTGCCCTAGTACTGAGCAGACTCAATAGGAATGGTGTCCTACCCAGTGTGCAGTCTCGTTTAGCTCACTAGTGCCTTACACAGAGAGGAAATATCCTAAAGCACATTGTTTTGGTCCAGGCAAAATGACAGTCCAGCCACGAAATGCCAGGCAATTCCTCTCTGAATCAGAGAAGAAGTCAACCCCAGACATACATTTCAGTCTTGCTGGGTCTCGTCAGTGAGGCGTAGTTGATGTCTCTATGCATTGTGAGCAAGGGGTCCACGTCTGGAAACGTATGTCTGGATTTGGCTGCTTCTCTTGTTTAGAGATGAATTGACTGACACTTTGTGGCTTGACTGCTATTTTGGTAGGATCAGTATGATGTGCTTTATGGTATTTCCTCTCTGTGAAAATCACTGGTGAGCTAAAATAGACTGCACTGTGGGTAGGACACCACTCCTATAGAGCCTCCTAAATTCTATAGCAGACTGGTTCCTAGTTGAACGTCTCTAACCAGTTTGTTTGAGTATGGAGATAATGGCAAGGAGATGGTGTTGGATAAATCAGACACAAAAAGTTTTACACTACAACTCCCATCATTCCTGACCAGCCAATGGATGATGGGAATTGTAGACCCTATTATTTGGAACTCCAGCATGACTATCCTTGCATTAATTTGATATGATAGTTACCCATTAACCGCTTTAATGCTACTTGTGTGTCGTCAACTCGCCAATATATTGCAAAGCAATACGTTGGAGTTATTTTTAGAAGTATGCATATTTTCTCAAATATATATATATATATATATATATATATATAGATATATATATATATAGATATAGATATATAGGATTTTTATTTTTCAATAACCAGAATGGTTCTAGTTTCACACCAGGCAGGCCGTGATTAATGAGCCACTTTCTGTTTAGGCACATTGTAGGTTAAAGGATTTACTGCTGCAGGAACATGACTTATTGCTTGTTAATTCCTCGATAAGCCCGTTAAGACATCTTAAGCACAAATAAAACATTCAGAGGATAATTGCACTACAGTCATAAGAGTCCTGACTGTTTTATTTACACATAAAACCATTATAAATGGTTGGAGAGAAGAACTTACATCCTTAACTGTTTAGAAATGTATTAGATCACTTGGGTCGATGTTTTGTGTATTTTAGGATTGTTGCCGGCTGCAGGATTCTCTGGTTGTTCTCTTCTTGAACATACTAAGAAATAATATTTGTCTGTCAAGAGTTTTTTTGTTTAACCCCATGGACTCTAGCGACGATAGGGCGAATGTGGGAATTGGCCCGTGCTGCCTTGGAAATGTGTCTAGCAGCCACAGGGTTAAATAATGACCATTAACTCTTTGAGTGCCACAGGGGTATCCAATGCATTTCAACGCCGCGCATTGCGTAACCCCTCTGGCACTCAAAGTGTTAATAGATGTGTAAACTGATTAATAACGAGCTGCCTTAAAACAAGAGCTGAGGTCTTTTGCAATTTTATTGAGATTGCTCTGGCCACACCCACAATTCTTAAGGTGGGCGGGACCTTTCCAGAACTTGACTCTCTTGGCAGTTGTCTACTCTGCCTAGGGGGAAATCAGGCTTTGAATATAAATGTATTTGGGGCCAAAGAGAAATGTAATGACCACTCTATTTAAATATTTCATTGATATCACCAAGGAGTGATATTCTTACAAGCACCACCTCTTCATTCTATCTCGGAGGTCTTTGGCAGGTTTATTGTGATTCCTCTGGCCACACCCACAATTCTTAAGGTGGGCGGCACCTTTTAGAACTTGACTTTCTTGGCAGCTGTCTACTCTGCCTATGGGGAAATCAGGCTTTGAATATAAATGTATTTGGGGCCAAAGAGAAATGTAATGACCGCTTTGTTTAAATTAGGACCATCTGAACACCCTCCCCATCTCTTACATTTTTCTGTACCCCGTTAATTCTAAATAAACTTTCCGTAACAAAATAAATTAAATGATAGCTCTCTGAGTAAGGCCAGCGTTGACAATACAACTGGAATGACTCTCAAGACATTTTAATCAGAATCGTTTTAACCTTTTGAGTGCCAGAGGGCATTGCGTATCCCTCTGGCACTCAAAGGGTTAAAGGAACGCTAACATCTAAAGATTGACTGGGGGGGGGTTATACACACTTATCCCTTGGAGTGCCAGTGGGGAGTGCAAAGCATTGTAAAGTAATTCCTTGCAAGCCACTTTGGTGCTCAGAGGGTTATCTACCCTGTACGTCATGCTAAGATCTGTAAACGTTCTCTATTTGTACCCTGAGGTCTACAATCTAGTCTTAAATATATTTCATGGGAGCTGCCATTGTTGCATTTTGCAGGAATCTCTGGATGCCATTGCTATAACAATCTTGACAGGTGCCTAAGATGTGATTGTGCTATATTGTGGTCAGAGCTTACAGCATTGTGCACGTGTGATTAATGAGTAGTACCATAAGTCCCTCGTCCTGACTGAGCAGGTGGGACGGTAAGGCAGCAAACCTGAAATGAGGGTTTGCCAGGTGAATGATCTTAATGTAGAGGAGGGAACTGGGTGGGGACTGACCCACAGGCAAGAGGAAGTGTGAGATGGCCAGAAGATTTATTTTGCCCTCCAGCTCCTCCAACAATTATGGCACTCCGTTTGCTGCGGAACGCCGTTCGGGGAGCCCTGAACCGGATGCAAAGAAAAAAAAATGGTTCGTGATCCTTAAAGGGATAGTAATACTTCGTTTTAACTTTATTTTATTTTGTAGGCATTAAAAAAACATGAAGAATGATATAAGACTTCTCTCTCAAACCTTTATGGTTTATGAGATATTCACACGCAAAGTTTCCCTCCCCGCCCCTTTTACCTAGTGTAAGCCATCTCTTCTCAGATGTGGAATGCAGTCCATAGACCAGACAGATAACAGAAGGGGACAATCTTCTTCCTGTGAGAACAATGAAAGCCCTGCCTCCCTTGACAAGTTTTTCAGCTTTTTCCCTTATCTTAATTGAAGATTGGCCCTCTCTGCAGTCTACCTGGGCACCTCCCTTCTGCTCTGGTTGAACAGGGGGGGAGGATACTTTGTTTGTGAATATCTCTTAAACCATAAAGGTTTGAGAGATAAGACTTATATCATTCTTCGTGTTTTTTTAATGCCTACAAAATAAAATAAAGTTAAAATGAAGTATTACTATCCCTTTAAGTGACGGCCGCATGCATGATCAGCCGTTTTTAAGGGGTTAATTCAAAAATGTTTGGCACTAATCTGGAATGTTTTAGCTCTTATTTCTCATTACAAACTGCACAAGCACAATTATATAAATGATGTCTGAATAGGAGTCTACAAATGGATTAAAAAATAATGTTAAGGGTTAAATTGTATGGATGTAACCAGGGCCAGATTTACATCCCCTAGGCCAGTGGTTCTTAACTCCTCTCCTCAGGACCCACTAACAGGTCAGGATTTGATGATTTCCTTGTTAGAACACAGGTGAGTTAATCAATGTGAATGAGCCACTGATCAACACACCTGTGCTCTAGCAGAGAAATCCCTAAGTCCTGTCCTGTTAGTGGGTCCTGTGGACAGGAGTTGAGAACCACTGCCCTAGGCAATGCACTCTAGGCACCATTAGCTCCGCCCATGGCCACTCCCCGTCCCTTACCTGACTCCTTCTTCTCACCTTTAACGCTCTCCACACTGCTACCCCTCCTTACATCTCTTCCCTCATCTCCTATTATGTTCCTGGCTGCTTCCTTCGCTCAGCACACAATGCACTTCTTGTTGCACCATCCACACCCTCTGCCCTCTCCCGTCTCAAACCTTTCTCGCTTTCTGCTCCATACCTATGGAACTCCATACCCCTCTCCTTACGCCTAGAAAAATCCCCCTCTGTCTTTAAGTCTACCCTGAAGTCTTATCTTCTGGCGCACTAGGACCATGCACTACCTTTGGTCAAACTCAGCACTTGCAATCTCAGCACTTAACACCCTCTTACCCCATTGTATGTCTCCCTTCATCCATTTAGACTGTAAGCTCCTTGGGGCAGGGACCTCTCTCCCATTGTTTCTATGAATGTGGCACTTATTTCATCCCCTCTTATTTATTGTAACATATGTCTATTGTAAGGCGCTGCGTACACTGTGTGGCGCCATATAAATAAAGATACATACATACATACCCCTCCCTCATTCCCACCCACTGGTTCCTGGCACAGAAAGTACCAGGAAATGACCTATAACAAGCAAGAAAGAAAAAAGCTTTAACCCTTTCCTCACTAGAGAAATCTCCAATGCATTACTCCACAATTCATCGGAGATTTGTCTAGCATCCAAAGGGTTAAATAATAGCCTCTAAAGAGGTATATAAAATTGGTGCAGGGACATTGAGTTTGTTCTTTCCACACCCACAATTCAGAATGTGGGTGTGGCCAACACAGTGTAGGCACCTCCCATCAAAATCTGGAGCTCCAGGCAGCAGCCTACACTGCCAATTAGAAAATCGGTCCTGGATGTAACATAAAATACATTTTTTTTTCACACGTATTAGCTGTAAGTATATGATATTTAAAAGTAGATCAACCAAATTCATTTTAGGCGTTAATGTTCCTTTAATAAAGTGGGGAGGCAGAATCGGCAATAAATATTTGCAGGAACCAGGTGCTTGTGCCTAGTGGATTTTTATTTGGAGGACTTTTTTTGTACAAATACATTTCGAATGAAAAACAAACAGCAGGATTCTATTGACTTGTTACAGTCTAGGCGTTGCATAATAAGTCAATAAATGTGATATCAGGAAATACAAAAAGAGCGTAGCTATCTAACAAGTGAATGATCGGCTGCCATTTTATTGATTCCTTTAGAAACATTGTAACTCCTTGCATGCTTGAGAGGTTGGAGACCTCGTCAGCATCCAAGGTGGTTAACCCTTTGAGTGCCAGAGGGGTACGCAAAGCATTGCTGTGCAATGCTTTGCTTACCCCTCTGGCACTCAAAGGGTTAAAAAAACCATGAGTTGGTGTAAGGTAAGTGTCAGCTCATACTAAATTGATTGGCTTTTTGTCCAAAATTTATTCAGAGGGCTGTATGCTATCTCCACCTGTGATCACCCTGCCTGACTCAGATGTGAGTGAATAGGAAACAACCCTGTTCCCTGTGCTTCAGCTCATACAGTACTTTGAAGGTGTATTCAAAAATAACTGCAGCTCAAACTTGAATGATCTCCATGCAGGACTTCCACGATCTGAAACTGTATGGTGGCGCTATTGCTACAGCAGTCTTTGGACAGTTATGTTTAGTGACAGTAACCCTCTATAGGCTGCTGTAGCAAAAATACTATGGCAACATTTCAGGCGATGGAGATCCTGCATCAAATAATGGAAATCTTAGCTGCAATAACTTTTGCATTAAACACCTCCCAACAGGGGGCGTGCCCTTTTTACTCAGTGCAATAAACCCTGTACTCTATATTTTTATAAATATTATCCAGTACCATCTTTTTAACAGTTTGTACTGCTGCACAGACAATGTATCAAAACTGGTTCTTGGAGAACTGGTAGAGTGATACATTGCATCAGTGTTGTCTTGTGTGATAAAGTGTATCATTCTTCCTTTACAGGTTAAGCCAGTAATTATAATTTCTTAGTACAGCAACTCTGTTATATGTGCCAGCCAGAACCAAGTGGCAGGTTAAATAGGCCAGTGGGCCAGACCTTATCCATGGTCTGTAATTTGCCCATCTGTGGTCCATTCTGTGGCTTATACTGATAGCAGTACAGACAAGCACATGTGGCACAGTATTGTTGCAATTCTAATTTCTTGCGTTCTCTGATTTTTGAGTCAGGTCATGCAAGATTGATTACATGTCAGATACAGGAGGGCTGGTAATATTTTTTACAGTGTATTATATGATGGTAGCACAGAGAGGGGTGATATGGTAGAAACCTATTTAAAGTGATAGTAATATTTCACAAAAATAGCAGCTCCAATTAATCTTCATAGTATTTGAGCCATAGAGAGTGTTATTTCATTACTGTGAGCATTGTAGTTCAAGAGTAATTGAATGATAAAGTATCTCCCTCCCGCCCCTTTTACCTAGTGTAAGCCCCCACTCCTCAGATGTGGAATCCATCCATAGACCAGACAGCTCGCAGCAAGGGTCAAAATTCTTACTGTGAGAACAATGAAAACCCTGCCCCCTTGACAGGTTTTTCAGCTTTTTCCCTTATCTGACTGATGCTATAACATAGATAGTAACCTATCTGACTGTGATGCTGGGCCTGAATTTGAACTTTGTCACACCAATGTCAAAGCAGAATGGAAGTCTGGAAAAAGAGCCCAGTTCATCCCTTGCTTGTCCCACACACAGAGACTGAAGTCTTCCAGTTCAGTCTCTTGTCCTGTACAGCAGAGTCGCCTCAGACCCTCTGTTTCAGATTTGAAAGCCTGACATGGAGGTTCTATGGAAGCTGCATGCACAGACCCACAAAAGCATGTGGCTGAGAGCTACAGACTTCCAGGTTGTGTTCTAATTGCAGGTTGGGTTTTTGCGACCCCCCAATGGCTGCTAGGAGACTTTTTGCGTCTGCTCTGCGAATGTCGGAACATCGGATCATGCTCTAGGTAAGTATGTCATTTGTAAAAAGGAAAAGTCCCACTCCACTGTATGAAAATACACACTGAGGCCTAGTAGCAAGGTGCAGCCCATACTGCCGCCTAAACACTGAATACTCCAAATATATGCTACTATTCCTGGCTACTCAAATGTGAAAAACATCCCGGAAAGAAAATCGGATGAGAAGAGGCTATCAGTAAAAATCATTTCTTTATTGATGACACGGCAAAAAAGAAGAGCAAAAAAAAAAAAAAAAGGACTTACATACAGTTACAGCAGTCCACTCGTTACGCGTTTCAGAGGCACACAGGACTCCTTCATCGGAGGGATGATTTTTACTGATATCCTCTTCTCATCCGATTTTCTTTCCGGGATGTTTTTCACATGTGAATAGCCCAGGAATAGTAGCATATGTTTGCAATATTCAGTGTTTAGGCTGCTCAGGGAAGCCAGGGATTTTTAAAGTCTGTTCCCATAGGAGCAGAATTACTAATTAAAGCGTAAGTATCACCCCTGTTAAATTTTGGCCCAAATAATTACCCATCTGGTGACTAGCTGCTCAATAGTGCTAGTCGCCAGAATTATTACTGCGTTATTGACAATTCCTACTGTTCCCGGGACTGACAGCCAGGAAACAGCACAGACATCTTTCCATAGTGAAGCCTGCTCGCCTGCTCTAAGAGGCGTTGCTATGAGCCATATGGTACCGGAAGGGACTGACAGCGTAGGAGCACAGACGTCACTATGCAAAGATGTCTGTGCTGTTTCCTGGCTGTCAGTCCCGGGAGCAGTAGGAATTCTCAATAACGCGGTAATAATTCTGGCGACTAGTACTATTAGCAGCTAGTCGCCAGGTGGGTAATTATTTGGGCCAAAGTTTAACAGGGGTGGTAGTTCTGCTTTAACCAATTTTGTCACGCCATCTTTAACCCTTTGAGTGCGAGAGGGGTGCCCAACGCATTATGCTTTGGCTACCTCTCTGGTTCTCAAACAGTTAAATGGAGAGCATCACCTAAAACCAGCTGGTTGTTCCGAAAGAGCTTTTAAAATCACCAATATGTGGCATTATCACTTTTTTCATTTATGAAACTAGGTTTTGAGTTATTTCTATTTATAGATGAGGATTATTATTCAGGCATGCCGGTCTAACACCTAGATTACCTGCCCCACTCACTGACAGTTGACTATTTAAGTGACAGAGGGGTACCGTATCCATCTGGCACTCAAAGTGTAACCCTTCCAGTGCAACATTTTCAGTGTTAGGAGATGTAGGCGGTGCATTGCTGAGCAGTGTCAGTGAGTGGGGAGGTAATGTAGGGATAAGACAGGAAGTCAGTGCTAGGGGAGGTGGGTAATGCATTGCTGAGCAGTGTCAGTGAGTGGGGAGGTAATGTAGGGATAAGACAGGAAGTCAGTGCTAGGGGAGGTGGGTAATGCATTGCTGAGCAGTGTCAGTGAGTGGGGAAGGTAATGTAGAGATAAGACAGGAAGTCAGTGCTAGGGGAGGTGGGCAATGTCAGTGAGTGGAGGACGTGATGTAGGTAGGTATAAGACAGGAAGTCGGTTAGGGCAGGTGGGTAATGCATTACTGAGCAGTGTCAGTGAATGGGGGAAGTAATATAAGGATAAGACAGGACGTCAGTGCTAAGTGAGATGTACAATGCATTGCTGAGCAGTGTCAGTGAGTGGAGGAAGTAATATAGGGATAAGACATGACATCAGTGCTAGGTGAGGTGGGCAATGTCAATGAGTGGAGGACGTGATGTAGGTATAAGACAGGAAGTACACATTGCATTGGCTAACATGGTACCAACTCTCATCTAGTATTGAAATAATGCTCTTTATGGCTCAGCTACTCTGAAGATTCATTGGAGCTGCTGTTTTTGTGACACAGTACTATACCTTTAATTAGCATCATCTATACATATCAAATAACTCAACCACTATTTTTCCAAATAAAAATGCCTAAGACAAAGTATAGCTTATTTTTAAAACTCACTGAAAATCACAAAAGTTGCTTATAGGTGAGAGGATCCCTTTAAAGTGTGAATCTATTCCGAATAATTCTTGTTATATTGTTTTTGATGCCTACAGGTGTTACAGAAATTTGGGTATTTCAGTTACATGTCATCATCATTTAAAGAGTGGTTGATCACAACTATTAAAAGGTTGGTACCACTGTTGTGGACTAAGGTTATTTTTTACCAGTATAGAGTGGATGGGGTTGGGAGTCAGGTCATGTAAGTGAGTATGGTTATGTGAGTCTTTAGGATCACTTGCCTAGGGGATCTGGCTCCTGGAATTTCAGTCAGGCCCTCATAATGCACTACATTTTCCACCCATATCTGAACATGATAGTTAGTAACTACTTCAAGATTTATTACTTTTTTCCTGAGCTGAGATATCATATCACATTTATACTGCCCAACTACTATCTTATCTTACAGTAAAAAACTGCAAGGCCCACCATTCATCGAACGCCATATCGGTTGGATTATTTTGAGCCTGATGAAGGACACTCATTAGTCAGGTGCCCAGGAAACTGTTACTCACAGATGTTTATACACAAGAACACAGTCTTGGCAAAGATTGGAACCTGCAGGAAATTGGGAGCTGTGAAAAACAGACACAGAAATTGACACATCTCCTTACTGCTTGTGTGCCCAGTAACTCCTCCAGAAGATCCTCCTCCATTCATTCACAAGGGGCAAATATTGAAACAAAGATACATTGACACAAAGAGGTGAAGGACAGACACATCAGTTCTCCTCCAAGACTTGCCTACCGTGCCACCCTATTTGTATTAACCTGAAGTATTAGGGTTAATGTTTAGTTAATTTTCTCTTAGTACTTGATCCCAACAAATGAGTAACTTGTATGTAACCCTTTCAGTGCCAGAAGCGTTGAGCCCTGCTGTGGAACTTAACCCTTTGAGTGCCAGAGGGGTACACAACGCCTTGCAAAGCAATGCATTGCGTACCTCTCCTGCACTCAAAGGGTTAAAGCAGAAGCACTTGTAAGAAACCCTGTCGCATAATATTAGTGCTGTGTAATTGTTTCTAGATTACCGAGTTGTTTTTATTTTAACCCCTTAAGGACCCATGACGGTCCTGTTCCGTCATGGGTTGTTATACACTTAACGACCCATGACGGAACTGGACCGTCATGGAATTCCGGGCTCCCCTCGCGGCTCTGCACGCCGTTCGGGGAGTCTGGAACTCGGCCGCAAAAAAAAAAAAAAATGCTCCGTGGTCCTTAACGGACCGCAAGGTGCGTGCGTGGCCCATCGTTAAGGGGTTAAAGCGGACCTATCATCAGACTTATATTGAGCCCCAAATCCTGATTACAATAGTGATATGCATATACGTAGCTGTATTTTCAAGAAAAATCGCAACATTCGTGAAAAATATAAATTTTTAGGCAGACAGGCAGCAGGCAACAGTGCAGACATCTTGCGTCCCATTCTCCTCCACGACTGGTGAGTTGAATGCCTGGTTATCTTAAAGGGATGGTAATGTTTCATAATAAAAGCAGCTCTAATTAATCTTCACAGTATTTGGACTTTGGAGAGTGTTATTTCAGTTCTGTCAGAGTTGTAGTATAAGAGTAATTCAATGATAAAGTGTCCCCCCTCCCACCCCTTTTACTGATGTAACACTGCTCAGCCAGATCAGAAGGGAGGTGCCCAGGTAGACTGCAGAGAGGGACAATCTTCAGTTAAGATAAGGGAAAAACCTGAAAAACTTGTCAAGGGGGGCAGGGCTTTCATTGTTCTCATAGGAAGAAGACTGTCCCCTGCTGTTATCTGTCTGATCTATGGACTGGATTCCACATCTGAGAAGAGATGGCTTACACTAAGTAAAAGGGGCGGGAGGGGAACTTTGCTTGTGAATATCTCTCAAACCATAAAGGTTTGAGAGATAAGACTTATATCGTTCTTCATGTTTTTTTAATGCCTACAAAATAAAATAAAGAAAAACGAAGTATTACTATCCCTTTAAAGGGGAACTACCACCCCGCAACAGCTTAACCTTCATTGATTCTTCATCTGGCGACTAGCTGCTTAGTAGCGCTAGTCGCCAGAAATATTACCCGGTTCCGAAGATTTCTCCGTTTTACCGATGCTCACAGGAGCAGGAAGCATGGACATCTCGTCAAAGTGACGTCCGTGCGACCTGCGCTGTCAGTCCCTGGCGACTAGCGCTACTAAGCAGCTAGTCGCCAGATGAAGAATCAATGAAGGTTAAGTTGTTGCGGGGTGGTAGTTCCCCTTTAAGGCAACGGAAGTGACTGACGGCGCAGGCACAGAGAGAGCCTACAGCAAGATCCCTGGTGCTGCCTGCCTGCCTAAAAAGTTCCATTTCTCACTAATGCTGCAATTATTCTTGAAAATACAAGTACATATATGCATATCTCTATTGTAATTAGGATTTGGGGCTTAGAATAAATGTGAAGATAATTCTGCTTTAAAAAGCTTTGCTTGTTGTACTGAGAGACGTGATGCACACCACTATGAAGGGAAGTGTGAACGCGCTCCCTGGTAGAGCTGAGAGGGAGGTGGGAGGAGAATTTCAGGACAGGGAAGACCTGCGCCGCTGTGCCGCAGAATGTGGAAATGGGTCTCAGAAATGTAATTTTGAATTTGATTTTCTCATTACCTGTGGACTTGAAATAAAAACAACTCGGTGATCTGGGAACAATTACACAGCACTAATTATATGGGACAGGATTTCTTATAAGTGAAAGTTCCTCTTTAACCCTTTGAGTGCCAGAGGGGTAGGCAATGCATTGCTTTACTTAAATATTACTAATCCCCATATTGTAGTAATGTTAAAAAGAATTGAATTGTCCCCAGTGTCATGGTTTGAGAAATAACCGCCCGCAAAGTTCCCCCCTCCCTCCCCCTTCCCAGAATTCAGAGTTGTGCTGACTGCAGGGATATCCGGTCTGACATTCATCAGGCGGCTCTGCAGCTGAGCTAAGATCACGTTAGTAAAAAATAATTATTTCACTGAAACGGTCTTCTACGCGTGCTTGCAAACCAAGCACAAACCAAGCACACGTAGAAGACCGTTTCAGTGAAATAATTATTTTTTACTAACGGGATCTCGGCTCAGCTGCAGAGCCGCCTGATGAAAATAAGACCGGATATCCCTGCAGTCAGTACAATGCTGAGTTCAGGGAAGGGGGAGGGAGGGGGGAACTTTGCCTTCGGTTATCTCTCTAACCATAAAGGTCTGAGAGATGACACTGGGGACAATTACATTCTTTTTACCATAGCTACAATATGGAGATTAGTAATATTTACGTATTATTATCCCTTTAAAGGGTTAATAACAATAGCAAACCCAATGTTGTTGATATACAAAAAGAACAGAAGCAAATCCTGGGTAAACTTTTTGTATGTCCCATAAGGTACCTATAACAATTCCACTGGGTTTAATTGGGGCTTTTAACCCCTTGAATGCTAGAGAGGTGTCCAATGCATTGCGAAGCATTCAAGTACTTAAAGGGTTAGGAATGTAATATATAAATAAAAAGTAATATTGTAGATATTCAAAAAATAAATCCTTCGATGCCAGTTCGATCTCTCAAACCTTTATGGTTTGAGAGATATATTGTTTTAAAGTTTTCCCCTCCCCTTTCCCTGGTGTCAGCTGTAAAGCTGACAGAAGGAAATTCACGTCAGCCGACTCGAGGTGGCTCTTCAGCAGAGCTGAGATAGAGCAATGTAAAAAGAAATAGTTCATTGGAATGGTCTACAAAGTGTGCCTGGTTTGCAAGCCAACTTTGTAGACCGTTCCAATTAAGTACTTCTTTGTAGATATCAGTATTTCGGCTCTGCTGAAGAGCTGCCCAGGACCAGGATCTGCTTCTGCCAGCAAAATGCTGACGTGAATAAAAGGGGAGGGGAGAAGTTTACAATGTTATCTCTCTCAAACCATAAAGGTTTGAGAGATCGTACCTGAATCAATGGATTTATTTTTACTTTTTATTTATATATGCCAATACTAGCCCTTTAAAAGCCATATTTAACTGAATTGTAATTTAGTTGGTTTACCACTAAATTGTACCATTTCCTCTTAGTATACATCCCAGGTGCACCTGGGCAAGGCATTCTAGGCATCCTTAGTTCTGCCCATGGTCACACCCTATTCATCATCTGATCCCGCCCACAGTACTATGACACACAAGTCAACCTTAGCCAATAATGTAAAAGCATAAAAAAAGCCTTCAACCTTTTAGATACTGGAGAGATGTCCATTGCATTGCTTTTCATTCAAGGGGTTTAATAATAGCCAGTAAAGAGGTATTTAAATTGGTGCAGGGACACTGATATTGTATTGACCACACCCACAATTCAGAATGTGGGTGTGGCCAGCACTGCTCAGGTACCATGCCTCAGCATTTGGAGCTCTAGACAGCTGCCTGGTCTACCTATTTGGAAATTCTAACACTGTTTGTACATCAGTCTCAATGAACTAAACAATGATATCAAGTAATCATTCTCAATTTGTCTTCTAGGTAGTTACTGGACGTAGTGTGAAAATGTGAATATATAAAGGTGCTGCATCATTTTTATACATTAGTTTCATATTGCACCATACTTTCAACCATGCTGAGTGCAAATTTTCTATAATTTATAACACAGCTTGCCTTTACTCCATTTTATACCATAACTTTGTGCTGCATCTCTCTCTCTGGCATTTCAACCCTTTGAGTGCCAGAGAATTATCCAACACATTGCAACACAAAGGATTAAAGTAGTAATCACAGACAGGAGGATGTATGAATGTTTTGCAGAACTTATTTCGGCACAAAAGGACATCTATAGATGCCAAATTTACCCTGTGCCAGAACAGTCACATTGCCCTGAATATGCCATGGGGTTGGTAATGTAGGAGTGTTATTTTGGAGCATGCTATCCCTTCACCCAAACCTCCCAAGTGTCCCTCTTTGAGACACAAATCCTTCTGTCCCTCTTTCCCACCCTGGTGTCCCTGTGTTTAGGAGATCAGACTGTGTGGTGTGTATATAAGTGTATCACTCTGGTGTCCCTGTATTTAGGAGATCAGACTGTGTGGTGTGTATATAAGTGTATCACCCTGGTGTCTCTGTGTTTAGGAGATCAGACTGTGTGGTGTGTATAGAAGTGTATCACCCTGGTGTTCCTGTGTGTAGGAGATCAGACTGTGTGGTGTGTATATAAGTGTATCACCCTGGTGTCTCTGTGTTTAGGAGATCAGACTGTGTGGTGTGTATATACATGTATCACCCTGGTGTCCCTGTGTTTAGGAGATCAGACTGTGTGGTGTGTATAGAAGTGTATCACCCTGGTGTCTCTGTGTTTAGGAGATCAGACTGTGTGGTGTGTATAGAAGTGTATCACCCTGGTGTCCCTGTGTTTAGGAGATCAGACTGTGTGGTGTGTATAGAAGTGTATCACCCCGGTGTCCCTGTGTTTAGGAGATCAGACTGTGTGGTGTGTATATAAGTGTATCACCCTGGTGTCCCTGTGTTTAGGAGATCAGACTGTGTGGTGTGTATAGAAGTGTATCACCCCGGTGTCCCTGTGTTTAGGAGATCAGACTGTGTGGTGTGTATATAAGTGTATCACCCTGGTGTCCCTGTGTTTAGGAGATCAGACTGTGTTGTGTGTATAGAAGTGTATCACCCCGGTGTCCCTGTGTTTAGGAGATCAGACTGTGTGGTGTGTATGTAAGTGTATCACCCTGGTGTCCCTGTGTTTAGGAGAGCAGACTGTGTGGTGTGTATAGAAGTGTATCACCCTGGTGTCCCTGTGTTTAGGAGATCGGACTGTGTGGTGTGTATAGAAGTGTATCACCCTGGTGTCCCTGTGTTTAGTAGATCGGACGGTGTGGTGTGTATAGAAGTGTATCACCCTGGTGTCCCTGTGTTTAGGAGATCAGACGGTGTGGTGTGTATAGAAGTGTATCACCCTGGTGTCCCTGTGTTTAGGAGATCAGACGGTGAGGTGTGTATAGAAGTGTATCACCCTGGTGTCCCTGTGTTTAGGAGAGCAGACTGTGCGGTGTGTATAGAAGTGTATCACCCTGGTGTCCCTGTATTTAGGAGATCAGACTGTGTGGTGTGTATATTAGTGTATCACCCCGGTGTCCCTGTGTTAGGAGATCAGACTGTTTGGTGTGTATATTAGTGTATCACCCCGGTGTCCCTGTGTTAGGAGATCAGACTGTTTGGTGTGTATATTAGTGTATCACCCCGGTGTCCCTGTGTTAGGAGATCAGACTGTCAGGTGTGTATATAACTGTATCACCTGTGTCCCTGTGTTTAGGAGATCAGACTGCGTGGTGTGTATATAATTGTATCACTCTGGTGTCCCTGTGTTTAGGAGATCAGACTGTGTGGTGTGTGTATATAAGTGTATCACCCTGGTGTCCCTGTGTTTAGGAGATCAGACTGTGTGGTGTGTATATAAGTGTATCTCATTGTTCCACAGCAATAAAACTCACATTCATTCTTTAAACTTCAGTAGATGTGTTTATAAATTATTTTATGTAACTAAAATACTTCAGTCTTGCTCTAAATAATTTATTCAGTTACATACACAGGAGATGTCCCACCCACCAGCCACGCCTCCAGTAACACCCCCTAAATGAAAATTGTCTCTCTTTGGCCATTTGAAATGTTGGGAGGCAAGGCCTTCACCCACAGACACAGACTATTAATCTACAGTGAGGAGAAACTAGACTCACAATCTTTGCTCCAGGTTGGTTGTGTTCCTGTATGCACTAATACACACACATACAGATGTACAAGGTGCAGCCCATTCTATTGCTCCCCCTGAAAAAAATCTGTGTTATATACAGTACAAATGTGCAATTAAAAAAAAAATGAATTTTAACATTATTGTGGCTATTCCATTTTATAGCACAGTTGTGCCATTGTATTTTAAATTAACCCAATGCCAGAGATGTCTCCAATGCATTGTAAATATCGCTTCCATTCAAGGGTTTTAAAAAGAAATTGTTGTGAAAAATATTTGCATCCAGCACACTAGTGTCAAGTAAATGTCAGTATATTAGCAGCATTGCCATCTTTGCTGGAAATCTTCTGATAAGCTATTATTATTGGCTTCAACTCCAGATTTTTTTAACGTGTTTATAAAATGCTAATTAGATGGAAATTCTATCTATTATCCAAGATTATGGGTGTTTGTCTAAGAAAGTTGAATTAAAGGGATAGTAATACTTCGTTTTATCTTCATTTTATTTTGTAGGCATTAAAAAAACATGAAGAATGATATAATTCTTATCTCTCAAGTCTTTATGGTTTGAGAGATATTCAAAAGCAAAGTTTTCCCTCCCGCCCCTTTTACCTAGTGTAAGCCATCTCTTCTCAGATGTGGAATGCAGTCCATAGACCAGACAGATAACAGCAGCTCAGATTAATCTTCATAGTATTTGGGCCAGGGAAAGTGTTATTTCAATACTGTCAGAGCTGTAGTCCAAGAGTAATTGAATGATAAAGTGTCCCCCTACTGCCCCTTTTACCTAGTGTAAGCCACCTCCCCTCAGATGTGGAATCTGGTCCCTTAACCGGACAGCTCACAGCAAGGGACAGTCTTCTTACTCTGATCATAATGAAAACCCTGCCCCCTTGACAGGTTTTTCAGGTTTTTCCTTATGCTCACTGAAGATTGTCCCTCTCTGTGATCCATCCGGACAGTCTTGCTGCTCTGAGGTGAGAAGTGTTACATCAGTAAAAGGGACAGGAGGGGGATACTTTATCATTCAATTACTCTTGAACTACAACTCTGACAGTATTGAAATAACACTCGCCATGGCCCAAATACTATGGAGATTATTTGGAGCTGCTGTTTTTGTGAAACATTACTATCCCTTTAAGCAATCTCACATTTTATGCTGGGATGAACCCTCTAGTTCCATGTGAAATATTTGTGGAAACCTAACTTAACCCGTTGTGTGGTTCTCGATTCATCAGTGACCTCTCTAGTATCCAAATGGTTACTATAGCATAATTGATTTTCACCTTTATTTCAGTACTAGTTCGTACAAGTAACTTTATTTAATTATATTTTTAATTTAGCAATGGATTGTCTTTGAACATTATTTTGGTTCTAAGTCAGTGGTCCTCCATCATTTTTGCACAAGACATACCTGACACAGTGTGAAATTTTTGGGGCTCCCCTAATGTCTCATAGGTCATTAGTCGATGGTGTATTAAAGGGGATAAGTATTTATATATAGTTATTCTAAGGTCCATACCTACCAAGTGTCCCTAATTTTTAAGATATTACCATATCTGGGAGCTTTTTGTTGTGGACTCCCCAGAGAGAGGAGTCCTGTGGTGGCGCTGGGGGAGAAAAATGACTCGATATGTGTAAAAAAGGGGCGGGGTTTAATAGTGAGTGGGGATAGGCTTATAAAATGAAGAAAAAATATAATGAATAGGCTGGGGAAGGAGGAGAAGTGGGCAGGAAGTGGGAGGAACTGAGTGGGGTGGGAGGAGAAGTGGGCAGGAAGTAGGAGGAACTGGTTGGGGATGGAGGAGAATTGGGCAGGAAGTGGGAGGAACTGAGTGGATAAGGAGGAAGAGACGTGGGTGGAGAGTGGGAGGAACAGACTGGAAAGGGGCAATAGTGGGCAGAGTTTCAATAGAAACTCCCCACATCCGGAGAATCAGCCTCTGCTCCAAAGACTGGGTAATTATCAGCAAAAACCGGAGTCTCTGGGGCAAATCAGGAGAATTCCCAGCTCTGGATATTACCTTGTTTTCACTCCCTGCTCCTGGATATTGCTGTCCTTATTTTCTTCACTGTGTTCAACATTTTGAGTACCAGAGGGGTGGGCAACGCATTGCTTTACCTAACCCTTTGAAACTCAAAGTGTTAAAACCCACTTTTAACCACATATTATATGCTTGGCCTTTTAAAGATTAATAATTAATGGACTTCCCTTATGATAGTAGTGCTTATGTATATGATTTAATGTAGTATTAAGTTGATAGTGATGTATATTCTGCTGTGTGTGTTTTTTGTTGTTGGTGTTGTACTATACTGTACTATGGCTCACTAGTGACGCCCCTGTCATGTGACTACACAGGGAAAAAGTGTCTCTGGAAATACTGAAAATGGTGGAAAGTATAAAGGTTCCACAAACAGAAAGACAATACACAGCATGTAGGACACCATCTCCATAAATTTTCCTTTGAAACTTAAAAGTCACATTTTTTGTCAGTTTTAGTTTGTACCCTTGGCACTTCATATTTCACGGCACTCTGGTTGAGCGCCATTCTTCTAGGCTATATTGATTATTTCAAGAGTAAACAAAATTTCATTGTTTGAATGTGTTTTCTACACAGCAACTAGTCATCACAGACCCACACATACACTGTGACACTGCAGTCTTGTACAGCTGTCCACTGATATTCACTGTACCACACATACACTGTATGACACTCCAGTCTTGTACAGCTGTCCACTGATATTCACTATACCACACATACACTGTATGACACTACAGTCTAGTACAGCTGTCCACTGATATTCACTGTACCACACATACACTGTATGACACTACAGTCTTGTACAGCTGTCCACTGATATTCATTGTACCACACATACACTGTATGACACTACAGTCTTGTACAGCTGTCCACTGATATTCATTGTACCACACATACACTGTATGACACTACAGTCTTGTACAGCTGTCCACTGATATTCATTGTACCACACATACACTGTATGACACTACAGTCTTGTACAGCTGTCCACTGATATTCATTGTACCACACATACACTGTATGACACTACAGTCTAGTACAGCTGTCCACTGATATTCATTGTACCACACATACACTGTATGACACTACAGTCTTGTACAGCTGTCCACTGATATTCACTGTACCACACATACACTGTATGACACTACAGTCTTGTACAGCTGTCCACTGATATTCATTGTACCACACATACACTGTATGACACTACAGTCTTGTACAGCTGTCCACTGATATTCATTGTACCACACATACACTGTATGACACTACAGTCTTGTACAGCTGTCCACTGATATTCATTGTACCACACATACACTGTATGACACTACAGTCTTGTACAGCTGTCCACTGATATTCACTATACCACACATACACTGTATGACACTACAGTCTTGTACAGCTGTCCACTGATATTCACTGTACCACACATACACTGTATGACACTCCAGTCTTGTACAGCTGTCCACTGATATTCATTGTACCACACATACACTGTATGACACTACAGTCTTGTACAGCTGTCCACTGATATTCACTATACCACACATAGACTGTATGACACTACAGTCTAGTACAGCTGTCCACTGATATTCATTGTACCACACATACACTGTATGACACTCCAGTCTTGTACAGCTGTCCACTGATATTCACTATACCACACATACACTGTATGACACTCCAGTCTTGTACAGCTGTCCACTGATATTCACTGTACCACACATACACTGTATGACACTACAGTCTAGTACAGCTGTCCACTGATATTCATTGTACCACACATACACTGTATGACACTACAGTCTTGTACAGCTGTCCACTGATATTCACTATACCACACATACACTGTATGACACTACAGTCTTGTACAGCTGTCCACTGATATTCACTGTACCACACATACACTGTATGACACTCCAGTCTTGTACAGCTGTCCACTGATATTCATTGTTCCACACATACACTGTGACACTACAGTCTAGTACAGCTGTCCACTGATATTCACTGTACCACACATACACTGTATGACACTACAGTCTTGTACAGCTGTCCACTGATATTCACTATACCACACATACACTGTCTGACACTACAGTCTTGTACAGCTGTCCACTGATATTCACTATACCACACATACACTGTATGACACTACAGTCTAGTACAGCTGTCCACTGATATTCATTGTACCACACATACACTGTATGACACTACAGTCTTGTACAGCTGTCCACTGATATTCATTGTACCACACATACACTGTGACACTACAGTCTAGTACAGCTGTCCACTGATATTCACTGTACCACACATACACTGTATGACACTACAGTCTTGTACAGCTGTCCACTGATATTCACTATACCACACATACACTGTATGACACTACAGTCTAGTACAGCTGTCCACTGATATTCATTGTACCACACATACACTGTATGACACTACAGTCTTGTACAGCTGTCCACTGATATTCACTATACCACACATACACTGTATGACACTACAGTCTAGTACAGCTGTCCACTGATATTCACTGTACCACACATACACTGTCTGACACTACAGTCTAGTACAGCTGTCCACTGATATTCACTGTACCACACATACACTGTGACACTACAGTCTTGTACAGCTGTCCACTGATATTCACTATACCACACATAGACTGTATGACACTACAGTCTAGTACAGCTGTCCACTGATATTCATTGTTCCACACATACACTGTGACACTACAGTCTAGTACAGCTGTCCACTGATATTCACTATACCACACATACACTGTATGACACTACAGTCTAGTACAGCTGTCCACTGATATTCACTGTACCACACATACACTGTGACACTACAGTCTTGTACAGCTGTCCACTGATATTCACTATACCACACATACACTGTCTGACACTACAGTCTTGTACAGCTGTCCACTGATATTCACTATACCACACATACACTGTATGACACTACAGTCTTGTACAGCTGTCCACTGATATTCACTATACCACACATACACTGTATGACACTACAGTCTTGTACAGCTGTCCACTGATATTCATTGTACCACACATACACTGTATGACACTACAGTCTAGTACAGCTGTCCACTGATATTCATTGTACCACACATACAGTCTCGTCCAGCTGTCCACTGATATTCATTGTACCACACATACACTGTGTGACACTACAGTCTTGTACAGCTGTCCACTGATATTCATTGTACCACACATACACTGTATGACATCCCAGTCTTATATAGCTGTCCACTGATATTCATTGTACCGCACATACACTGTCTGACACTACAGTCTTGTACAGCTGTCCACTGATACTCATTGTACCACACATACACTGTTTGAGACCCCAGTCTTATATAGCTGTCCACTGATATTCATTGTACCACACATACACTGTATGACACTACAGTCTAGTACAGCTGTCCACTGATATTCACTGTACACACATACACTGTATGACACCCCAGTCTTATATAGCTGTCCACTGATATTCACTGTACCACACATACACTGTATGACACTCCAGTCTTGTACAGCTGTCCACTGATATTCATTGTACCACACATACACTGTATGACACTACAGTCTTGTACAGCTGTCCACTGATATTCACTATACCACACATAGACTGTATGACACTACAGTCTAGTACAGCTGTCCACTGATATTCATTGTTCCACACATACACTGTCTGACACTACAGTCTTGTACAGCTGTCCACTGATATTCATTGTACCACACATACACTGTGACACTACAGTCTAGTACAGCTGTCCACTGATATTCACTGTACCACACATACACTGTATGACACTACAGTCTTGTACAGCTGTCCACTGATATTCACTATACCACACATACACTGTATGACACTACAGTCTAGTACAGCTGTCCACTGATATTCACTGTACCACACATACACTGTGACACTACAGTCTTGTACAGCTGTCCACTGATATTCACTATACCACACATAGACTGTATGACACTACAGTCTAGTACAGCTGTCCACTGATATTCATTGTTCCACACATACACTGTGACACTACAGTCTAGTACAGCTGTCCACTGATATTCACTATACCACACATACACTGTATGACACTACAGTCTAGTACAGCTGTCCACTGATATTCACTGTACCACACATACACTGTATGACACTACAGTCTTGTACAGCTGTCCACTGATATTCACTATACCACACATACACTGTCTGACACTACAGTCTTGTACAGCTGTCCACTGATATTCACTATACCACACATACACTGTATGACACTACAGTCTTGTACAGCTGTCCACTGATATTCACTATACCACACATACACTGTATGACACTACAGTCTTGTACAGCTGTCCACTGATATTCATTGTACCACACATACACTGTATGACACTACAGTCTAGTACAGCTGTCCACTGATATTCATTGTACCACACATACAGTCTCGTCCAGCTGTCCACTGATATTCATTGTACCACACATACACTGTGTGACACTACAGTCTTGTACAGCTGTCCACTGATATTCATTGTACCACACATACACTGTATGACATCCCAGTCTTATATAGCTGTCCACTGATATTCATTGTACCGCACATACACTGTCTGACACTACAGTCTTGTACAGCTGTCCACTGATACTCATTGTACCACACATACACTGTTTGAGACCCCAGTCTTATATAGCTGTCCACTGATATTCATTGTACCACACATACACTGTATGACACTACAGTCTAGTACAGCTGTCCACTGATATTCACTGTACACACATACACTGTATGACACCCCAGTCTTATATAGCTGTCCACTGATATTCACTGTACCACACATACACTGTATGAAACCCCAGTCTTTTTCCACTGATATTCACAGAACCACACATACACTGCATGACACCCCAACCTTTTTCCACTGTCCAGTTATACTCTCAGAACCACACATATGCTGTATGACACCCCAGCTTTTTCCACTGTCCGTTGATAGTCACAGAACCACACATTCACTGACTGACACCTCAGCATTGCTCCACTGTCCACTGGTAGTCACAGAATCACACCTACACTGTCTGACACCTCAGCCTTATTCCACTGCCCAATGGTAGTTACAGAGCCACACATATACTGAATGACACCCCAGCATTTCTCCTGGTAGTCACAGAACCACACATATACTGAATGACACCCCAGCATTTCTCCTGGTAGTCACAGAACCACACATATACTGAATGACACCCCAGCATTTCTCCTGGTAGTCACAGAACCACACATATACTGAATGACACCACAGCATTTCTCCTGGTAGTCACAGAACCACACATACACTGTATGACATCCCAGCCTAGTTTCACTGTCCAGTGGTAGTCACAGACCCATAGATACACTGCCTGACACCCCAGCCTTGTTACAGTGTCGGCTGTGGTGTATATTTGTTTCATATAACCCATTGTACTTATTCAGGAAACCATCTGGTTCCACCGAACACAGTTTGAGAACCACTGCTCTACAAAATGCACAAGAACATACGGTGTCAGCTGGCTATATTTCATCAAGAAGTAATAAAAAAATGGAAATTTACCTTAGCGATTCTCTGCATAAAACTTGCAAGGTCCCCGATTCGGGGGCTGGGAGGCAGATCAATTCCCCCTCTGCAGTTTAGCAGCTGGTTAGAACACACGGAGGCTGGGAAGAACAGTCCCTCAGCCCTGAGCTCTTGCCTTTGGAATTTGATAACATTAAAATAGATAAGAAAGTGGTTTATAAACCTCCAGGCTTCTAGGGGGGGTTCACAAAAAACTGCTTTGCTCTGGGTGCTACAGCTTATAAATATACCAGCAGCAGATCGGTTAACCACTTCAGTGCTGATGATTATGGCAGGGACTTTACACTGTACAAAGGGACTTTTTTTTTTGAAGGCCTTTACGTTAAGGAGGCGGGTTATAAATATATGTAATCTTAAATTTTTTGCTAAATGCATTTTAACCGTACAATAGGGAACAAATTGATTTAAATGGGACTTTTTACCTCTTGAATTCTAGAGAGGTTGTGGTTAAAATCCCTATTTAAAACAATGGGGTTTTGGGGAATTTTAATTTGTCCCCTATGGTGCAATTTGGCTTGATTTATTTGATGGTATATCGGCCATTTCAATATACCGAAGACCTCTCTGACATTAACTGGTTAAATAATTATGTGAGTACTTAAAGCGGAACTTTCACGTTTTAATAAGACACCCTTCAATCATTAAACATATGGCAACTAGCTTCATAATATGTGTATTATCTACAGGCACGTGCACACATAGACACCAAGGGGGGCTTGAGCACCTGCCCTTTTAGTCCAAAGTGCCCTAGTGCCCTTTTAACAAAAAAAAAAAAAAAAAAAATTAATCAGTCCGATTTTATCGAGAAGTGCCCTTTTTTTTTCATTTGAGCCCCTGTCCCCCAAAATGTCTGTGCAGGTCCCTGATTACCTATCAAAAGAGCCAGACATCTTGTGTGTGCGCATGCGCTGTCAGTCCCGGTCTCCTGTAAGAAGCATTGCAGTGTGCCACAAAGTAACCGAAAGGGACTGACAGCGCAGTCGCACAAGTGCGCAGACTGCGCTAACCTGGCCGTCAGTCTCCGAGGATTAAAGGTTTCTTTAGAATCTGGCACTTTTGATAGGTAACTATCAAAACATTACTAGTCCAATTAAAACGTGGATCAATGTCCACAAAATGGGCATATGGGGGGGTTAAATGGGCATGTTAGGGGGGTTAATTACTTTATGTGAATCAAGAACTGAATGTTAGGAAGACTCCGCCGAAGGAAAATAAGAATAGACAGTGGGAGCTAGGAAGTAAACAAGCCGCATGATTCTTTCATCCTATTAATATTCAGTGATTGGTGTACAGAGATAGTATACCAATTGCTGATAATAATATCGCACCAAGAAAACAAGTATTGTGGCTGAATTTAAAGGTTTCACCATATACGCTACACCTCAGGTTTTGATTACAACTGATTAAGATTATTCACACCTGTTAGCCACGGCAGAGCTGAGAATACTGCGTACTTTCACATGAGCTCTCTGTGATTGGTACACAGTGAAAGTAACCAATTGTTGCGAATGAATCCATACTAAGAAAATAGGATTATATTTAAATGTATCATGGTACACGACGTACCTCAAGTTCCAATTCCAATTGATTGATAGTATTTACACCTGTTGGCCATGGCTGAGCTGTGAACGCTGCTAGTTTTCAGATCTGTATCTCACGGAAACATTAAAGAGGAACTAACACCACTAACAAACGTTGTCTTTAATAATTCCCTATCTGGCGACTAGCTGCTTAGTAGCGCTATTCGCCAGAATTTCTTCATGGAGAAATTTGAAGTGATCCTCGGCTGACAGGCAGGACGGAGCGCGGACATCTTGCCCTAGTGACGTCCGCGCGCCTGCGCTGTCAGTCCCTTCCGGAGCCGAATGGCTCCTACCAACACCTCCTACAGCCGTCTGGGACTGACAGAGCAGGCGCGCGGACGTCAATAGGGCAAGATGTCCGCTATCTATCCTGCCTGTCAGCCGAGGATGAATGCATATTTCTCCATGAAGAGGTAATAATTCTGGCGACTAGCGCTACTAAGCAGCTAGTCACCAGATAGGGAATTATTAAAGACAACCTTTGTTAGCGGTGTTAGTTCTGCTTTAAGATAAGATCGGAATGAAGCTTCTGTATTATGTCTAGCAGTGACGTCTCTCAGCAAACACAAAGTAACTATAGGCATACATATTGAAAGGCAGATTTACACAGTTACCTATAGTTTCTGGGAGTTTTGAGAATATCAAATAATATCGAGCTAAGATAACTTAGATTCGATTAGCAGACTAGCATAGAGACGTTGCGGCTTCAGCAATAGAGCGAACCTAGTGTTAAAAGGGCAGATTGCATCCTTATAATTAGGAACCAGAGGAGTCGTGTGAACAAAGTATCCATTCTGGGGTATAATTGAACGCACAGGCTGGGCATAAGTTACACACAGAAACAAGTCTCCGGCCTTGAAATAAAAGATAAATGGCGTTTCAACATCCAAATAGGTGCAACAGCTGAATAATTATCCCACATTTATGAGTCTATCTAGAAGGTTTGTCTCCGTATAGGAGTGAAAACAAGTGATTTGACTGATTACAAATACATGAATCTTGTGTTTTATCTTAGATATATAAGAAAGCACAAGAACGTATTATAACTACACTCCTTAGATCTAAGTAATTAATTGAGAAAATATTAGATCTGTATGAGTTCCTGAGGGCACCGCATGTATAAACAAGCACTAAATAAGCATCTCAATCCTTTACTAATTATTGGTGTTAACCCCCCCCCATATGCCCATTTCAGGCACGTGCACACATAGACACCAAGGGGGGCTTGAGCACCTGCCCTTTTTGTCCAAAGTGCCCTTGTGCCCTTTTAACAAAAAAACAAAATTGCCTTGGGGGCAATATGGAACTGATGGGGGCAACGTGGAGCAATATGGAGCTGATGGGGGCAATATGGAGATGATGGGGGCAATGTGGAGCTGATGGGGGCAATATGGAGCTGACAGGGGACAATGTAAGGGCAATATGGAGCTGATGGGGGCAACGTGAGTGTAAGTTGTATCTGATGGGGGCAATATGGAGCTGATGTGGGGCAATGTGGAGCTGATGGGGGCAATGTGGAGCTGACAGGGGACAATGTAAAGGCAATATGGAGATGATGGGGGGGCAGTGTGGAGATTAGGAGCACTGTGGAGGTGTCCAGTGGAGATGGCCAATGGGGGGGGCGCTTTAGATTTCTGTACCTACAGGCTCCTGGGATGTAAATTCTTTTCTTTTTTTTAAATATATATTTTGAATAAATAATTATGAGAAGTGCCCTTTTTTCATTTGAGCCCCTGCTCCCCATAATGTCTGTGCACGTCCCTGGCCCATTTTGTGGACATTGATCCACGTTTTAATTGGACTAGTAATGTTTCTAATAGTATGAAACTTACCTGGTTGGTTACCATTTTATTTGATTTTCCATTTTTATGAGCACTAATAAAAGTTACATTTTAAGACTGACTCCATATTAAATGTGGTCTCTGGGTGTAGAACTGGTTTTCTTTTCAGCACTCAAAGGGTCCAGTTTATACAAACGAGGACCTATTTTGGAGTAGCTGACCCCTTTTTTCTTGTTTGTAGTTAGTTAATCAAGACTTGCTGCACCATTTACATAAATTACATCATTTTTTGGTTTATTACTTTTGATAGGTAATACATGTATTATCAAGCTAGTCGCCATATGTTTAATGATTGAAGGGCGACTTCTTAATATGTGAAAGTTCTGCTTTAAGCTTATTATTAGCTTTACAGATTGTTCATCTTACCTTTAGCTTCATATATCACACCTAGGTTTGCTCAATGTGTGTATACCAGTGTCTGAATATTTTTACTGATGACACTGAACTATGTAAGGAAATACATACAGAGATGGATGATTTTTCCCTGCAAAAAGATATGCATAAACTCATTGAATGGAAGGAATAATGTCAGATGCGGTTTAAGATAGATAAATGTGAGGTTATGCATTAGGGTTGCAGAAACAAGCGTGCAATGTATACACTAAATAAGAAACTACTTGGATAGTTGGTGAGATGGCTCAGTTGGTTAATGGACCAGCTGTGGAATATGTTCAATCTGCAAGGTCACAGGTTCTAGTCCCATCAAGGTCAACTCAGCCTTTCATCCTACTGAGGTAGATAAAATTAATAACATTAAATTGGGTAATAATATCTATACCCTCTGGACATACATGAAGATGAAAGATAATCTCAAATTATCCTTCCTGGTAAAATACTTAGATAATATTATTAATCCTTGTTGGAGAAGAATTTGGGAGAACTGGTAGTCTATAGACTAGTGCGTAGTGTCACTTGGCTGCTATAAGAGTCAATAAGGTAGTATCATGTATAAAAAGGGTATAGATGTACAAAATGGGAAGATAATTGTACATTCTTCATTAATCCTTGAGCTGAGATGCACTAAAGTTCGATAAGGGCTCGGATCTGCGCCAAAGGCATATCAGCAATATGCTCTAACATGTCTTCACAATCTCATCCCCAGCAATCCACCATCATCACCACGAATCCGCCATGCCTTTGACAGGTTTATGATTTTGCACTAAACACATCAACTTATTTCCATATAGAAATGCAAGTTAATGTGCCATTGTTGTATTCCTGTGGGTGTGTTTATAGGTTAACTAGTGTAAAATCCCATGTACATGGGCCAAGGTCTGGGTGATGTTAAGAGGCCGGTCCTGCTCTGCGTCCTGCCGCCAACGCAGTCATGCACTGTACAGACTGCATGAAAGCACAGAATGCTCCCAGCGCAGAACTCCCAGCATTCCGCACAGAATGCTCCCAGCACAGAACTCCCAGCATTCCGCACAGAATGCTCCCAGCACAGAACTCCCAGCATTCCGCACAGAATGTTCCCAGAGTAGAACTCCCAGCATTCCACACAGAATGCTCACAGTACAGAATTCCCAGCATTCCGTACATAATGCTCCCAGTACAGAATTCCCAGCATTCCGCACAGAATGCTCCCAGCACAGAACTCCCAGCATTCTGCTCGTTCAGTCAGTCTCTACTGCACATGACGGCTTCTGACAAACATCCTAGCGGATTATTATATAGGATGTGCTTCATGTACTAAGCTCTGACAGCTGCCTCTGCCGTCAGAGTTCACAGTCCCAACATTGCCTACCTGAGGCTGGTGATATTGGGCTCTCCCTATAGCTTTTTATGCAGTAACAGCCCTCATTGAATCATAAGCATGCAGGGTTGTGATACTGTTAGCAATCTGGAAGGTATGCCCTCCCTTATACATCGCCAGCAGCATGACAATGCAGAAGTCTGAGCACATAGTCTCTGCTCCCTGATTTGCTCAGTGGGGGAGTGGAGAGGTTGCGCTTAGACTTCAGGGTTGTCATACTGCTAGTGATGTGTTAGGCAGGGCATGCCTTCCACATCGCCAACAATATGGCTTCAGCACCACAAACAGCATCACTCCCTTACCCCGTTAAGTGTCATAGTGATGTCAAACCCCCCCCATGGCACCAAAAGGGTTGGAAAAATAAGTCTTCCACTACACAAACATCAACATACTGTGCGGCAATAAAGTGTTCTTACGTATCCCAGTATTCACATCCTTTTCTCCCCTGCAGGAGCTTTCCATCATTTATATTTACCATTTTGCTACATTTTGTCCCCCTCTCATCTGCCTCCTCTCAACATCACTCACTTTTGCCACTCTGCCCCCTCCCCTCCTCCCGTTTGCTGCCTTCCTTACTCTTCATAGGTAGAGGGTGTGATTGACTGGGATTGGTAGTGAGGCAGGGTAGGTAGGGGTCTTCATACAAAGGTCTCCCGGCGAACTACTTCCTCTTGGGACCTTCCATTCTGAGGACAGGATTGTCTCACCAACAGTCTTGCCACATTGAATATGGCTGAAGTTGAAGAGCCGCTGGCACTGGTGAGGCAGCCTGTTACTGCAGAGGCAACTGGCTATGCTCTCTACTTGGAGCTCAGCCACCTTCTAGTGAGCGCACCTGCACAAGAAGTCAATCAGCTGATTGGCACTCTTGTGTCAATCCAAGGCTGACACGGAGGTCTCATCATCCTGTCCAGCTCTCTCCATGTGCGGTTGCCAAGCACCGAAGGAGTAGCCCTCACCACTGCTCTAGTCCTGTTCTGCTACATCCAGAGCTTTCAGTGTTGTTCCCCAGGAGCACAAATGAATAAGAGGACACTGGAGATGAGGAGAAGCAGGTCTCTCCACCTGTGGGGAAATAGCTTCAGTGGACAAAGGGAGAGAGGGGTAGGGAAGGCGGGCAGAGTGGGGAAAGGAAGGAAGAGGGGGCAGAGTGGTGGAAGGGTGGAGGGGGTGCAGAATGGCAAAAAGAGCAGGGGGTAGAATGGAGTATGGCAGGGGCAGAGTGGTGAAAAGTAGGAGGGGGAAAAGTGTCAAAAGGGATGAGGGGGGCAGATTGTCAAAAGGGAGTGATGGTGAGGGGAGGCAGATGAGAGAGGGTGAGGAGATGGCGGGGGAGAGGGAGGAAATAGCAGATATAAATGATGGAAAGCTCCTGCAGGGGAGAAGGGGATGTGATTACTGGGATATGTAAGAACTCCTTATTGCATAGGAACAGAGCTCAGTATATTGATACAGGGGTGATGCTGTTTGTGGTGCTGAAGTCTGAGCAGAGGTATAACTAGAAGCCTCCAGGCCATGGTACAAGAAGTGCCACGGGCCCCCCTCCCACCACACTGGCCCCCTGACCACATTGACCCCCTCCACAATGCCCCCATCTCCTACCTGGAGCTCCCGCATGGTCCTCTTAGTAATGCAAAGCGCTGGGAGATGATGTCATCTCCTAGCGCTCTACATTACTAGAGCACCGGAGGGAGATTGCGGGCACCAAGTGGAGGGGTCGAAGGGGGAGTCCGGGCACCTGGAGTGCACGAGCCCGGTCGCAGGTGCAACCCCTGCAACCCCTATAGTTACGCCACTGAGTCTGAGCAGATACGCTCCCCCAGTGGGCATGTTGGGAAGCAGAGACAATGCTCTCAGACTTCAGGGTTGTCGAATTGTAAAGGAGGGCATCCCTTCTACATCACCAGCAGTCTGACAACCATGTACGCTAATGTGGAAATTCTCCCCATTCCCCTTGCATCAGTAATTCTTAGTGAATACGGAAATGTGCGTCTACATAGCCAAAGCGATGTCCTCGTCACATATCGCCAGACACACATTGCCACAGCATCGAACCTTAGTGTATCTCCCCCATGGAGTACAATTTTGAGTTCTTAAAAAAATACATTATTGAACTGGAAAAAGTAACGGGATGTGCAACAATGTAAGTTAAAAGAATAGAAGATTTTTATTACAAAGAGACAATATCCATATTGGGTTTGTTTACATCAGAGAAAGGGCGTCTAAGTGAGGATATGATTCCTATAGAAATAATATATTCATGATCAATAAAACTACACCTGGAGACCTCTTTATTCAAAGGGCTGAGCAAACAAATGAAGGGCATGCGTTAAAACTAGAGGAAAGGAACTTGAGACTATAAGAGAAGACAATTCTTACAGTATGTAGGTGGAAGGAAATTATTGCCTCCAGAAGAAGTGTTGGCAGATACTGTAGATGTACTCAAAAAAGTATGGATAACTTTTAGATCAGAACAGTATAAACAATTATGATAAAAGCAGGTAGGATGTTGATTCAGAGATATCTGGCTATAATTTTGGAGCCAGGAAAGAAAATGTTATTTTTTATAAACTCCTCTGCTACATAACTAAGGATATATATACACATTTGGTGCTATGGGGATTTCAATAAATGAACTCATTGCTTTATTTCATACCTTGCTACATCGTGCTGTCTGACCTGTCTCAGCCTGGATATCCAGATAAGTATGTTTGTGAATATTATTTGGAACACACACCTGGTTCACCTGGCTCTACCATTATTTAACTTCTTGTGTGCCACTTCCTATTTCTGCTATATATAGTCCAAATGGGAAGCACTCTCACCATCCAAAAATTAACTGCTCGGCTGCAGAATTCAAGCAGAATCGGCATAAACACGTAGAAATGAAGCATACCTCTTAAGTGTCACTCTCTAGGAGGGACAGTCCCTCTTTTAGACCTAAATCCCTCTGTCCCTCTTTCCCACCCTGATGTCCCTCTTTTTAGGAGATCTGACTGTGTTACGTGTATATAAGTGCATTACATTGCTCCACAGCAATATAACTCAAATTAATGTTTGTTTAAACTTCAGTATCTGAGTTTATACATTAGTCTGTGTAAATAAAATACTTTGATTTTGTTCTACGTTATTTATTCCGTTACTCATTAGGTCGTAAAATTACCTAAAAATTCTTGGTAATGCCCCACCCACCAGACACCCCCCCAGAAATTCCCCCTAAAACACAAGTGTCTCTCTTTGGCCATCTGAAATGTTGGTAGGTAAAAAAAATGTAGCACAGTACAGAATGATCCAGTAATATATAAAATAGAGATGTTCTCTACATGTTCATTTACTAGATAACCAAAACCTATTCACCCCCCTGACAGAGTTCATCAAATGGGTATCATTATTCATCATAAATCAAAATGAACCAGTTATATAATCTTATGCTGTTATTTTATAAAATGCATAACCCTCCAAGCTCTAGGCATGGCAAAAGGCACTGGACGTGTGTCTGGCATTCAAGGGTTAAAGGAACACCTAAAATGTAATTGGGTTATATCATTTTAAAAATCATGCCTTTTGAGACAGCATCCATAAAAAATATTTATTTTATGTTTATCCCTACAATCTAATCCTAATCTTTTAATGCATGAGTAGACTGTCCTGTGATTGACCACATTTGGTTAAAATTGTGCTATTTGTAATGAAAGACAAGAGCTAAGGACCGAGATCAGTGCCCATCAATCTTGTATTAACCCTTTGAGTGCTGGAAAGGTATATAGTGCAGTGTGCGGCAATGCATTAGATACCTCTCTGGCAGTCAAAGGGTTAAAATTTTGTTATCTTATATCAGCCAATTTATAGGCAATCCTGTGGTATCACTACTAAGACACCATGTCAATATTGCTTTGGACCTCAGAAATGTTAACATGGAGTAGAGGGTATTAAA
This sequence comes from Rhinophrynus dorsalis, assembly GCA_037306005.1. NCBI lineage: Eukaryota > Metazoa > Chordata > Amphibia > Anura > Rhinophrynidae > Rhinophrynus > Rhinophrynus dorsalis. The sequence continues at coordinate 535,588,785 of CM074720.1, forward strand.
TTATATGCAATCTCAGTTCATTTGCTGGTGCTAGTGTTGAGTTACACTGTGTTTATGTCTAGTGCTGCCCCATGCACAAAACAACACTTTGAGTGCCAGAGAGGTGCCCAAATGTTTAAAGGGACAGTAATGTCCCAGAAAAATTCTTATAGTTTTGTAGACAATAAAAAAATAAACTCTATGGCACAAATCCTATCTCTTAAACCGCTATGGTTTGAGAGATAGTCACATTCAACGTTCACCCTCCCTCTCCTTACGTCAGCACTGCGCTGACAGCAGGAGATTCCGGTCCAGGGACCTGCTGGCGGCTCTGCAGCAGAGCCGAAATCCCGTTATTGGAAAATAATTACTTCACTGGAAAGGTCTACAAAGTGTGCCTGGTTTGCAAGCACACTTTGTAGACCTTTCAAATGAAGTAATTCTTTTTAAATAACGCGATTTCGGCTCTGCTGAAGAGCCTCCTTTAGTCGGCCGACTTGAATCTCCTGCTGTTAGCTTTACAGCTGACATCAGGAGAAGGGGAGGGAGGGGGGGACTTGGAATCCCTATATCTCTCAAACCATAGCGGGGTGAGAGATAAGATTTGTGGCATGTAGTATATTTTTTTATTGTCTACAAATCTATAAGAACATTTTATGGGACATTACTGTCCCTTTAATTCTAGTTTTACTATTTTACCCTGGGTATCAGAAACAGCTCACTGGGTTAAGGGAAGCCACATTAGTTTTGCAAACAAAATTTAAAGTCACAATGCACATGCGTGCGCACATTGAATGTATGGTAGGTCCTGACAGGGCTGCTCAGAGGAGTTCGGGGAGAGGAAGAAGAGGGCGGCTAGGGCTACCGCCCACTGTCCCTGTTTGACGGCTGGGGGGGAATCCTGGTTATCAAGGTGGGCATTTAATGGTTTTTATGCACTATTGCTTCACAGAGGAAGCGGGTGGTGAGCGCAGGGATGTCACCCGCTGCCTCCAGATGGGGATTTTGCAGGCAAGAAGGGGGTGCCTATTGTACATAGGAACTACAATTTTACCCAAAATCTTGAGTATAATTTGCACCTGCGTATTATACACAGGTGCGTATTATACCTGAGATTTTATGGTAAGTCTCTAACGCATTGTGAAGTATAAACTTCAGTATATGTGTGTCTATGTTAGCCTGTGTAAATAACACACTTTGGTCTTACTCTAAATCATTTATTCAGTTACTCAAAGAGGTGTCAGTAGGTCATGAAATAAATTAAAAATTCTTGCTAATGACCCATACCTAGGAACTTTGTCTTTGGAGTCCCCTGAGGGAACTCCTGTGGTGCTGCTAGGGGATATAAATGAGGTGACTGGCATCCAAAAAGGGATGGGGATTACTCAAGAGTAGGGGCGTGGCTTAATGGGAATGTCACAGATGTGGGCAGGAAGTGAGAGGAACTGGTAGGGGAAGGAGGAGACATGGGTGGAAAATGGGAGGAATAGGGTCGAAAGGAGCAGAAGTGGGCAGAGTTTTGTAAGAAACGCCCCACCACCAGAGAATCAGTGTCTGTCCCAAGAGTGTAGAAACTGGAGTCTCCAGCTCAGATCCGGAGAATTCACATGTATGGTAAAGCTCCACCCACCAGCCACACCCCCTAAAACACAAGTGTCCCTCTTTAGCCATTTGAAATGTTGGGAGGTATAGATCTGTGGCTACCACTGGACAAGGGAACAAGGCTAGGAGGTCAGACATTGTCCATGGAGATCTGTGGCTACCAGTGGGCAAGGGAATAAAGCTGGGGGGGTCAGACAGTCTCCATGGGCATCTGTGGCTATCAGTGGGAAAGGGTACAAGGTTGGGAGGGGGTCAGGCAGTGTCCATAGCAGGGTCGGATTTATAATTAGGCAGTGTAGGCATCTGCCTTCAGGCGCACCCAACAAAGGGGCGCCTGTCACTGGGATCATCCGATCATGTGTGTGGTGGGATTTTTATTTTTTTTTATTATTCACCTCCCCACCGGCACCATGAAGACAGGTCTGTGCTTCCTCCTTCAGCACAGACCTGTAGCTGCTGTGCTCTCCCAGCTCTTTAGTAATACAGAGCGCTGGGAGATGACATCATCTCCCAGCGCTCTTCATTACTGAAGACCGTGTGGGAGCTCCAGCAGCTACAGCACTGTGCCGAAGGAGATGGCACAGAGCTCTCTTACCGCTGGACCACCTGAGAAGATGTAGGAAACAGACACCGGGACAATGTGAGAGTAATATGTAGATGATGGGGGCAATGTGAGGGCAATATGGTGCTGATGGAGGGCAATGTGGAGCTGATGGGGGGCAAAGTGGAGTTGAAGTGGGGGAAATGTGGAGCTGATTGGGGCAATATGGAACTGATGGGGGGCAATGTGGAGCTGATGGGGGCAATGTGAGGGCAATATGGAGCTGATTGGGGCAATGTGGAGCTGATGGTGGCAAGTTGTAGCTAATGGGGGCAAGGTGGCGATGATGGGGGTAATGTGAGGGCAATATGGAAATGATGGGGGTCAATGTGGAGATTAGGAGCATTGTGGAGGTGTCCAGTGCAGATGGCCTGGGGGGGGCACTTCAGATTTCTGTGCCTACAGGCTCCTGAGATGTAAATCCGGCCCTGGTCCATGGGGATCTGCGGCTACCAGTGGGCAAGGAAACAAAGCTGGGGGTTCAGACAGTCTCCCTTGGGATCTGTTGCTACCAGTGGTCAAGGGAACAAGGGTGGGAGGAGGGTCAGGAAGTGTCCATGGGGATGTGTGGCTACCAGTGGGCAAGGGAAATAGGCTTGGGGGGGAATCAGACAGTGTATGTAGGGCTTTGTGACATTTCTGCCTTTTCTAGGGGTATTATGCATTAAGGTGTAATAAGGTGATAAAGTGGAGATACCTTCTCCAGTGTAATAAACTCCCCAGTTCCATTTCTATTCATGGAGCCTATGAACTAAGATCTCTTAAGATGGTAAATCTTAGTACATTGGCTCCATTGAATAATAATAGGAACTGGAGAAGTGATATCACTGGAGAAGTCATCTCTACTTTATCACCTCTTTATCACTCCTTACTGCATCTCCCCCAGGGCTTCAATTCCAAAGGAATCTTGATAGGTGTCTCAGAAGTGATAGTGTTTTATTGCCTGTTAATGGGCCGGAGATAAAATATCCACCTTTCTAAACAGAAGAACAGGCGGTACTGGTCTCAATATAAGTATTAGCTGTGCACAAACAATTAGCCAAATTGTGTCTAGATAGGAAAATTTGCACATGCATTAAAATGCGAGATTAGAATTAGATTTTAGGACTCTCAAATAAAATAATTACATTTTACAGACACTAGCTGGAAGCATGTGGTGTTTAAAATTCTATAACCTGGTTTCATTCTTTAGTGTTGCTTTTAACTAGCCCAATAATGAGTTTAGCTAAATTACAGCCTCACTACATATTTATTCATGTCAGATTTAAGAACTTTAATAACAAAGAAATTAACCCTTTAGCCCCTTAAGGACCAGAATGGTATCTTGCTTTTCCTGATGAGTAAAACAAAGGTACTCCCACTGCTGGGAGATGCTTAAGTCCAGAGTTATTACAGTTTAAACTTTTTTTTTTAAGTAACAGAGCCCTCTAACATATTTCAAATAGTTATTCTGTTGCATTATTCGGAGGATGTGAGTCAAAACATTTCCCCATAGAATTTGAGAGAAACTGCTGAGTCACTTCCTTTTAGCTAGAACTTTCAGGAAGTAATCATGCAGGCATTAACTTCCTGATTATTTGAATAAAACAGGGTAAGTCAGATCTGTGTTAACCCCACCTACTTACTCACCTGTTCCATCCATTCCTCGCTTTGTTCCACTCATTTTTGGGACAGATTCCCACCTTCCCTCATTCCATTTCCACCCACTTCTATGAAACCCCACCTACATTGTGACACAGTTCACATCCTTTGGACTCTCCCACCTCCATACATTCTGCCTTCTTAACTCCAAAAGACAACCGGATATCTTTCTGGATCAATATCCCATCAAAACAGTTGTAGACCTTTGTACCCTTCAGAGGATTAAAAGTCTCATTTCAATAAATCATAATTTTTCTCAATGTTCATTTGTTGATTAATTGTGTTAAATCACAATTTAAATCAATGGACATTTTTGGAATTTGTATTTGTCCCTATGGTGCAGCTGCATACCTCCCAATATTTCAAATGGCCAAAAAAGGAACACATTTTGTTTCAGGGGGTGTGACTGGAGATGCGGCTGGTGGGGCAGGACAATACAGATAATTTTTAGGTTATTTCATTATTTATTATTATTATTGACACCTCTTTGTGTAACACACACATATATAATGAGGTTTAAACAAATATTAATGTGATATTTATTTCTGTGGAGCAATGTGATACACTTATTTACACACCACACAGTCTGATCCCCTAAACACAGGGACACCAGGGTGATACACTTATATACACGCCACACAGTCTGATCGCCTAAACACAGGGACACCAGGGTGATACACTTATATACACACACCACACAGTCTGATCTCCTAAACACAGGGACATCAGGGTGATACACTTCTATACACACCACACAGTCTGATCTCCTAAACACAGGGACACCAGGGTGATACACTTATATACACACCACACAGTCTGATTTCCTAAACACAGGGACACCAGGGTGATACACTTATATATACACCGCACAGTCTGATCTCCTAAACACAGGGACACCAGGGTGATACACTTATATACACACACCACACAGTCTGATCTCCTAAACACAGGGACACCAGGGTGATACACTAATATACACACCACACAGTCTGATCACCTAAACACAGGGACACCAGGGTGATACACTTCTATACACACCACACAGTCTGATCTCCTAAACACAGGGACACCAGGGTGATACACTTATATACACCACACAGTCTGATCTCCTAAACACAGGAACACCATAGTGATACACTTCTATACACACCGCACAGTCTGATCTCCTAAACACAGGGACACCAGGGTGATACACTTATATATACACACCACACAGTGTGATCTCCTAAACACAGGGACACCAGGGTGATACACTTATATACACACTACACAGTCTGATCTCCTAAACACAGGGACACCAGGGTGATACACTTATATAAACACCACACAGTCTGATCTCCTAAACACAGGGACACCAGGGTGATACACTTATATACACACACCACACAGTCTGATCTCCTAAACACAGGGACATCAGGGTGATACACTTATATATACACCACACAGTCTGATCTCCTAAACACAGGGACACCAGGGTGATTATACACTTATATACACACCGCACAGTCTGATCTCCTAAACACAGGGACACCAGGGTGATACACTTATATACACACCACACAGTCTGATCTCCTAAACACAGGGACACCGGGGTGATACACTTCTATACACACCACACAGCCTGATCTCCTAAACACGGGGACACCAGGGTGATACACTTATATACACACCACACAGTCTGATCTCCTAAACACAGGGACAAGTATGCAGTTGGTTTGCCCCAAAAGTGCTGCACTTTGGTTTTTAAACATAAGGGCTATTGCTTTTTCTATATTCTTTTATTCCAGACTAGTTGAACAGCCCGTGTACACAGGCCACAGTGCCAGGAAGCAAAGGCTGCGGTGCAATCATGCGCAGTAGAGACTGACTGTGCCATGGCTGATAAAGGAGCAGGGCGCTCCGTATTCAGACCATAGTCTGAATTTGGAGAACTTCGCTCCGTTATCAGCCGTGGCGCAGGCAGTCTGTACTGCGCATGACAGCTTCTGACAAACATACATTAGCGAATTATTATATAGGATTTATAAGGCCCAGTGTGTCAAATACTACTGTTAAACTGATCAGTGGCAAATAGTTAAATGGGGAGTTATAGCAATAGGAATCAGTTTTAAAAGGACTGACATAGGTTGGTGTACTTCATACTTCACTCAAGCTGCAATTGAACTGTGTTGCAGTCTATTGCTAGACACTAGCATTTCACTCCCTCAAAAATGATCACAGTGTTCTTAAAGGGCTAGTAATGTTTCACAAAAACAGCAGCTCCAAGTAATCTTCATAGTATTTGGGCCATGGAGAGTGTTATTTCAATACTGTCAGAGTTGTAGTTCAAGAGTAATTGAATGATAAATTATCCTCCTCCCGCCCCTTTTACCTAGTGTAAGCCACCTCCCCTCAGATGTGGAATCTGGTCCACAGACCAGACAGCTCTCAGGAAGGGACAATCTTCTTACTGTGAGAACAATGAAAGTCCTGCCCCCATTCACAGGTTTTTCAGGTTTTTTCCTTATGATAATTGAAGATTGTCCCTCTCTCTGCAAGCCATCTGGACACCACCTTTCTGTTCTGAGGTGAGCAGTGTTACATTAGTAAAAGGGGTGGGATGGGGATAATTTATAATTTGATTACTCTTGAACTACAACTCTGCCAGTACTGAAATAACCCTCTCCACGGCCCAAGTACTATGAAGATTGATTGGAGCTGCTTTTATTGTGAAACATTACTATCCCTTTAAGTATTTTTTTTTTTATTAAACAGGCAGTATAGGTTCAATGTCTCAAAATGTTGGCTGAGATTGATGGATTAAATTCACTATTTCTACAACGTTCCTGATTGTGTACTGTCTTTTGCTCTTTCTTGTAGATATTCGTTCCTCAATTTAAAATTGCAGAGGATATATATGTAGGTCGAGAATATGTAATAGTATTATCGCCAGGTATATAGATTGAGTAACACGGTGTATATCCACAGCACTCACTATATGCATGAGCGGTAAGCGACATGCAATGTTATTTTGAGTACTCGTCTTAAAGGCATAGTAATACTTCATTTTATTTTTATTTTGTAGGCATTAAAAAAACATGAAGAACAATATAAGTCTTATCTCTCAAACATTTATCGATTGAGAGATATTCACAAGCAAAGTTTCCCCTCCCGCCCCTTTTACCTAGTGTAAGCCATCTCTTCTCAGATGTGGAATGCAGTCCATAGACCAGACAGATAACAGCAGGGGACAATCTTCTTCCTATGAGAACAATGAAATCCCTGCCCCCCTTGACAAGTTTTTCAGGTTTTTTCCTTATCTTAATTGAGAATTGTCTCTCTCTGCAATCTACCTGGGCACCTCCCTTCTGCTCTGGCTGAACAGTGTTACATCAGTAAAAGGGATGGGAGGGGGATACTTTGTCATTGAATTACTCTTGAACTACAATTCTGACAGAATTGATATAACACTCTCCAAAGTCCAAATACTATGATGATTAATTAGAGCTGCTTTTATTATGAAACATTACTATCCCTTCAAATATAGTAGTTATCACCTCTGTTGAGTAATATGACGTGGGTCCATAGTAACCACTTGACATGCATGCGGATAGAAAGTGGAATGCTAGGTTGATTACTCATCCAATCTCAGAATACAACATTCACGTCACATATTTGGTGCAACTAACAATCACAGTATCGGTGTCTTCATACATGTCACATGAGTTTCATGGGGTTTAGCGGATTCATGTGGTGAGCACAATATTATTTAAATGTTTGATTTAGAATGTGCACATCTGACTTGACAAAGATCCTGTTAAGACGATCAAAACGTTGCTGCAGTGTGTGCTGCTGTTTGTAACCTAAAGAGCTGTGATGCCATTTTAATAAATTTGATATTTTTTGATACCTGAATCGTGAGTGATTACTACTAATTGTTTACAGGTATACATCTGTGTATAAATGGCATATAACAGAACAGTTCACAGGAAAAATCAAATTATATTCTCACCAAGTGACTGAATATCCATTGGTACCTTCCAATGTTGTGGACTGGAAAAGTTCTGGTTCCCCGTACTGCAGAGTATATCTTCCTCTTGTATATTCACCTATACCAGGGCTTAAAATGTGAAGTCCTTTGCTACTTGCCAGACCTGAAAAGTTACTCGCCACTGCAAGCCAAAACATACCCACCAGAGCTGAATTTCTACTCGCCAGGGCTACATTTTGACTCGCCATTGGCTAGTGGCGAGTGGAAATTTTGAGCCCTGACCTATACCATACGGTGCATGATAAGGATCAAACAGTGTTATTACAGGATGACATACGTCTGGAGTTGGTGTGCAAAAAAAAATCAATTTGTTATAAAAATATAAAGTGCACAATCTTTAAAAACGTTTGACCGGTTTCGCGGTGCTAAATGCCATTTTGATAAAGGGAATTGATTAGTGGTTACACCTTCACCTGTTCTGAATTAGTTGAAGTGTTAATCACAGAAGAAGAGTCTGGCAGTTACACTTCCTATTAAAACATGCTTTGGTCAACTCTTTCTAATCCAACAAATTGTCTAGCTTGTTTAAAATGTATCAGACATACAGATAGACGGATTGATAGATAGATAGATAGATAGACAGACAGACAGAATAGATAGATAGATAGATAGATAGATAGATAGATAGATAGATAGATAGATAGATAGACAGACAGACAGACAGACAGACAGAATAGATAGATAGATAGATAGATAGATAGATAGATAGATAGATAGATATGAGATAGATAGATAGATAGATAGATAGATAGATAGATAGATAGATAGATAGATAGATACAGTGAGGGAAAAATTATTTGATCCCCTGCTGATTTTGTACGTTTGCCCACTGACATAGAAATGATCAGTCTATAATTTTAATGGTAGGTTTATCTGAACAGTGAGAGACAGAATAACAAAAAAAAAAAGAAAAAAAAAGAAAAACACATTTCAAAAAAGTTATAAATTAATTTGCATTTTACTGTGTGAAATTAGTATTTGACCCCCTATCAATCAACAAGATTTCTGGCTCCCAGGTGTCTTTTATACAGGTAACAATCTGTGGTTAGGATCACTCTATTAAAGGGAGTGCTTCTAATCTCAGCTTGTTACCTGTATAAAAGACACCTGTCCACAGAAGCAATCAATCAATCAGATTCCAAACTCTCCACCATGGCCAAGACCAAAGAACTGTCCAAGGATGTCAGGGACAAGACTGTAGACCTACACAAGGCTGGAATGGGCTACAAGACCATCACCAAGCAGCTTGATGAGAAGTTGAAAACAGTTGGTGCGATTATTCGCAAATGGAAGAAACACAAAATCTGTCAATCTCCCTTAGTCTGGACTCCATGCAAGATCTCACCTCGTGGAGTTTCAGTGATCATGAGAACGGGGATGAATCAGCCCATAACTACACGGAAGGATCTTGTCAATGATCTCAAGGCAGCTGGGACCATAGTCACCAAGAAAACAATTGGTAACACACTATGCCGTGAAGGACTGAAATCCTGCAGCACCCGCAAGGTCCCCTGCTCAAGAAAGCACATGTACAGTCGAACATCTGAATGATTCAGAGGAGAACTGGGTGAAAGTGTTGTGGTCAGATGAGACCAAAATTGAGGTCTTTGGCATCGACTCAACTCGCCGTGTTTGGGAGAGAGAAGGAATGCTGCCAATGACACCAAGAACACCATCCCCTCCATCAAACATGGAGGTGTAAACATTATGCTTTGGGGGTGTTTTTTCTGCTAAGGGGACAGGACAACTTCACCGAATCAAAGGGACGATGGACGGGACCATGTACCGTCAAATCTTAGGTGAGAACCTCCTTCCCTCAGCCAGGGCATTGAAAATGGGTCCTGAAGTGGCTTAGCCAGTATCCAGACCTTAATCCCATAGAAGATCTGTGGAGGGAGCTGAAGGCTCGAGTTGCCAAACGTCAGCCTCACGCACTCGGTGGTCACTTAAGGACCACAGAGTATTTTTTTTTTATCCAATTCTGGACTCCTCGAATGGCGTGCAGCCACTGGGGAGCCCGGAATTCCATGACGTATATGTACGTCCATGGTCCTTTAGGGACCTCAACCTCTTGACGTACAGGGGTTAATGACTTGGGGAGGATCTGCAAAGAGGAGTGGGACAAAATCCCTCCCGAGATGTGTGCAAACCTAGTGGCCAACTACAAGAAACGTCTGAACTCTGTGATTGCCAACAAGGGTTTTGCCACCAAGTACTAAGTCATGTTTTGCAAAGGGGTCAAATACTTATTTCACTCAGTAAAATGCAAATCAATTTATAACTTTTTTTAAATGCGTTTTTTCTGGATTTTTTTGTTGTTATTCTGTCTCTTACTGTTCAAATAAACCTACCATTACAATTATAGACTGATCATTTCTTTGTCAGTGGGCAAACGTACAAAATCAGTAGGGGATCAAATATTTTTTTCCCTAACTGTAAATAGATAGATATAGACAGATAGACACATAGATAGATAGATATGAGATAGCTAGGGATACTAACCGAAAGTCTATGGTTCCAAGGCACAAACTCCTGGATTGCTTGTGCTGTTCCAAAAGACTTGTTGTGTTGAGCTTCCAAGCCCAATAGAGATGGTCTCTGGGAACCTGTATCTCGCAGAACAGGAAACTGTCCTAAGCAATGCTGCATTGATGCACCAAACCCCTGTTCTTTTCTCCCTTTGGACCACTGGGGCTCACAATTCTTCCCTGACTTAACTGGCAGGTCCATCCCCAGGGGAGCAAATCTGTCAAAAATGTATCTTCCTGATGACAGTTCCCCTTTGAATGTGTCATGTGTTTGTAATATGTTCCCTAATTGTAAAGGGCTGAGGAATATGCTGCTAAATGAATGATAGTAATAAACTGGCAATCCTTGTCTTATAACGAGTTGTTTTATTAAATTCTTATGTTTGAGCTCCCAGGAAAGACTGTGACAAGAATAAATCAATCCACTGGCTATAAGTGGTGCAAGGCCTACACTTACTCTAGACCATTGTATTTCTTATTTATGGAATTGTGGAGCACATCACAGTGTTTAAGGAGCAGTAAACTTTTTTAAGAAAAATATACATTGCAGGGCTTTTCCTGCTTAGTAAAATAAGGGTACCACTGTTGAGAGATGCATATTTCCAGATTTATTACCTGTGTTTTTTGACATTAACAGTGCCATCTAGTTAGGCTGACCATATTTCCTTGAGACAAAAACGGGACGGGGTGTGGGACAAATGGACAGTGGGACTGTCACTCCGAGTCCGATTGTAGTAAACTGCAAGCAGCGAGAACACGTTTTCTCCATCTCTTACTAGCGGTGTTCTTTCTCTCTTTGGCCAAAAACCCTGCCCCTCAAGTAAATAGAAACATAGAAACATAGAATTTGACGGCAGATAAGAACCATTCAGCCCATCTAGTCTGCCCAATTTCCTACTGTGTAAAAAAAAACAAAAAAAACCAACACAACCTCAAACCTTTTTTGGTCCTTGGTCTTTTCTTATGTTAAGGACCGCCTTATGCCTATCCCATGCATGCTTAAATTCTGTCACTGTATTGACATCTACCACTTCTGCTGGTAGGCTATTCCACTTGTCTACTACCCTCTCAGTGAAGTAAAACTTTCTTACATTACATCTAAACTTCCTCTCTTTGTCAGTCACACAAGTGGTTTTACTGTGTTTACTATACATTGATTACCTTTTGACTCGCTGTCATATCACTGTCTAAGAGACTCTATGGTAATTTACCATAGACTCGAGAGTCTTAGACAGTTATGATTCACTAGTGTCATAAGACTCAATGGTAATCAATGTGTACAGTAAAACCACTAGTGTGACGAAAGGAAGGTCCGATTTACTTTATCTTATGAGAAATAAACAAGCCGCGTTCAGTTTTTTACAAAAAATGAAAAACTTTATATAAGTTATATTAAAAAACGGGACAAAATTGACATTTATATTAAAAGACGAGATGGTCTGGAAATATGAAAAAAAAAACGGTACAGTCCCGTTTAAAACGGTACATATGGTCAGCCTACGTCTAGTGGTCAAATTCTAATTAGTAATTCTGTTCCATTCTAATGGAGAGGAAAGTCAGTGACATACAGTTCTCCATAGAATGTGATAGAAACTGCTGAGTCACTTCCTGTCAGAACTATCAGGAAGTAAACACAGTAAATTCACTTCCTGATTATTTGAATGCCATAACTTTTGAATAAGCTATATAACATATAGGTTTTTCATAAAAAACAGTTTACTGTTCCTTTAAAGCAGGTACTAAAGTGCCTTGGGGGAGATTTATAAAACTTGAGTTATACATAAAGGAGGATATTTACTAAGCGGTGATAAAGTGCAGACCTCTCCAGTTTATCACTTCTTCAATTTCTATGTTATTTTATGGAGCCAATGATTTCCTCAGCTTTGGAAATCTTAGTGTATAGACTCTATAGAATAACATAGAAACTGGAGAAATGATATCACTGGAGAAATTAGCTCCATTTTATCACCTCTTTATCACTCCTTAGTGACTCTCCCCAACAGTAAAAAAAACCCCATGGTAATTTTAACATTTTTATTTCTCCCCTATGGTGCAGTTGATTTACTCCAGAATTACTCCAGTTTCATACCTCCCAACATTTCAAATTGTCAAAGAGGGACACTTGTGTTTTAGGGGATGTTGCTGGAGGCGTGGCTGATGGGCAGTGCATTACCGAGAATTTTTAGGTTATTTCATGACCTGCTGACACCTCCTTGTGTATCCTAATAAATGACTTATAACAAGACCAAAGTATTTTATTTACACAGACTAATGTATAAATACACATATACTGACATTTAAACAAACATTAATGTGAGTTTTATTGCTGTAGAGTAGTATGATACATGTATATATACACCATACAATCTGATCTGATAAAAAGAGGGACATCAGGGTGGGAAAGAGGGACAGGGGAATTTGGGTCCAAAAGAGGGACTGTCTCTCCTAAAGAGGGACACTTGGGAGGTATGCAGTTTGCTCTTATAAATCTGTGCCAAAGTATAAACGTTTAGTAACATTTTCACTGAATGCTAACTCCAGTCAGTCAACCTTTTTGAAATGTGGAGTAGAAATGGTCTTGTCCAAATAAGAATTGTGTTGCAATGTATTTATTAAGACATTTGTTAATTACACCAACAATAAAGGCAGTTTCAGTGATTAAATCTCAGCGCCAGGAATAGCCTGCTCTTAAAGGGACAGTAATGTCCCATAAAAACTTGTTATAGTTTTGTAGAGGATGAAAAATATAAGCTTAATGACGCAAACCCTATCTCTCAAACCGCTATGGTTTGAGAGATATAATCATTGAAAGTCCCCCCTCCCCTTCTCCTGACATTAGCGCTGTGCTGACAGTAGGAGATCCCGGTCCGGGGACCAAGCCGGTGGCTCTGCAGCAGAGCCGAAATCGCGTTATTGCATAAGAATTACTTCACACTCCAAAAACAATAGGTGAATTTAGATTGTGAGCCCCAATGGGGACAGGAACCAATATGAGTGTAAAGCGCTGCAGAATCTGTGTGCGCTATATAAATAAAGGATTATTATTATTAATGGATAAGCATTTCTGCTATAGTAGGAAAAAAGGACTTGCCTTTAATGTCGCCTAAAAAACATGCCAAAAATAGTTTATTCCATATGGTCACCCAAGATCGAGAGGTGACTATCATACCTTCTATGTGGAGAGAAAGGAGAACTGACACCTATTAATCATAACCCCTCCCCCCCCATTTACCACACTATGGCCAGAAAATCCAAATTGCCCCTATTCATTTTTTCTTTGCGTCTTGGTACAAGAAATAACATCTTCAATGAGTCTTGGAGGTTGGCATGACAGTTGCTGTCCCAACTACAGGAACATATATCTGGAAGCTCCCCGGATTTGCCCCGGAGACTCTGGTTTTGACACTGCTTTAACGGGTCTCAGGGGCAGAGGCAGAATCCTCCAGATTTGGGGAGTTTCTATTGAAACTCTACCCACTCCTGCTGTTTCTCCCGGTGTTCCTCCTTCCCCAGCCTTCTATGTGTCACCTTTAAGCCCTGCCCCCCCAACTCGTGTCAAACCCCGTCCCTTTTGGACACGATTCGCGTCATTATTGTCACCCCCTGCCGCTCCAGAGGACTCCCCTCCGGGCAGACCTCAATTGGAAGTTCCCAGGAACGTATAGGAGCTCATACTCTGCTCACTGCACATGTTGATCTTAAAGAGGAACTTGCACTCATAGTCCCCCCTAAATCATTAATCACACAGCGATATGCATATCCATACCTGGGAACTTCCAGTTGAGGGCTACCCGGAGGGTAGTCCTCTGTTCAGCAGGGGGTGACAAAAATAACTCTAATCGCGTCAAAAATGGGCGGGGCTTGACGCGAGTGTGGGGGGAGGACTTAACCCTTTGAGTGCTAGAGTGGTACGGAATGCATTCCGTACCACTGTGGCACTCAGAGGGTTAAAGGTGTCACACAGAAGGCTGGGGACTGAAGAACAGCGGGAGAAAAAGCAGAAACTCTCCACATCAGGAGGAATCTGCCCCGGAGACCCGGTAAAGCTCTGTCAGAACCGGAGTCTCCGGGGCAAATCCGGAGAGTTCCCAGGTATGCGCATATCAATACTTGTATTATCCTGAATAAGTCTGGCATTATTGAGAAATCTCACCGGCAGGCATCAGCACAGACATCTTGCCAAAGCGACATCTGTGAGTCTGCACTGTCCATCCCGGTCTCCTCTATGATTGGTGAGGTGTAGTTACCATACTTGGGAACTTTCAAAATGAGCTGACCCTGAGATTGTGTAAATATTAACCCTTAAATTTCCCATAATATAGATTATCCTCGCTATATCCCTAATCGCTGTAATCGAGAGTCGCTCCAATCGGCATTCAAGGAGCCATTAATACACAACAACTTACAGATATCACTGCATGAACACACAAGAATCAAGCAGGACTTCTCCCTCTGCCTTTCTGGTACAAGTGGCACCAATTTAAAGACTAAAGAAGCAGTTAACTGGAGCAGACTATATAACAGGGAGCACTGAACTCTCTCACCCTGAGATTTTGGCTCTTCACCCCGAGACCCTGAGATTTGGGCCAAAACCCTGAGTCTCAGGGTCAAACCCTGAGAGTTCCCAGGTATGGTAGTTACATGGTACCTTAAGGTACAGGAAGGGACTGAAGGAGCAGGCAAACAGATGCCTATACAGCAAGATGCCTGCCGGTGAGTCTCCAAACAAGCTGGATTTCTCTATAATGCTGTACTTATTCAGGACAGTACAAGTATTGATATGTGTATTGCTATGTGCATAATGATTTGTGAGGCACTTTAATTTGAGTTTTTCTTTAACCCAGCGTGCCGTGCTGGCCCTTAAAGTGCTAAGTAGGCTCATACATTCTGCCTGTTTCAGTTTGAAAAAACTGCCAGCAACTGTCATGTCTGCCTCCATGGACAAGACATTCAAAACTTATTGAAGATGTTATCTCTTGAACAAAGTCATATGAGCAAAATTCATAGAGGCCATTATGATTTTCTGGCCATGGTAAGCTTAGTGGGAGGTATTATTTTTTTTGAGGTGTCAGTTCTCCTTTAACACAACCTGCAACAGATCTCCAGATAACATGGCTATCACAGCAGGGTACACCCAGTTAAAACACAACACTATTGACTTACACTCAGCTTATCAGATAAATCTGTTATACAAGAAAATCCCAGAAGGTATGTGATTGATGCCATTTCATTTTAACCTCTAATCAAAGAGCAGACACTGCCAAATGAAATATATGTTCTCCCTGTCTGGCTTCTGGCCATGGGTCTGAACACGGAACAATAAAAGGAGGCACTACTTCCAAAGCAGACATCCAAGTGTTTGACTTCAATTTGCATCTTGCAGAGCAAACCTGCAGGTCATTTTAATCCTTTAACTTTGTTGCTGGGCAAAGCCTTCAACCTATTGATATTCAATGTGTCCCTGTCTCCAGAGGTAGCAGCAGAACTTAAAGGAGAACTAGCAGCTCATATTAACCCTTTGAGTGCCTGAAGCAATGTGTTGGATACCCCTCTGGCACTCAAAGGCTTAATGCATTTGGGGAATTTTTTACATGTACCCCACGGTTAGGATGATCAGACTCCACCTTTAACCGGGGACGCATAGGAAAAATGCATACTGCAGGACTGTTTTGATTTCAGTGAAGCACTGAAAAAATGCCTTTTTCCTATGTGTCCCCGGTTAAAGGGATAGTAATACTTCGTTTTATCTTTATTTTATTTTGTAGGCATTAAAAAACATGAAGAACGATATATGGTTTGAGAAATATTCACAAGCAAAGTTTCCCCCTCCCGCCCCTTTTACCTAGTGTAAGCCATCTCTTCTCAGATGTGGAATCCAGTCCATAGACCAGACGGATAACAGCAGGGGACAATCTTCTTCCTATGAGAACAATTAAAGCCCTGTCCCCCTTGACAAGTTTTTCAGGTTTTTTCCTTATCTTAATGGATAATTGTCCCTCTCTGCAGTCTACCTGGGCACCTCCCTTCTGATCTGGCTGAACAGTGTTACATCAGTAAAAGGGACGGGAGGGGGATACTTTGTCATTGAATTACTCTTGAACTACAACTCTGACAGAATTGAAATAACACTCTCCAAAGTCCAAATACTATGATGATTAATTAGAGCTGCTTTTATTATGAAGCATTACTATCCCTTTAAAGGTGAGATCTTGTCAGCCTACCCACGATGCAGTTGGCTCTCTCCATTTAACCCTTTGATTGCCAGAGGGGTATGCAATGCATTGCAGAGCAATGCGTTGCGGACCTCTCTGGCAATCAAAGGGTTAAACTTACTGAATTCAGCGCTAAAGGAAGCATTAAAATCAAGTGGCACATTTGCTCTTTACAATACACACTGAATGAAAAACGATTAACTCCAAAGTGCTTCTGAATTTGTATGCTTTTTTTTTTTTAATAGAAATTAGCGAATATTTGTTCTTTCTTTAGAGAAAGCATTATAAAAAAATGGGAGTAGCTAACACGGTCACAGTTTTATAATAGGATTAGTGATTGATCCTAATTCAGCAAAGCAATTAGCCCTCATTTTCATATGGGTTGCAAATTGTGCTGATAATTAGGATCAATTCTATTCAATGTCAAGGAGTTGTTTGTTGTTTCAAAACATGAGCAGCTGCAAATAGTGCATACGCTTATGTGTTTCAAAAATTAGCTAATGCGCCACTTGTTGCATCCTGCTCTGTGTTTTACAGGACTTAGCTTCTAATGCAAATGACTTTTTGGCTCCCCCTCCTAACTTTTGTCTAAGCTAGTGACCAGACCTCACCTTTAACCGGGAACACATAGGAAAAATGCATACTGCAGGACTGCTTTGATTTCAGTGAAGTACTGAAATATGCCTATTTCCTATGTGCCCCCGGTTAAAGTGATAGTAATATTTCACAAAAACAGCAGCTCCAATTAATCTTCATAGTATTTGAGCCATAGAGAGTGTTATTTCATTACTGTGAGCATTGTAGTTCAAGACTAATTGAATGATAAAGTTTCCCCCTCCCGCCCCTTTTATCTAGTGTAAGCCACCTCCCCTCAGATGTGGAATCCAGTCCATAGACCAGACAGCTTACATCAAGGGTCAATATTCTTACTGAAAACCCTGCCCCCCTAGACAGCTTTTTCCCTTATCTTAATTGAAGATTGTCCTTCTCTGCAATCTACCTGGACACTCCCTGCTGATCTGAGCTGATCAGTGTCACATCAGTAGAAGGGGCAGGAGTGGGATATTTTATCATTCAATTACTCTTGAACTACAACTCTGACAGAATTGAAATAACACTCCCCAAGGCCCAAATACTGTGATGATTAATTAGAGCTGCTTTTATTATAAAACATTACTATCCGTTTAAAGGGGAGATCTGGTCAGCCTAGTCTAAGCACCTAAATACTGCTGCTTCACTGTCCTTACCAGCTCATGTGGTCTATGTCTGTGTTAAAGTGTCACGGACTCTCAGTAATGAACACAGTTTATTGAGCAATACATAATCAGAATACTAGTAGTAATAATGAACACTTCCTCAGTCAGAGGGGAGATAGACGTGAGGACAGTGTCTAGTCCACTACCCAGCAGCTGACACTGAACAACCGTAGGTCTATGGTACTGAGTCTTAGAACCAGACTTGGCTCTACCACAACAGGAAGGAAAGATAAGACTAGTACGGGAGCGTACCCAGTGGAGACACAGAGTGAATAGACCACTGATACCAATAGCGTAACTGGTAGCACCACTCGAGGCAGCAGAGTAGGTGCTTAGATAGATGCAGCCAGATAGCAGTGCACTACTGAGGCAAAGAGCTAGACAAGCTGCACTCTATCTTACCGAAGGCAACTAGGAGGCACAGAGCGTAGGAAGCACCGCAAGTGCTAAGCCAGGCAACAGGTAAGACTAAGTTGCACTAGCTGCCCAGAGGTAAACGGAAGGCACCAAGCGGAGGCAACCTGCAAGCGACCATCTGGTGGCTGAGCTACTAGGTAAAGAGCACGCCCTGGATCGGCCTTGTGGCAGTCAGACAGGAGCAAGACACAAACGGAGCATCAGTCAGACAGGCCAGGGACAGGAACTGGATCGGGTAGTCAGCCACAGCAAAGGTCAGGTCTCTTGACTGGACAGCTCACAACAAGGGACAATCTTCTTACTGTGAGCATAAGGAAAACTCTGCCCCCCTTGACAGGTTTTTCCTTATGATCACTGAAGATTGTCCCTCTCTGTGATCCATCCAGATAGTCTTGCTGCTCTGAGGTGAGCAGTGTAACATCAGTAAAAGGAACGGGAGGTGGATACTTTATCATTCAATTACTCTTGAACTACAGCTCTGACAGTATTGAAATAACACTCTCTGTGGCCCAAATACTATGAAGTTTAATTGGAGCTGATTTTATTTTGAAACATTACTATGCCTTTAAAAAATAAACAATGGAATCCTTTATTTGGTGAATGTCTCATTTATTTCCCTACCTTCAAATTTTGCAGCAAATGCCTCTCTGAAATATAAATATGTACTTTACGCTCCTTATTCATCAAGCCATAGAGGCACAGTTGTGTGTGTTCTGCTTGGGTTTTACTCTAGGGCTTCCTGAATCTTTAACACATTATTCCTAGTCTTCTAACATCCAGGTAACACCTGTTTATTTGTACTTAATCCTTCCTTGCACACCAATTAATCTCTTTGGTTCTGTACTGGTCTTCTTCATGTTCATTCCTTCGGGTTTTGTATGGTTCTAAACTGAGATAAGCCAACTGACTCTTAGAAAATGCATTAAAGATGTCTGAGCTCTCTTATCAGTGTCGGTGGCTTTTCTCCTTCCACCTAGGGACATTTTAACAATGAGCCAACCAATCATAAAGGAAACACAGGAACTATTTTTGGTGATCCTAATTTGTATATCGTAATAACAAGTGTCTTATTAGATTTCTCGTAAACTTTGCCTAACCCTGTCATTGTTCACTGATGGGAAGCAGATACAATCCATGGGACATTAACATCTGATCTCTGAGCAAGAGCTGCTGTTTTGGAATTCAACTAACTACTAAAAAGGACAGTCTGGAGAGCCCAGGGAGCAAGAATGGGAAATGCAGGCCCTTCTGGGCTCTAAAATAAACCTAGTTGCAAACAAAGCCTTAGACGACACACTGACCTTATTTTTATCTATCTATCTATCTATCTATCTATCTATCTATCTATCTATCTATCTATCTATCTAATACAATTTGGGTTAGCTGTGTTAGTCCAGTGGTGTAGAGGTCAAATGAATGAGTATTCCAGTATGTAAAAATACATTTTTTATTTTAGCTAACATTAAATTTTATGAAGACAAGCTGTCAAGAGATATTCTCCCTTTATCAAGTCTAAAGTATACTGGTAATAAGATCAAGAAAAAGAGAAAAAGGAAAGTATCTAATTGATAGGGAATGAAAGAGGAATGTGATGGGGGGGGGGGGGGGCTGCTGCCATGGAATGTGCCCTGCAGTAACCTCACCTCCCAGCCAATCAGAATCTAGGTGGCGCATGCTTGTGACGTCACCCACAGTGCCCACTGCTCTTGTATAGCTATCATATCACAAACAATCCTGAACAATGAATATGTAAGATTTTAGGCCTCAGAAGGCAAATACTATAATCTCGGGTATAATACACACATTTTACCCCATTTCACTTTATGTAAAGTGGGGGGTGCGTATTATACATGAGTGAAAAAAAATCCAAACACCAAAAAAAGAATGAAAAATACCCTCCTCAATCGCCCTTCACCTTCCCAGTCTCCCCCCACCTCAATATCAGTACTTGCCTGCACCCGTTTCTCTAATCAGACCCCCCTGAAGTCCAGGACCCCCCATCTGGAGGCAGCGAACGGCATTCCTGCACTCATTCCCCGCTTCCTTTATGCTGCATTAGTCACAAAATCTTAAAGTCTACCTTAATAACCAGGATATCCCCTCTGGAGGCAGCCTTGAAATAGGGGCAGTGGGTGGCATTCTTGCCTTCACTGCCCGCTTCTTCGTCTCCTGGAACTCCTTTGCGTATCTGGGTTGCCCTGTCAGGGCCTACTATAGATTCAATGCGCATGTATAGTTTCCTGCTAAATTCTATAGCAGGAAACTGATATAGAATTTAGCAGGATTTATAGGAATGGTGTCTTACCCAGGGTGCAGTCTCAATTTTCTCACTAGTGCCTTACACAGAGAGGAAATATCCTGAAGCACATCATACTAATCCTGCCAAAATAGTAGTCCAGCCACAAAGTGCCAGGCAATTCCTATCTGAACAAGAGAAACACCCAACCCCAGATGTTCTCTCTCTCTCTCTCTGTCTTACACAGTGTGCAGTCTCTATTAGCTCACTAATATGCAAGGTCATTATTTCAGAACAGGATATTTTCTCATTACAGAGGGATTTACATACAATGTCAGATTGGGCAAACAGATGGAATATGAAGTTTAATGTGGGGAAGCATAAAGTCATGCATTTGGGAGGAAATAATCCCAAGGCTACTTATAAACTTAATGGAATTATATTCGGGGACTCATTGCTAGAGAAAGACCTGGGTAACCTTGTCAACTACAAACTTGGAAACAGTGACCAGTGTCAAACAGCAGTAGCAAAGGCAAACAAAATCCTGTCTTGCATAAAAAGAGGTATCGAAGCAAGAGTGGATAACATTATTTTGCCATTGTACAAATCATTGGTAAGACCTCACCTTGAGTGTGCAGTGAAATTTTGGGCACCGGTTCTAGAAAAGGATATACTAGAACTAGAGAGGGTACAGTGAAGAGCAACAAAGTTAATTAAGGGAATAGAGGACCTGACGTATGAGGAACGACTAGACAAACTTGGTTTATTTACTCTAGAGAAAAGATGACTAAGAAGAGATCTTATCACATTATACAAATATATGAGAGGTCAATACAAGATTATTTATTATTTATTTTATTTATTTAGAAAATGTTTTACCAGGAAGAATACATTGAGATTTCTCTCGTTTTCAAGTATGTCCTGAACAGTTTACAGTAGAGGGTTGCTTATTTATACAAATTGAGAAACACTATATATTACATGTTATTAAATATCTGTGGTGAGCTATTTATTCCAAGGCCTGATCAGGTGACCAGGGGACACCCCTTGAGATTAGAGGAAAGGAGGTTTAGACTTCAGCAGAGGAAGGGGTTTTTTACAGTAAGGTCTGTTAAATTGTGGAATTCATTGCCCAAGGAGGTGGTTATGGCAGATACAATGGATACATTTAAGAGAAGATTAGATAATTTTTTTTCAAAAGGGAACATACAGAGTTATACTGTTTATCAGTAGGCAGATCAGGAAGGATGATAAAGACTAATTTATTTGGTAACAGGAAAGCTATAAAATTCTCAGTTACTGGGGTATGAGGAGAAGGTTGAACTTGATGGACTTGTGTCTTTATTCAACCTAATTTACTGTGTTACTATGTTAGTGTCCTAAAGCACATCACACTGTTTATTAGGAGGTGTGATACTTCCGGTTTAAGAATCATAGAGGTGTGCAAATCCGAATCCTCTGAATTTTTTCTTTGCTCCTTGATTCAAGAGACATTGCTTCGTAATGTACTGCATACCCTTCTGGTCCTGAAGGGGTTAAGCAATCCGTATGATTTAGCAAATGTTTTCTTGATTTTGCTTGGTTTCTAGTATTGTTCTCTTATTCCCTCTGATCCAGGCTCTATTACTACTGTCTGTTTTGGTCTTGATGTTCATTTCTGAGCTGTTCTTGCCTTATTTCATTGTATTCTTGTTTTCTCTTTATATTCTTGTTTTCTTTGTAAATTATCCCTTAAAATCGCAACTTTTCCTGTTTGTGATGCTAAACCTGGATTGTGATTTCCTTCCTGATCTTCATGACTTGCTGTCCCATAGCTGTCTACCCATTCCCAATCTTGCCTATCTCACGGCTTTGCTGTACCACTGAATTCATTTGGCCACAACTAATCAGGGACCCACTTTTAACTGCAAGGAGGCTGGTGGCCTCAGCAGGTGTTCCTCTGCAAACAAGGATTTGCCTTGATGGCTGCAATTTCAAGATCAAGATCCCTGCTGCCAGATCCTGTCAAAACTTTTTGGGTTGGCCACTGGACTCATTTCAACACCCAGTACTAAGCATGTTAGCTCTTTGGAGGCTTCTACATCAAAAAAAGGACTGGTGGGAGATTCACTAAGTGGTAATCAAAAGAGGTGATAAAGTGAAGATGACTTCTCCAGTTTTTCACTTCTCCAATTCCTGTTATTCCATGGAGCCTATGCACTAAGATGTCTTCAGCTTTGGAGGCTCTATAGAATAACATAGGAACTGAAGAAGTGATCAACTGGAGAAGTCATCTCTACTTTATCACCTCTTTATCACTGCTTAGCAAATCTTCCCCACTGGAGTAATATTGTGGCAAACCAACTTCATCATAGTTGACAAATAAAATCTCCTCAAATACCTATCAATTTAAATGGCTTGAGTGCTACAGATGTGTCCAAGCTGATTAACTGCTGTTCTGGGCCAACAGTACCACACACAGTAACATGAATGAATATAGACAAAGCCCACACATCAAGAACAATGCTAAGATTGTTCTAGAACCAAATGGGTTAGTGTCCTGGGCAGGGAATTAACATAAAGTTCCACAATATGAACAATTTAATGGTTTGTTTCTCAAAAAACACTTTATTTTACAGAAAATTGATTAGCACTTCATATAAGTACAGTGTAATTCTCTAAAACAAAACTTGAGGGGACAGGCCCACTTGGATGAGTATCAGTGAATGCATACTACACGTAACAGTTGCAATACAGAAAAATAAGTTTCACAAAAGTTGTAGTTGAGACGATGGGGAGAATAACTAAGCTGTTATAAAGAGGTGATAAAGTTGAGATGACTTCTCTAGTTCCTATGCTATACTATGGAGCCTATGCACTAAGATTTCTTCAACTTTGGAGGTCCTATTGAATAGGCTCCATAGAAAAACATAGGAAATAGAGAAGTGACAGCACTGGAGAAGTCATCTCTGCTTCATCACCTCCTTATCATCACTAAATGAATCTCCCCCTTTGTACGGTACTCTGTACACATGTATAAATCTCATTAAAGCATAATATCTAGTACACAGGCAACACAAAAGAAACATAATTACATTTACCTAAGATTATTTTTACAACTCGCCTATAGTTTTTAAGAAGCATTCAAAATATATTCATGTAGGCTTCTCAAATATTAGAAATGATAATGTACTGAAAATGTGTTAAACATATATTAATGTTAGTACCGCTGTAGGACAACCTGCCAGGCATAATCAGAGCATTTAAACAAATGTATTAATAACTATCTTCTTATGCCATAAAAAAAACACTTTTAATGTTATGACTTATAAATTTGATATAATGGAATTTTTACATTTTTTTAAATAAAACGTAATATTGTGATTGCTGTCTGAGTTTCTACATTTGGAAAAAGAGATAATTTCTCGAACATTTCTATGGGTACTCAGTAGAGTTACTGTTTTTCTCTGTTCTGTGTTCTTATGGTGTGGTAAGGAAGGGGTTAAAAACAAAATTGTTATTCCTTCCTCTTGTAGGTGTATCATGTGCAAGTGATTGCAACATGTGACTGTGTCGCTTTTGATTGCTGGGTTGTAATTGGTGGCCTCTGCTATATAAAGCGTAGGGAAAGTGACTACTTTGAGAATGTAAATCTTGCAGCATTGGGTTAAGTGCTGGAAATTATACCACATGGAAATTAAATCACAGGCGATTAAACAGAATGACAAATATTCAGAGATGACCTTACTACTTGTGCTTTCAAATATTTTGGCCTGCCCTTGGAACCTGCCGAAACTATGGTAATAAGCTGTCTTTCAGATGCTTGGATGTGGCATGTAGTGGATTGGGTTGATAGATTATTGGGAGGTACTCGGCATAAACTGACATCCATGGTACACGTTGCTACATGTTGGCACCACTGACAAAGTCAATGGGGGAGATAAGTCAGTTAAGAATGATTTCAGGATTTAGGTAACAAGCTTAAAGGGATAGCAATACTTTAATTTTACTAATCGCCATCTTGTAGAACTTAAAAAAAAAAAGATTTTAATGCCCCCAATCACATCTCTCAAACAATTATGGTTTGAGAGAAAATCGATTTCAAAGTCCCTCCCACTTTCTCTGAGATCAGCGTTCTAGCGAACTCCAGGAGTATTCTGTCGTACGACCATCTGGGGCTCTGCAGCAGAGCTTTATATACATCTCAGGTGTGCCCTGGGCAAGGTATCCTAGACGCTCTTACCCCTACCTATGGTTAGACCCAACAAACCAGATGACCCCACTACTAGCCTCATCCACCAGCACAGAAAATACCTTAGCTTTTAGCACATTACAAATGTGTTGGATACAAGATGTTAAATAATGGCAAGTAACAAGAGGTATATAAATTAGTAAATAAATCAGGTCCTTAAATGAGCAGCAGTTGCTTGGTGAAAAAGACATTAGCATGGATCTGGTCACACCCATAACTCAGAATATGGGTGTATCCAGCACCATTGAGGATCTTCCCCACAACATTTGTCTCATTAGGCAGTTGCCTACTTTGCCTAATGGGAAATCTAGCTCTGTTCATACTTTATGTAGTTAAAGTATAACTATCACTTTGTAACTCTCAGGCAATTTAAAACAGGCATTTAAATCATCTATATTTATACTAGTTGAACAGCCCGTTACACGGGCCACAGTGCCACTGTCACCTGGTCGCGGGGCAGTCACGCGCAGTGGAGACTGCCCGCTGCCGCGGCTGATACAGAGCTGGACGCTCCTTAGGAGCGCCCAGCTCTGTATCAGCCGCGGCACGGGCAGTCTCTACTGCGCATGTCGTGCGTTACACACGAATTAGCGAATTATTATATTAGTGACTCTTTATTCCAAACAATACTTTGAGTTATTTAGCTTTATTTGATAGTTTATATACTGCAGACAGGAGGAGAGTGGTAGGTAGGAGGGAGAGCAGTGTAGAATGTTAGTCTCTGGATGGCAGGGGGTGGCAGGTGGAAATGAGAGCAGTGGAGAATGTTAGTATCTGGCTGGTAGGTAGGAAGGAGAGAAGTGGAGAATGTTAGTATCTGGCTGGTAGGTAGGAAGGAGAGCAGTGGAGAATGTTAGTACCTGGCTGGCAGGTAGGAAGGAGAGCAGTGGAGAATGTTAGCACCTGGCTGGTAGGTAGGAAGGAGAGCAGTGGAGAATGTTAGTATCTGGCTGGTAGGTAGGAAGGAGAGCAGTGGAGAATGTTAGCACCTGGCTGGTAGGTAGGAAGGAGAGCAGTGGAGAATGTTATCTCTCTGGAGGGAAGTGCAGGTGGGAAGGAGAGCAGTGGAGAATGTTAGTACCTGGCTGGCAGGTAGGAAGG
This sequence comes from Rhinophrynus dorsalis, assembly GCA_037306005.1. Classification (NCBI taxonomy): domain Eukaryota; kingdom Metazoa; phylum Chordata; class Amphibia; order Anura; family Rhinophrynidae; genus Rhinophrynus; species Rhinophrynus dorsalis. The sequence continues at coordinate 535,614,619 of CM074720.1, forward strand.
AGAGCAGTGGAGAATGTTAGTACCTGGCTGGTAGGTAGGAAGGAGAGCAGTGGAGAATGTTAGTATCTGGCTGGTAGGTAGGAAGGAGAGCAGTGGAGAATGTTAGTACCTGGCTGGTAGGTAGGAAGGAGAGCAGTGGAGAATGTTAATATCTGGCTGGTAGGTAGGAAGGAGAGCAGTGGAGAATGTTAATATCTGGCTGGTAGGTAGGAAGGAGAGCAGTGGAGAATGTTAGTAACTGGCTGGTAGGTAGGAAGGGGAGCAGTGGAGAATGTTAGTATCTGGCTGGTAGGTAGGAAGGAGAGCAGTGGAGAATGTTAGTACCTGGCTGGTAGGTAGGAAGGAGAGCAGTGGAGAATGTTAGTACCTGGCTGGTAGGTAGGAAGGAGAGCAGTGGAGAATGTTAATATCTGGCTGGTAGGTAGGAAGGAGAGCAGTGGAGAATGTTAGTATCTCTCAGGCAGGAAGTGGCAGGTGGGAAGGAGAGCAGTGCTGAATGTTAGTCTCTGTGTGGTATGCCGGTCTGTAGTGTTAATTTGCATACATAAATAATGCTAAATCAATATCTCATAAGCTATTGATTTGAACAAAACGATAGCTAACATAAATACAGATGATTTGCAAGCTCTTTTAAAATACCCTGTTTGTTACAAAGGGACAGTTCCACTTTAACAGTGATCTTATACCTGGCAGCGCGACAGATGTTAGCGATCAACATCAGTAATTGGCGGCTCTTTTGGAGTTCCCAGACCTTTACCTGAAAGAGAAGTAGATTAGAGGATCTAAAAATAGTGTATCATGCGCAAGGCTCATGGCATGAGAAATTGTTCCAAAAACTCAGCAGGTGACTGTGTTTTTTTTTTTTTTTTTCCAAAACCTATATTTGAGAACATGGTCAAGGATGGATGTCTAATAACATGACAGGCAGAGGAATGACAAGTTGCCCGAGGAAATGTGCTGACTGAATGTTTTATATAACCCAAAGTTAGGGCTAGAATCTACTGTATATTATAAATATTTTCACAATGGGTGATATACTAAGTGGAAGTGGAGTACATTTGGGGCTGTCAGATCATAAACTGTAAGGGAGTATTTGTGTGCTGAGAGGAACCCCACTCAGAGAAGAAAGGGCCACAACGAGTATGCGCAAGCAGCTTGGATATTCTCACTTTCTTTCTCGCTCTCGCTATAAATATATGAACAAATATACAAATATATATATAAATAACATGAAAGGGTACCTGGGGTTCCCAGGGAGCCAAGCAGCGACCAACCTGCGACCAACAGGAAACCAGTGGCGCTACCTTATATTATGGCAGCTGATGTAATGATGGTGTGATGCGAAGCCTCCTGGAGATGCCGACATGGCTGTCTAGCAACGGCCAGCCACACAGACCCGACTCGCCGACAATGGCCAACCAATTGAACTATAGGTGACAAATGGAAATTCTGAAAAAAAAGTATTTAAATTAATGTTTATTTTTATTTGTCTAATTAACAATTTTTTTCTTTGAATATTTTTCAAACTTAATATAGCTACGAGGGACTCTATCAATTGGTTATATTATAATTGAGCACCACAGGCCTATGTACTGTACTCTCTATGGAGAATTTCCAAGTGAGTGACTATTTTATCAGTTTGTGAATATTCAAATTATTTTTATAAAATAAGTATGTGGTCAATAGCAATCTTTGGTGTAATTGCAATGCAAATCAAATCTTTAAAGGATAAGTAAACCTTTTTTAATGAAAACCTATATGTTATAGAGCTTTTGTCACTGCTGTGGAGGAGGGAGGCTAGGAATCCACACAATCCTAGCCCAGGTTCAGTAGATAGAGGACAAAGCTGGTGAGCATAGCTGGGGAGTGGTGACAGTTCGACAGGTACCGTGCAGAAGCCAAAGCTGGTTGAAGATGCTGTTTGCGAAACCAGATTGTTCCTCCTGAGTTCAGCAAAAGAGCAACCAGGATGGAAGTACACTGGACACCATGGAGAATCAGATTAGGGTACAGAGGAGGAAGGAAACAGGAAGCGGGTAGCAAGGAAGGAAACACTAGCTGTCTAGATTAGGTAAGATATGTGAACCACCGACCACCCCACCTCAGAGAGAGAGAAAGAGAGAGAAGGAAGAGAGAGATAAAAGAGAAAGAAAGGGAGAGAAAGAGAGAGAGAGAGAGAGGAGAGAAAGAGAAATCAGAGACAAGCTAGAATACCAACCCTTTGAACACAGGCTAAAATAGGCTGAGTATGATACCAGAGCGAGTAGGAGAGAGAATATACAACTGAGAAGTGAAGGGAAAGAGGAGGGAGAAGGGGTCTGGCTGAAACCAACACAGTATCCACAAGATCAAAGACTCACCAGGAGCTGGAATGGCCAACACACCAAGATCATACCAGAAGTGGCAGAGATGAGCCAAATCAGAACCAGGGACATAGGAGCAGGCCAAGTCAGAACCAGAAAGGGCAATAGCAGAATCAAAATCATGAGGCAAGCCAAAGTCGGAAGGACAAACCAGGTTGGGAAATGGAGCAGGATGTTAATAAGCGAAATCGGTGAGCAGAGGGATAGCCTAAATAGAAGCCAGTTCAAAACACTAAATCATGAATAAACACACTGCAGACAAGGAATAAAAGCTTGTAGAGCTTGTAGAGTGGGTTCCCACACTAGCTGAGTAAAACAAGTGCATTCCCACTGCTGTCAGTTGTATTATTCAAATGTTATAACTGTTCAAATTATCAGGAAGTGAATTACAGTGTGATTGCTTCCTGGAAGTTCTAACCGACAGGAAGTGACTCAGCAGTTTCTATCTGTTCTGTGGAGAACCGTTTGTCAGTGACTCTCCTTGAAAAACAACAGGATAACTACAACAAGTAGTCTGCGAGGAAACAGAAGACTCCTGTGAGCAAGAACCCAAAAGTGGTCCCCCATGTTCTGTCGCAGGAGAGCCAAGCAACGTCCCTTGACAGGGTGGGAGACCAGTAACCTGTATGGTCTAAGAGAAAAGGATTTAACAGGTAAGACTAAAATCCTATTTTCTCTGTCATCCAATACAGGTTACTGGTAACTTTGGGATGTCCAACCATTAAGTCCGCAGGGCGGGAAGAAAGGCAAGGACCAGGCGCAGGCCCCCAAAGTCACCACAGCACCAGTGAACCTACAGATCATGAATAGCTCAACACTAACCACAAAGTGTCAACAGACACTGAACAGGGGTAAAACAAACCCCATGAACTGTAGCACAGCACACTGAACTAGAGCCAACAGGGCTCAAAAATGAAAGAGTACTGAGAGACTAAAGATATCTTAGACAGACAAGGCCGCCTCAAGGATCTCCTCCAAAAACTGGCATCAGCCGATGCCAGCACATCCACACGATAGTGTTTAGAAAAAAGTGTACACAGACAACCAAGTGGCCTCCTTGCACAACTAATCAGCTGAGGCCTGGTTCTTGTAGGCCCAAGAAGCCCCAATAGACCTTGCAGAATGACCCTGAAGGGAACAGGCTTCTTCCGAATTTCGTAAGCCTTACGAATCGTGGACTTGATCCAAGAAGGGATGGTAACCTGGGACGCAGGCTTCCCTGCCCTAGGACCCTCAGGAATGACAAAAAGAGTGTCAGACTGCCTCAAGGACTCAGTGTGATGCACACAGAACTTGAGACAACACACAACATCTAACAGATGAAGATCCCTCTCTTTGTCAAAAGTAGGGTTAGGACAGAAGGAAGGGTCCACAGTCTCCTGATTGATGTGGAACTCAGATCCCTCCTTCGGGAGAAACTCTTGTGAGGTGCGAAGCACCACGTTGTCCTTGCGAAAGACCAAAAAGGGTGGTCTACAAGACAGGGCATGCAGCTCCGCGACTTGGCGAACAGAAACAATCGCCAGGAGACAGCCCATCTTCCACGTCAGCATACGTAGAGGAATGGTAGCCAATGACTCGAAAGGAGGAAGCTTAAGTACTCCCAAGACCAGGTTAAGATCCCACTGAGGAGCAGGGGATTTAAACACTGGATGGGTATGAGCAACCCCCTGGAAGAAAACCTTGACATCAGGAATGATAGCAAGACACCTCTGAAAGAAGACAGAGAGCGCAGAAGTCTGAACCTTAAGAGAACTCAGATTGAGACCCTTATTCACACCATCCTGGAGGAAGGAAAGAACTGTAGGAAGGTCAAAATCCTGAGACAGGTCTTTGTCACCACATCAAGACAGAAAAGTAGACCAAACTTGATGGTAGGCCTTAGAGGAAACAGGCTTACGGGCACTAAGCATAGTAGCCACCACTCCAGAAGAAAATCCTTTCTTCTTCAAAATTGAGGATTCAGTCTCCATGCCATCAAAGCCAGACTATGAACGTCATCCTTCCAGAGGTAACCCTGTAGAAGAATGTCGGGATGGGGGGGAAGTTGAAGAGGTCCCACCACTGAGAGATCCAGAAGCTCCGAAAACCAAGCCAGTCGGGGCCAGTACGGAGCAATCAGAATGACTGGGCAGTGCTCCAGTCTTATCTTCTGAAATACCCCGTTCAACACGGGAACAGGAGGAAAGATGTATACCAGAGGAAATGTCCACGGGATCAACAAGGCATCCACTGCCAGACCCAGGGGACATGCCCAGCGAGAGCAGAACATTGGAACCTTCCTGTTGTGCCTGGTTGACATCAGGTTGCTGCAAGGAAGACCCCACTGCTGGATGATGAGGATGAACACCTCTGGATATAGCTCCCATTCTCCTCCGTCCACTGTGTGCCAACTGAGGAAGTCTGCCAGAACTTTGTCTACGCCAGGAATATGAACTGCGGAAATGGCAGGGACATGCTCCTCTGCCCATGATAAAATAGCCTTGACCTCTAGCCAAGCTGCGAGAATCCTTGTGCCGTCTTCCTTGCTGATGTAGGCTACCGCTGTGGCGTTGATCGACTGTACCCTGACTGGGCAATCCTCCAGTTGCCATGTCCAGAGATGTAGGGCATGAAATATCGCCCAAAGCCCCAAGACATTGAAGGGAAGGAGAGATTCCTCCCGAGACCACCGGTCCTGAACACTCAAGTGCCCCAGCACAGCTCCCCACCTGGAGATGCTGGCATCCGTCTGCCAGGATTAGTAACCTCTGATGTTCCCTGGTGTGAGCCATGGTGAACGGGAATGCTTCTGTGGTGGAAATGAACTTCCCCATCAAGGATGACAACTTCTCGGCTGCAACTGGATCCAGAGACAGGATAGCCTGGACCTTCAGTGCTATTTGATGAGCCACTTCGTCCGTGAGAAACACCATTCCCCTCTGAGTGTTGAAGAGGAGGCCCAGAAAGACCATCCTCTGGGAAGGAACAAGGTCTGACTAGTCCAAGTTGACCCACCCGCGATGGGAGAGAGCATGAATGCAGTCCTGCACCTGCTGGTGAAGGAGTTCTGGAGACGAGGCCTTCAGAAGCAGGTCGTCCATGTATGGAATCACACTGATGCCGTTCCGATGTAGGACGGAGATCAGTGCTCCTACGACTCTGTTGAAGACTTGAGGAGCCATAGTTAGGCCAAAGGGAAGGGCAGAGAACTGGAAATGCCCTTGGTTGCAGACAAAGCAGAGATACTGCAGACTCTCTTGATGAATGGTGATGTGCAGATAGGCATCTTGAAGATCCAGAGAGGCCATAAATTCCCCAGGAGACATGGCTGCTGTCACTGCTGCTCCCAAGGGAGAACGAGAAACAAAGGTCCTTTGAGGAGGAAGAGAGGTGAAGGGAATCCTGTATCCTGAGACCACCACTTGTAAAACCCATGGGTGCACCACAGAGGCCTGCCGTGCTGAAAGGTAGTGTCGTAGGCGGCTACCTACCTGCGGGTGGGGACCCGGGTTTGGCGAGTCATGCAGAAGAAGGTTTAAAAGCCTTGGACGTCATGGAAGACTTGAATCTCCATTGCTGCGTTGGCTTGTACGAGGAGCGTGGAGCCTGAGGGACGGTCTGGGTCGTCTGGCGCGAGTCTGCCTGAAAGGAAAGAAAAAGCCGATTCCTTTTGACAGGCTCCTTCTTCCACAGGACCACTGGCAGATGAGTACTCTTCCCTCCAGTGTCCACGTTGATGAGATCCTTGAGCTCAGGCCCAAACAGGGAGGATCCCTGAAGAGGCAAAGACAGGAGAGCCTTCTTGGGGGCCGTGTCAGCAGACCAGATCTTGAGCCAAAGAGCCCTTCTGGCTACCACATTCATGGAAGAAGCCCTGGCAACCATAAGCACATCGTCAAACAGGGCAGCAGAGACATAATGCTGAGCCTCAGCAATGTTAGCGAGACATCGCAACATGTCAGAAGTAGGGGCCCCCTGACGGACAGTAGAATTGAGCTGTTCAGTCCAAACAGCCATAGCCCTATTTACCCATGCAGCAGCATAGGTAGGGTGAAGGGCAGAGCCCGTGGTCGCAAAAATAGCCTTGGGAGAAGTCTCAAGCTTCTTATCAGTCCAGTCTTTGAGAGCAGAGGCATCAGCCACTGGCAAGACAGTGGATTTAGAAAGCCTGGAAACGGGGGCATCCACTTTGGGGGGATGAACCCACTGAGTGAGGGCCATTTCAGAAAACGGGTAAAGTTTAGCAAACTTCCTAGACACAGATGGTTTCTTGTCTGGAAATTTCCACTCCTCTGACACCAAGCGGTCAAGGGTGGGGTTAGGTGGAAAGCAAGCATGGGGCCCAACAGGCTCCTGAAAAACATCAGAGGGGTCAGAAGACGCCTTCTGCCCCAAGGGAATGTTCAGGCTTCTGACAAACATACATTTAGCAAATTATTATATAGGATAGAAGGATCCCCTGCCCGCGCCTTTTGCCCACGTCACACTGAATCTTCATTCTGGTCTCGGGACCGGACAGACCCAACAAGGGACAAACTTCAGTCAGTAAGTGTAAGGGAAACAAAAGGAGGGCAGGATTTCCCTTTGCTTACTGAAATTTGTCCCTCGCTGCATCCGTCCAGACCGAGCAGAGCTGCAGCAGTGATATGGCCTGAAGGGGCGGGCGGGGGATGATCCTTCTATCCTAATGGGATACTTTATCATTCAATTACTCTTGCACTACAACTCTGGCAGTATTGAAATAACACTATCCATGGCCCAAATACTATGAAAATGAATTGGAGCTGCTTTTATTGTGAAACATTACTATCCCTTTAAATAAGAACCTATGACTGGTTGCCAGAAGGTTCACGTGACGGTCTCTCAGTGAGCTTTTACTATTGGTAACACATTTATTCCATGCCCAGTAGTAGGAAGGGAAGCCAGGCTTCACTGATAAGCCTGTGCTTGCTGTCAATAATGAGAACACTTCCTGTTCAACTCTTGATTGTGATTTGTTGGGTTGCAGTGAGTTCAATTTAAATTAAATTTCATGGAGCTGATTGGAACACAACTAACCAAATAGAGATCAGTAGGAAGCAGGGAAAATGCAAAGCATTTTGTTCATGATAAGACCCAGTGTGAATGGCTGATTCAGTGGTGTATTATGAATGAGCTGTTTGAGCTACAGTGTAACACAGGGAAATGACACATGCACAGACAATACGGCTCTTGTAATAAACTCAACTAACAATGGCTGATCACTCCCTGCAATTTATTTTCTTAATGTCAAAGCGCTAAGGAGACCACAATATACACCATTCGCATGTATGAGCAAGTGCTACTGATAAGGCATGAACTAAGCAAATACCTAGAAGAAATACGAGAACAATAGATTACAAAATGTCAATAATCCTATATATTCCAATATCCTATGTTTGTTTTTTTGCACTGTGTAAAGACACAAGTCCTATTAACCTGCTTAGAACAACACGGTGTTCTGTGTGTCTTGCCTTTCACTATACTTGTCTATAGTAATTACAGTGAGTCAAACAGCTCTATTACAATGCAGAATGTTTGAGACATTTGGTTCTAATTATTAGATTTTGGTGAACAAAAGACAGTCGTTATCTCTAAAACATCTCATTTTGATTACACAATATTGGTGTTATTGATGTATTTTAAAGGAATAGTAATTTTTTTGTTAATAAAGTACAATCTTTCTAAATTTTTTATAACAATGTCTAGCAGTATAAAACTTTGCCATTTTACCTATATTCTATAATAAAGTTTCCCCTCCCTCCCTATTGACTTACCTCAAGCAGCCTCAGCAAGCTGGTCCGAATGGATAGTGCTGAGGGACAATCTTCTTTCAGCATAAGGAAAAACCTGCATTCCTTCCTCAAGGGGGCAGAGTTTTCCTTATACCGAAGGAAAGAAGATTGTCCCTCGCTGCAATCTGTTCAGTCCCAGGGCCTGATTCCAGATCTGAGGGGAGACTGCTTGAGGTAAGTAAAATGGGCTGGTGGGGGATACTTTATTATAGAATTAAGGTAAAACGGCAACGTTTTAGAAGATTATAATGCTACACGTTGTTATAAAAATGTATAAAGAAGACTCAATTCCACTTTAGTAACTAAACATTACTATCCCTTTAATACAGTGGTTCTCATCCAGGGTGCTATAGAACATTAGTGTATTGTGGGCTCCAGGTTAGGTTGCCGCTCCTTTTCTCTGACGACTGAGAAGGTTGAGCCTCAAATGTATAATTATAGAAACATAGATTTTGTTGGAACAAAAGAACCATCTGACCCATCCAGTCTGCCCATTTCCCTATGTAATAAAACACAGTCTTACATACCGTAAAATCTCGGTATAATATGCACAATTTTACCCCTCTTCACCTTATGTGACGTGGGGGGGGGCGTATTATGCATTAAATTTTTTATTTGTATCTTGTCACCATTTAAAAAAAAAAAAAAGAGGGCTGCCAGATACCTTCCCTCCCCCCCCCAGTGCAATCCGCTCTCAAAATAATTCTTACTAGCACTGAGCAGGGCCGGCGCCACCTATAGGCGAGGTAGACGCTGGCCTAGGGCGCACATTCTCTGAGGGCGCATTGGACCCCGCTGCCGCTGACCACTGCGGAAGCAAAATTTAAAAAAAGGTACGTTTCGGTGCCCTCCCTCAACTGGCTATTTTTTTTAATGTAGCACAGCGATACCTCTTTCTCTCTCCCCCTCCGCTCCTTCAATCCTGGACCAGGATTGAAGAAGCGGAGGGGGAAAGAGAAATGGTCATCGCTGTGCTACATTAACCCTTTCAGTGCCAGAGAGGTACGTAACACATAGCTTTTCAATGTGTTGTATACCCCTCTGGCACTGAAAAGGTTAAAAAATAGCCAGCCAAGGGAGTGCACCGTAACTACTCAGTCTCATTGGGGGAGAGCGAGACGAGCACCGGGAACAGTAAGAGGAACAGGGGTCAAGAGGGGATAAACAGACGGGGAGAGAGAGAGTCAAAGGGGGGATCAGCAGTCAAGAGGGGGAGAGAGTCAAAGGGGGGGAGAGTCACATATAGAGAATATACACTGTCACACTGATACACATATAGAGAACCACACACACATACTTAAACACTGATATCCTTACAGAGACTCACACGCACTGACACACTTATATTCATACAGGGAACACATACACATATAGAGAACACACACACAAACTGACACATATAGGGAACACACTGACACTTAAACACATACAGAGGCGGGACATAAATGGGTAGGGCACAAGGGGCGGAGCCAAGGGGTGGCAAGATTAGGTTTTGCCTAGGGTGGCAAAATTCCTTGCACCAGCCCTGGCACTGAGGTTCCCATCTTCCCTGCGGGCGGCAAATGCAAGCTTCCCTCAATGCGCTGTCAGAACCATCCACCAACGGTATTGCCCTGCAAGGGCCTTGAGATATCACAGGACATTACCATTGGCTGGAGATGGAAGGTCCTGACAGTGCATTGGAGGAAGCTGGCGGGAAATGCTAGCATCCCACCCCCAGGGAAGATGGGGACTTCAGTGGAAGTAAGAATTATTATGAGAGCGGATCGCGCTGAGGGGGGAGAGAAGGTATCTGACAGCTCTGATTTTTTTTTTAGTAAGGGGGAAAACAGGGGTGTGTATTATACATAGGCACTCTTGTTTTCCCCTAAAATCTTGGGTATACTATACACCTGCGTATTATACCTGAGATTTTATGTTACTTCTCAGAATAGACTTATGTCTGTCCCAGCCATTGCTGAATTCCCTACCACCTTTGCTGGGAAGCTGCTTCATAAGTTTATCAATAAAGTAGTACTTGCACACATTACTTTAAGATTTTGCGTCCTCTGACTTTAGATTATGATCTTAACCCTTTGAGCACCAGAGGGGTACTCAACGCATTGTAGAGAGTACCCCTCTGCCACTCAAAGGGTTATAGAAACATAGGTCATAATTTATGGATATTTTGATGCACAAAGAGCACCAATTGTGGAGCAAACCAATTACAACATAAAGGACATAAACCTTCCCAATTCATTTTTCCATTGCAAAGTCATGTGTTGGAGACCTGAGACCTTGGGAAATGGTATTTGTCCCCTGTGATGTAATGATTTGCTCTAGAATTGGTCCACGTGGCATAAAACCCTATATGCTCGTGTTGTCATTCTGATGGGAAGACCACATCATTGACAAATCATCTACTTCTCAACATTTCAAATGGCCAAAGAGGCCATTTCATGACCTATTGACACCTGTTAGTATAACTGGATAATTGATTTAACCCCATAACGACCGCCCTTTCTGGCCTGTGGGTGGCTTTTTTTCTTCAATGCATTCTGGGATGGCAGAGCAGTGTCCCCCCCCCACACACACTGGACATCAGGATTACTGGTAAGTGTTTCTTGTCAATAGCTGTTTTGTACCATAGTCAGATTAACCCTGGGATGCCGGTGTGGTAATTATACACCCACTGGCACGCATAGGGTTAATCCTACTAACATTTGACACATTTTTATTCCAGTGTATTGATATAGGGCTTAGATCTGTTACGGGACTCTGCACCCAAAAGAACCGGGTACAGATTTTCCCAAGTGGGTCTCTTAACGGCTCTTAGGGCTAACACAGTTGATTGAAAGGGATAGGAATAGTTAAAATGTAAAAAAAAAATACGTTGTAGGGTTTATCCCCTGAGTAAAACAAGGGTACTCCCACTGCTGAAAGGTGTTTTATTCAAAAGTTATTACAGCTCAAAGTTGAATTTTTAAGGTGCAATATCACAGTTGCCTGAAATTGTACAGTGGCGCTGTTGCTACACCATTCTATGGACCGCTCTGGTCCCGGGACCATAAATCTCCATAGGATGGTGTAGCAACAGCGCCACTGTACAATTTCAGGCAACTGTGATATTGCACCTTAAAAATTCAACTTTTAGCTGTAATAACGTTTGAATAAAACACCAGTGGGAGTACCTTTGTTTTACTCAGGGGGATAAACCCTACAGCATATTTTTTTTTTTTTAAATTTTAAGTATTAATATCCCTTGAATTTCATCTTTTGGCATTTTTTTTTCAGTGGGTGAAAACTGCAACATTTAGTTCCCAACATATTTTTTTTTACCAGTATTTTATCATAGCACAGGTAATTGAACAGTTTACCGTGCTTAAATACTGTTGCCTTTTTTTGGGGGTTGGACCCATTTGAATAGAGGTCTAAATTCCTAGCAGTCCCAGGAGACCTAAAACCATAGCCATCTTGATAGTCTTTCTCAGAAGTGATGTTGCTCTATTGTTTGTGTCCTTCTCCACTGACTGCTGCCTTAGTCTGGAACGGGTTCTTGAGAGTGTGAGTATCCTCCTTGGTGGGCCACAGGCTCTCTGCTTTCCCCAATGTGATCTCCTTTAAGCCTCTCTACTTCTATTGTCATCACGTGGCCCTGCGTAGGCATGCGCAGGAACGACTACTCTCACTTTCTCTCTTGGAAGTGGCGGGCCTCTAAACAGCAGTAGGCCACTGGGCCTCATTGCAGTGATAGTACTAGAGTCACTGTAACTCTAAACGGCTGCGGGCCCCCCTCGGTCACGGGTCCCTGGTCTGCAACCAAATGCCCGACTGGTCAATCCCCCCCTGCTTGTAGATATTAAAAATATTACTGCAATGACGTATGTCCCATCTCTCAAATCTGTATAGTTTGAGAGATATAAGCATCTAAAGTCCCCCCCCTCCTGCCCTTTTCACAGACGTCAGCTCTCTAGCTGACAGAAGGAGATCCTGGTCCTGGGACGGGATGGCGGCTCTTCAACATAGCCGAAATAGTGAGATCTAAAAATAAATACTTCATTGGACCAGTCTACAAAGCGTGTCTGGTTTGCACGCACCCTTTGTAGACCGTTCCAATGAAGTATTTCTGTTTAGGTAACGCTATTTCGGCTCTGCTGAAGAGCCGCCGAACGGTTCCAGAAGCAGGATCTCATGCTGTCAGCTAGAGCACTGACGTCTGTGAAAGGGACTGGAGGGGGAATCTTTAGGTGCTTTTATCTCTCAAACTATACATGTTTGAGAGACCGGACTTAAATCAATGTATTTATTTTTTTTAATATGTACAATATTAAAGTTTGTTAAAAACAGTAATTACTATCCCTTTAAAGGTACACCAGCCAATTTATTTTTAGATGTTCATCTCTCTCTCTCGCTCTTTCTCTCACACACGCTTTCTCTTTCTTACTTTCTCTCTCTTTCTCTCTCTCTCTCTCTCACACACACACTTTCTCTTTCTTATTTTCTCTCTCTCTCTCTCATCCCCTCATCATGGCTCCAAACTGATTCACACTGAATCCCTGACTTTCCTTTATTTAGATGAACTGTTCCATGAACAACAATAGAATATTGGCTCAGTTCTGTTCAGATGCACCTTGACCAATCTACTGTCCTCCTTCATGTACCTTGGAAGTTATCTTGGTAAAAAAAGACCATCACAATGAAAATAGAAAAGAAAATAATAGGATACAGTTTGCTACCCTTTTCCAGCCCCAATCCTAAAAGCCCACAAGATCATTATTCAGCGTTTCTGGCTCCTAACATAGACCAATGACAATGATCATCAGCAGGGCCTGTTTAAGGCAAGAAGTGCATGATTAAGCTCCCCAGTGAAACGTAAAGAAGACTATTGTTTCACGGTCCCAAATTAACATTTGAGGCAATTTTATAACAATGTGAGAAAAAGCAGCTTCCAAAAATCCCTTGGAATCAGCTGTAACACATTTGGGTTTAAAATCTGTTATCAACAGGGCAAGCTGAGAGTGGAGATGGTGGTTAACCCTTTGAGTGCCAGAAGGGTGGGCAAGCATTGCCAAGCAATGCATTGGCCACGCTTTGGCAATCAGAGGGTTAACCACCTTCTCTGACAGCTTGCCCTGTTGATCACCGACTTCCTGTGCAATGTATTTCTCAATATTACAATCAAGAGTCGTTGTCACTCATGAGAACTTTGACGACACAAATTGGAACCAGCTGACACACTCCATTTTCCATTCCCAGAGACCCTTCCGATGACAAGATAATTACAATGTTTAGGACCTAGTGTTATGGGAATAAAAAATGGCTGCCAGAAGGAATCTGTGATGTCACTGGCTTCAGTTAAACAATAACACAATCACAGAAGAGTATTCTGGGGGGACTTACACTGTAGTTATCCAAGAGACTAGAGGACCACAAAAAATCTAATTCAAAATAACATTTTCAGCAGCAGAAGAACTAGTTTGCATGGATAACTTTGTTGCAAGATGTTGCAGCAATATATGGTAGCCACTGAAAATGATTGTAGCTGTAAAATGTACCAATATGAACTACAACATGATCCCCACTCTGTGGACCAAGGCCTAGTTCATATGGCCTATTTATTTCAACTTTGTTGGAACGATTTTCACAGAGTAGATCTCATTGTTTTAGATGGAGTAGTTCCCAAGTGTTGCTGCATCACCCTAAGGCCTAATTCACATGGGCAATGTTTTCAGCATTATCTATATATACTTTACATAATAAGCCTAACTTTTGTAGAGGTGATGGATCCTCTTTAAGGCTTTGAAGGTCAGCAGGCCAATTTTAATTTGAGGCAAAAAGGTGATTCCTTGCTAAACTTATTTGCATATGCCTACCCAGAATCCCTTGCAGTAGTAACACCACTGCAAAAGTGTGATTTCTTTGGGAAAAGCAAGTCTTATGGCTTGACTGGTATGTCAAATTTTTGTTGGGAATCCCCGGTTGTAGCAAGAGACAGCACTCCTCTGATTAAACAAAAACAACTCCTCTTTATTCTATCATCACTTTATTTTTAGAATTAAGAATCAACCTACCATTGGACGCGACAACTGTGAATTCTGTACTAAGTGGTGTGAGATATTAGATCGATGCCCCTTTGATTTACTGTTGTTAGTAATTGATCAGGTAGCTAAGGAGATTGAGAAGGTCAAGCATGATATTAAAGTATTAGAGGATAAACATAAAGATGTTTTTAATGTTGACAAATGCAAGGACCTAGTTGACAAGTTAACACTTGGGGTATTTAAGTATAAAGAAAACATTGCTTCTACGAAAAGAGAAAAACTTAAACAGGTTGAAAACGATTATAAAGAGTATACCCCTGGCTTAATGGCTTGTCAGATCAGAGGCGTAACTAGAAGCCAGCGGGCCCTGGTGCAAGAATTGCCATGGGCCCCCCCGACCACATTGGCCCCCTCATCCACATTGGCCCTTCCACAATGCCCCCCTTCATCTCCACATTGCCCCTTCCACAATGCCCCCTTCATCTCCACAATGCCCCCCTTCATCTCCACACTGCCTCTTCCACAATGCCCCCTTCATCTCCACAATGCCCCCCTTCATCTCCACATTGCCCCTTCCACAATGCCCCCTTCATCTCCACAATGCCCCTTCCACAATGCCCCCTTCATCTCCACAATGCCCCCCTTCATCTCCACATTGCCACTTCCACAATGCCCCCTTCATCTCCACAATGCCCCCTTCATCTTCACATTGCCCCTTCATCTCCACATTTCCCCTTTATCTCCACATTGCCCCTACCTCCAGTCCCTGGTGGTCTAGTGGCGTGGCTTAACAGATCTGTGCCTCCTTCGGCACAGATCTCTACTGGTGAAGCTCCCGCACGCCGCTCTAGTAATGCAGAGGCTGGGAGATGATGTCATCTCCCAGCGCTCTGTATTACAAGAGTGGCGTGCCGAATGGGAAATCTGCTGAGCTGCTGATGAGGGCGAGGGGGTCGCAAGAGGCGGCCGGGCCCCTGGAGTGACGGGCCCGGTCACAGGTGCGACCGCTGCAACCCCTGTTGTTACGCCACTGTGTCAGATAGATGCCCTTTAATCAGGAGAAATTGGACTAGAACTGATAGAAGTGGAACTGAATCTTTAAGAGATACTGACTCCTCTTCCTATTCGGAAGATACTGATGGCGGTCGCAGTGAGCGTTTTTTAGGCAGAACCTCCAAAAGAGGCAAAGCCAGATCAGGCAAGTCAAAAGAAAAATCACGAGGGGAGGAAGAAAACACCATAGGGCCATCCTCACAGATGACCCTAAGACAAAGACCGAAATAGCGGTATATAATTTATCCAGCAGACACTTGAATGACATTGAGATGACGGTATTAAGCAAAGCCTTAAGTTTTGTTCCCACTATCACACAAAATAAATTTGACTGGGAAATAGATCTGTACAAATTACATCGACAATTAAAATGAAAATATTTTTTTCACACCGATGTTGCGCAGTTTACTAAGTCCAGCTCTTTCAAGAAAAAAAGTACATTTGATCCAACAAGCAGTAATCCGCATATTAGAGCATTTATGAACCTTGCCTCCTCTGAAACTCATAACATAATATAGATTTAATTAATATTGAATAATATATGATTTTGTCACAGGTCTCAAATATCTCAAATGTACCACAAAAAAAAAAAAGAAATAGCAGATCCTTAAGGAGACTTATCAATCTTTATCTATTATTTTATAGATTGTCCCCCATTGCTACAGAGACCAGTTCAACTTATATTATGTGGACCATAAAATATATAAACTTTATTGGTTTCTCATTTAAAAGAAAACCCTTTTAAAAACAAATTCCATAGGTGAATCCTTAACCTGGAATATAATGGAGCCTTTGAGGGAACGTGTACTAACTGTTTATGTATATGCTGAGATAGTCATCTAGTCTAATAAACAGTCATAACTTATAAAAGCTGGTCAGCCTTTCCCTTATCTTCTGTTCAACTCCCAGTATTACTGAATTAAACAGTCTCCTGCAATCCGCACCTTTATCTCTAAGGACTATCTCTATATTGACGTCCCTAGCGTCCTATCTCTGTATCTATCTAGGATCGTTGATCTAGCGGAAGCTGGTCAGTTTTCTATCTGTTGCTTTAGTTACGATCGTAATTATTATACTAAGTTACACAAGAACTATTAGAAATCACTTTATCTAATTTCACTGATGTCTTGAGGTACACGGCTACCGCAATTGATGCTTCCCTATTACTTGCGATCGTTACTTTGTTTCCATCATCAATCTATAATAGCAGTTTCCCACTGCACCGCTTACACTCGTAACTTACTAATCGCTGTTTTGACTGTCTCTCTATGGCTTGTACTTTCTATCCGACTATCCCTTTCTTAATATGCTAGACTTCTATTCCCTTTCTCTCAATTTCCACTCTTCTTTATTTTCAGTTTTAACAATTGTACACTTAGTGGCTGTCTGCACAACATTCTTAGGTGCAGACCCCTGTGGCTCCACATAATATAAGTTGAACTGGTCTCTGTAACAATGGGGGACAATCTATAAAATAACAGATAAAGATTGATAAGTCTCCTTAAGGATCTGCTATTTCTTTTTTGTTTTTTGTGGTACTCCTCTGAAACTCGTCGGCTATTTAATAACAAATGGACAAGTTTTTACAATATTTCTTATGATGAAAAAATTGCGATTAAAAATCTTGTTAAAGATAAAAGTATCATTATTAAACTGGCTGACAAGGGAGGAGGTGTTGTGTTAATGGATTACTGCTTGTATCGTGATGAAGTATTAACTCAGTTGAATGAAGTACAAAATTATATGAAACTCTCAAGGGATCCTACTTTAGGGTATAAAACTGAAATAGATTCTATGCTTCAACTTGGAGTCAACAATCGCTGGCTCTCTATGGAAACGAAAAAATTCTTAACACAACCTTACCCACGTACACCAGTATTATATTGTCTCCCTAAAATCCATAAATCTCTGGACAAACCTCCTGGCAGACCAATCAATTCAGCTTGTGGATTATTATCTCAACCGATTTCACAGTATGTGGATTATTATCTCAAAACTATATTACAAAGTTCAATAGTTATGTTAGAGATACGGCTGATTTTATTGGTAAATTGCCAGTGACAATAGATGATGATACTCTGTTTGTGACATTGGATGTTGCCAGTCTATACACCAGTAGAGACTGCCAGTGACGAGGCTGATACAGAGCGGGGAACTCCGAAGGAGCATCCCATTCTGTATAACCATACCTGGGAACTCTCCGAATTTGCCCCGGAGACTCCGGTTTTGACAGAGCTTTACTGGGTCTCCGGGGCAGAGGCTGATTCCTCCGGATGTGGGGCGTTTCTATTGAAACTCTACCCACTCCTGCTGTTTCCCCATTGTAACTCCTTCCCCCCAGCCTTCTTTTGAGATCTGTTTCACACCTTTAAGCCCTCCACCCCCGCATGCATCAAGTCCCGCCGCTTTTTGACGCAATACGCATCATTATTCATACCCCCTGCTGCACCAGAGGACTCCCCTCTGGGTGGAATGTTCCCAGGTATGTGTATCAGCCGCTGCGTGGGCAGTCTCTACTGAGCATGACTGCACCATGACCGGCTGGCACTGTATCAGCCGCGGCGCGGGCAGTCTCTACTGAGCATGACTGCCCCACAACCGGCTGGCAGTGGCACTGTGGTTGTTTAATGGGCTTTTAATATGTACAAGAATAATTCCTCTTTAAGTCAAAAAAAGTTTGATTTGGAGAGAACAACAACAATAATATTAACCCTTTAAGTGTCAGAGTACTGAGGAATGCATTCCGTACCCCCTGGCACTCAAAGGGTTAACAATAGTTGTTATTATATACAGGCACGTCGATAGCTGGTATTTTTTTTTTTACCAGTAACAGTGACTAAACTAAATCCACTATACTACTGGTGATCCATTCTACATAGAGATTTTTTTAGAGCCAAGGAAAGGACAGGAGGCTACAGGAGTAACCTTGACTGTCTTCTGACCCAGTGGCCTGGTCACGACAGCTTGTGTGCAAACACATGTTAATTTGCGGATCCTTATCTGTTGCACTTAAATAAAGATAGAAACCTGCCCTTTCTCTCCGTGTGACTTGTTTAAGCTTTTCATTGTATTTGTTCACCTTTTTTTTTTTTTTCTTCCGAAATGCAGAAAGCCTGATTTTTCCTTAAGCACAGTTTTGGAGTGGTTTGCAGTTAATATCCATGCTTCTGATTGTACTTAAGAGGTGTACTGAGTGATAAACTCCATTTAACTTGGCTCTTTTCACTAATTCAAATATAGATTGGCCCTTCAGAAGGATTTCTGCTCTGTTGACCTTTATGTAACGAGTAATTGTGTAATAAGGGTGGGATTCTGAGACTGGTTGTATTAAAATTATGCACAAAGTAGCATAAGGACAATTATAGGGAAACGAACTAAACCATATGGCTCAAATAGTGTTCAAGGTTAAAGGAGCAAAAAACTTGTTT
This sequence comes from Rhinophrynus dorsalis, assembly GCA_037306005.1. Taxonomy (NCBI): domain Eukaryota; kingdom Metazoa; phylum Chordata; class Amphibia; order Anura; family Rhinophrynidae; genus Rhinophrynus; species Rhinophrynus dorsalis. The sequence continues at coordinate 535,633,278 of CM074720.1, forward strand.
TATTATATATACATATACTAGTGTAAAAGCCTGTGTGCACGGGCTGTGGAGCAGTGAGGTAAAGGCAGTACGCAGAGCAGGACCGGCCTCTTAACCCTTTGAGTGCCAGGGGGGTACACAACATATTGCAAAGCAGTGCGTTGCGTACCCCTCTGGCATTCAAAGGGTTAACATTACCCGGACCTGCTCTGCATACTGCCGTTACCTCACTGCTCCATGCATTGCGCCGCCTCACTCACGGGATTCAATCATGCGCAGTAGAGACTAGCCGAACACGGGCAGTCTCTACTGTATATGACTGCATCATGACAAACTTTCTGGCCTTTTATTATATAGTATATATACATACAGGATATATTTAATTAATTAATTAATTTATATACAAAATGTTTTACCAGAAAGAATGCATTGAGATTTCTCTCGTTTTCAAGTATGTCCTGGAATTTTTTCAGTAAAGGGTTACATATTTACACAAATAGAGAATCATTATATATACATACACCAGGGCTTATAATTTTAAGTCCTTTGCTACTAGCCAGACCTGAAAAGTTACTCGCCACTGCAATCCATAACATACCCACCAGGGCTGAATTTCTACTCGCCAGGGCTAAATTTTCACTCGCCATTGGCTAGTGGCGAGTGGAAATTTTGAGCCCTGCATACACACAAACATATACTGCACATACATATTAAAATCATATACAGTTACATACTGTTTATATAGTTATTTTCCTGGATAATAAAACAAAGCTTCACCTACTGCTGTGAGATTTTTCATTCTAAATTTAATACTGAAAACATTAAATTTAAACTGCAATTTTACATTTTGGGCACAAGGTGGAGCTGTTTCTACCATTTACTACGAAGAACTGTAGTCTGTGACTCAAGCTGTTCTTCTTTTTCCCAGTGTAGCTTGGTGCTTCTTCAGTTGAGGAATCCAAGTGAATTGACCTTTTATGAAGAATACAGAGTCTCTATTCTTAAAGGCATATAACACAATACGTAATGGTGAATTCTAAACAAAACAAAAACAGAATGAAAAATGTGTTTTTGGATATATCAGCAAACAAAGGTCTGTGATGTAATTGAAAGAGTAACGTGCCTGAAATGGAAATGGGCAGGCCACATATCAAGAAGACCTGATTATAGATGGACCAAACAAATATCAGAATGGATTCTATTTGATACTAAACACCCAAGAAAAAGATGAAAGACAAGATGGGTAGAAGAAATTACCAATCTTGTTGGCATACTGTGGCAACAAAAGGCACAGGACTTAAGTTGTTGGAGGCCTGCCGAGGGACCTTCATCCTGCAGTTGATCAACAATGGCTGAAGATAATAATGATTTTATATATATATGCTAAGAGGTGTTTTATTCAAATTTTATTGAAGCTCAAACTTAAATTTTTTAGGTGCTGTATCTCATTGACCTGAAACGTTACAGTGGCGCTGTTGCTATATCATCCTGTGGAGTTTTATGCTCACCAAAGAACTGAGATTAAATTGATATAATCTGATTTATTTATAGCTAGCATAAGTAAAAACAAATTATTCATAAAATATAATGCTAAACTTGCTTATTAACACATGTAAATTGTAGGCATGGCTAAAAACTTTTACCTGCTTGCAAACCAGGCACACTTTGTAGACTGTTCCAATGGAGTATTTCTTTCAAGATTTCGGCTCTGCTGAAGAGCCACGGCCGATCCCAAGACCAGGATCTCCTTCTATCAGCTAGAGTGCCGACGTCTATGAAAGTGGTGGGGGGGGGACTTTAGAGGCTTATAGCTCTCAAACTATACAGATTTGAGAGATGGGACTTACCTCATTGCAGAAATATTTTTAATATCTACAAGATTAAACTTTGGTAAAAACAACCATTACTATCCCTTTAAGCTGTAATAACTATTGATTGAAAAAGCTTCCATCAGTTTACACTACAGGAAAATACTATAACATCTAACTTTATTTTTTACTTCTGAAGTAACAATAGGAATGGAGGGGGATGTGTACAAATAATGTAATTCGTGACACAACATGGGAGGGGCTTCATAGAAGTAGGTGGGATTGGGATGAAGGGAGGAGGGGCTTGTCCCAAAAACAGGCGGAGCAAGGTGGGGAGTAGGCACAACAGATAAGAAATAGGGTGGGTTTACTGCAGATCTCTCTTACCCAGTGAATCACCCCCTGTCCCCAGAGACCCAGAAATTAAATCACAGAACCGGAGACCCCTAGACAGAGGTTCTCAGGTCTGCTGATGAATGGCAGACAGGGGCGGATTGTAGGGGAAAACCAGCCCGGGCATTTTTTTTAAAGCAGCCCACTAGCTGCACTGACGTCCCTATCAACTCCCCCTTGTGGTCCCTCTGCGGCATCGAAGTCTGTCACAGAGAGTGTCTGTGCTGGTGGCAACACAGACCTCTCTTTCAAAATATTGTGGGACGCCGAGGTGAGATCCTCTGATCTCCCCCACCGGCCCATAATCTAGAGGCCCACCGGGGGATGCCCGATCCCCCGATAGGACAATCCGCCCATGATGGCAGAGGTGTCTCTGATACACTGTTTCACAATAATATGTTATTTAAGGGTTTCAAAGCCTCATTTAAGTGCGCAACGCATTGCCTTGAAATGCATTGAGCACTCCTCTGACAGTCAAAGCTTTAAATCAGTAAGAATTTCAATTTGGCCCATAATTATTCCTCTTGGTGCATAAAGACTTTAGAAAAAAAAATTAGTTCCATTACCACAGTGTGCCAATCACACGCCATTATTTCTAGCTAATTAAAGGCATGGTATGCCATTAACTTTTTCTCAACAATGTCGTCTTCGCTAATAAAACATCTTGTATTGTACGCACAGGTTGCAGCCAGTAGCCTTTTTATCTAGAACAGTCAATGGGGTATAGACAGTGTTATCTCAGAGTTTGTGATTAATAATTATTTACCTGCTGTAGTGTAAACTGGTTTGGTGTTTCTTTCGGTGTTGGTTCCATGGGTGTCAGTTTGTGAATCTGTCTCTATCTGTATTTGCTGTGCACTAGTCTCAGGTGATACAATAATAGGGTAGAAAAACAGTTTAGACCAACAGAGCGAGACCAAGCGGGGGAAAGTGCCTTTATATAACTGTTGATAAATTGCTATCCTGACTGGTTGAATAGGAGAATCTGAAAAGGTGCTGGATAATGACTTTAAAATGAGTGAAACTGTTCTCAGCAAAGTTTATAAATCTGTGGCTCCCATTCTTTTTTTGCTTAACCCCTTAATGACTGATTACAAGCCAGGACCGTCATGACCATACCTGGGAACTCTCAGGGTTTGACCCTGAGGCTCAGGGTTTTGGCCTAAATCTCAGGGTCGCAGGGTGAAGAGCCAAAATCTCAGGGTGAGAGAGTTCAGTGCTCCCTGTTATATATTCTGCTCCTGTTAAATGCTTCTTTAGTCTCTAAACTGGTGCCACTAGTACCAGAAAGGCAGAGGGAGAAGTCCTGCTTGATTTGTGTGTGTCCATGCAGTGATATCTGTAAGTTGTTGTGTATTAATGGCTCCTTGAATGCTGATTGGATCGACTCTCGATTACAGCAATCAGGGATATATCACGGATAAACTATATTATGGGAAATTTAAGGGTTGACATTTACACAATCTCAGGGTCAGCTTATTTTGAAAGTTCCCAGGTATGGTCATGACGGTCCATTGGTTAAGGACCGCTGATGGTCCTCGCTCGTCATGAATTTTTTTGATCAAAACCTGACTGCAAGAGCGCTGTGATCACAGAATCCAAAGCAGTCATTTTCAGCCTTTCCCACGGCTAGCTGGTAGGTGTGACTGATCACACATACAGACTCTCAAAACACATGAAATGTGGCCTTGGTCTTCCTGTCCAGCCAACCCCTGGACTGCCAGCCCTTAAGGGGTAATGGCACCTCACCCCCTAACTCAGTATGGAATTTCTAGGGCACCCTTAAAATTTTAGAGGTCATTTGCCAAGTATGTATACCACCCAACATTTCAAATGGCCAAAGAGGGACATTTTGGTTTTAGGAGGTGTTGCTTGGAACGTGGCTGGTGGGGCATTACTGATAATTTTTAGGTTATTTCATGACCTACTGACACTTCTTTGTTAAACTGAATAAGTTATAGGCTTGTGCGATTCAGTTCATCAACATTCGGAATTGATGAATATGGGGTCATTCGGCAACATTCAGGTCGTCCTACAGGCAAGGGTCATTCATAAAAAAAAGATCCGAATCTGAACAGCTCTGGTTCAGAATGTCGTCAAAAAATTCAGAAATTCAGAGACTACTACCCGTGCGCGTGATAACTTTCCCTCCATGTCTCTAGTCCAATTAGCTTCTCCTTTTCATTCGCTACTTTGTAGTACATCCCTCAGTAGTAGAATATAGTACATAACCCAGTAGTAGAACGTAGTGCATCACTCAGTAGTAGAATATAGTACATCACCCAGTAGTAGAATGTAGTGCATCACTCAGTAGTAGACTATAGTACATCACCCAGTAGTAGAATGTAATGCATCCCTCAGTAGTAGAATAAAGTACATCACCCAGTAGTAGAATGTAGTACATCCCTCAGTAGTAGAATAAAGTACATCACCCAGTAGTAGAATGTAGTGCATCAATCAGTAGTAGAATGTAGTACATCACTCAGAAGTAGATGTAATACATCCCTCAATAGTATAATATAGTACATCCCTCAGTAGTATAATGTAGTACATCTCTCAGGAGCAGAATGTAGCACATCCATCAGCACTACATTCTACTACTGATGGATGTACTACATTCTACTCCATAGTAGAATGTAGTACATCGCTCAGTAGTAGAATGCAGTACATTACTCAGTAGTAGAATATAGTGCATCCCACAGTAGTAGAATGTAGTACATCCCTCAGTAGTAGATAGTACATCCCTCAGTAGTAGAATGTAGTACATCACTCAGTATTAGAATATAGTACATCCCTCAGTAGTATAATGTAGTACATCATTCATTAGTAACATGCAGTGCATCACTCATTAGTAAAATGTAGTACATGTCTCAGTAGTAGAACGTAGTTCATCACTCACTAGTAGAATTTAGTGCATCACTCAGTAGTAGAATGCAATGCATCCCTCAATATTATAATGTAGTACATCCCTCAGTAGTAGAATGTAGTACATCCCTCATTATTATAATGTAGTACATCCCTCAGTAGTAGAATGTAGTACATTACGCAGTAGAATATAACACATCACTCAGTAGTAGACTGTAGTACATCTCTCAGTAGTAGAATATAAGAGATCACTCAGTAGTAGACTGTAGTACATCTCTCAGTAGTAGAATATAAGACATCACTCAGCAATAGAATGTAGTGCATCTCTCAGTAGTAGAATATAACACATCACTCAGTAGTAGACTGTAGTACATCACTCAGTAGTAGAATATAAGACATCACTCAGCAATAGAATGTAGTGCATCTCTCAGTAGTAGAATATAAGACATCACTCAGCAATAGAATGTAGTGCATCTCTCAGTAGTAGAATGTAGTGCATCACTCAGTAGCAGAAAGCAGTACATAATTCAGTAGTAAAGTGTAACACATCACTCCGTAGCAGAATATAATGCATCATTCAGTAGTAGAATGTAGTACAGCACTCAGTAGTAGAATATAACACATTACTCAGCAGGAGAATTTAGTATATCACTCAGTAGTAGGATGCTCACACATTTTATCTGTATATGTGCTAATTGATGGAAATCTTTTGATAATAAGATAAAATTAATATTATCTCCCCCCCCCAAAAAAAAAAACCCTCAGTTTATGAAGCATCAATTGTAGGGAATTCAGACAACTTGAAAGTATTTTACTGGGTGCAGTTGTACTTTGAGCATGATGTCATTTATGTGCCAGATCCCAGTAGACACCAGGGGGAGATACCCTAAAGGTTGATAATGGCCCAGGTTGGAGATCTTGTGATGTATGTGTCAATGGCATATCAACATTATGCACTAAGATGACTTCGCCATCATATTCCTGTGACTATGACAACAATACAGTGATATCACCATAAACTCATCATGCCTTCGACATGTTTACAATTTTGCACTGACTACTTCGACAGTAACACATTTTCATATTGAAATGCAGTTTAATGAGCCATTGTCGTATTCATGTCTGCGTGGTTTTATGTTAAAGGGATAGTAATACTTTAATTTTACTAATCCCCATTTTATACAACTTAAAAAAAGATTGTTAATGCCCCAAATCGCATCTCTCAAACCTTTATGGTTTGAGAGAAAATCAATTTCAAACTCACCCCCTCCCTCCCCTTTCCCCGATATCAGCGTCTTGCTGACTGCCCAGGAATCCGATCCTGGAAACCAAGCACACATAGAAGACCTTTGAAGTTAAATATTTTTTCTTTATTAATGAGATCTCGGCACTGCTGCAGAGCGCTTGATGGTCGTACGACAGAACACTGCTGGAGTCAGCTACAACGCTGATCTCCGGGAAAGTGGAGGGAGAGGGAGACTTTGAAATTGATTTTCTCTCAAACCATAAAGGTTTGAGAGATGCGATCTGAGGCATTAACAATCTTTTATTAAATTGTATAAAATGGGTATTAGTAAAATTAAAGTATTACTATCCTTTTAATGGGGCATTTCCCACATGCACTAAGCTCCGACAGCTGCTTATGCTGTTGGAGTGCACAATCCCAACATTGCCGACCTGAGGTTCGCGATGTTGAGATATTCCTATAGATCTCTATAGAGCGAGAGGACAGTTTGCTGTCACTGCTAAGGGCAGAGTCAGCAGATGCCCTCCTGTAACCCTTTCAGTGCCAAAGGGCATACCCCTGTGACAGTGAAAGGGTTAAGATTAGGGCCAAAAATCCTTTTATTGACATGTACCCTACAAGAATTATTCCCACCGTCTAGCACCCCAGTAAAAAAATAACTGAACCTTTCTTCCCCCAACCTTATCAAACATATAAAAAATTCTTTATAAAGAAAACACTGCTTACACAGCAAAATCCTGTAAGTTGTTATAAAGTAACAGGTCCACTTTAAACTTTGTTTATCACCATATCCATATCCACTGCAATCAAGTCCTGCTTGATTTGTGTGTGTCCATGCAGTGATATCTGTAAGTTGTTGTGTATTAATGGCTCCTTGAATGCTGATTGGATCGACTCTCGATTACAGCAATCAGGGATATATCACGGATAAACTATATTATGGGAAATTTAAGGGTTGATATTTACACAATCTCAGGGTCAGCTCATTTTGAAAGTTCCCAGGTATGGTCATGACGGTCCATTGGTTAAGGACCGCTGATGGTCCTCGCTCGTCATTCATTTTTTTGATCAAAACCTGACTGCAAGAGCGCTGTGATCACAGAATCCAAAGCAGTTATTTTCAGCCTTTCCCACGGCTAGCTGGTAGGTGTGACTGATCACACATACAGACTCTCAAAACACATGAAATATGACCTTGGTCTTCCTGTCCAGCCAACCCCTGGACCGCCGTCCCTTAAGGGGTAATGGCACCTCACCCCCTAACTCAGTATGGAATTTCTAGGGCACCCTTAAAATTTTAGAGGTCATTTGCCAAGTATGTATACCACCCAACATTTCAAATGGCCAAAGAGGGACATTTTGGTTTTAGGAGGTGTTGCTTGGAACGTGGCTGGTGGGGCATTACTGATAATTTTTAGGTTATTTCATGACCTACTGACACTTCTTTGTTAAACTGAATAAGTTATAGGCTTGTGCGATTCAGTTCATCAACATTCGGAATTGATGAATATGGGGTCATTCGGCAACATTCAGGTCGTCCTACAGGCAAGGGTCATTCATAAAAAAAAAATCCAAATCTGAACAGCTCTGGTTCAGAATGTCGTCAAAAAATTCAGAAATTCAGAGACTACTACCCGTGCGCGTGATAACTTTCCCTCCATGTCTCTAGTCCAATTAGCTTCTCCTTTTCATTCGCTACTTTGTAGTACATCCCTCAGTAGTAGAATATAGTACATAACCCAGTAGTAGAATGTAGTGCATCACTCAGTAGTAGAATATAGTACATCACCCAGTAGTAGAATGTAGTGCATCACTCAGTAGTAGAATATAGTACATCACCCAGTAGTAGAATGTAATGCATCCCTCAGTAGTAGAATAAAGTACATCACCCAGTAGTAGAATGTAGTACATCCCTCAGTAGTAGAATAAAGTACATCACCCAGTAGTAGAATGTAGTGCATCAATCAGTAGTAGAATGTAGTACATCACTCAGAAGTAGATGTAATACATCCCTCAATAGTATAATATAGTACATCCATCAGTAGTATAATGTAGTACATCTCTCAGGAGCAGAATGTAGCACATCCATCAGCACTACATTCTACTACTGATGGATGTACTACATTCTACTCCATAGTAGAATGTAGTACATCGCTCAGTAGTAGAATGCAGTACATTACTCAGTAGTAGAATATAGTGCATCCCACAGTAGTAGAATGTAGTACATCCCTCAGTAGTAGATAGTACATCCCTCAGTAGTAGAATGTAGTACATCACTCAGTATTAGAATATAGTACATCCCTCAGTAGTATAATGTAGTACATCATTCATTAGTAACATGCAGTGCATCACTCATTAGTAAAATGTAGTACATGTCTCAGTAGTAGAATGTAGTTCATCACTCACTAGTAGAATTTAGTGCATCACTCAGTAGTAGAATGCAGTGCATCCCTCAATATTATAATGTAGTACATCCCTCAGTAGTAGAATGTAGTACATCCCTCATTATTATAATGTAGTACATCCCTCAGTAGTAGAATGTAGTACATTACGCAGTAGAATATAACACATCACTCAGTAGTAGACTGTAGTACATCTCTCAGTAGTAGAATATAAGAGATCACTCAGTAGTAGACTGTAGTACATCTCTCAGTAGTAGAATATAAGACATCACTCAGCAATAGAACGTAGTGCATCTCTCAGTAGTAGAATATAACACATCACTCAGTAGTAGAATATAACACATCACTCAGTAGTAGACTGTAGTACATCACTCAGTAGTAGAATATAAGACATCACTCAGCAATAGAATGTAGTGCATCTCTCAGTATTAGAATATAAGACATCACTCAGCAATAGAATGTAGTGCATCTCTCAGTAGTAGAATGTAGTGCATCACTCAGTAGCAGAAAGCAGTACATAATTCAGTAGTAAAGTGTAACACATCACTCCGTAGCAGAATATAATGCATCATTCAGTAGTAGAATGTAGTACAGCACTCAGTAGTAGAATATAACACATTACTCAGCAGTAGAATTTAGTATATCACTCAGTAGTAGGATGCTCACACATTTTATCTGTATATGTGCTAATTGATGGAAATCTTTTGATAATAAGATAAAATTAATATTATCTCCCCCCAACCCCCCCCCCCCTCAGATTATGAAGCATCAATTGTAGGGAATTCAGACAACTTGAAAGTATTTTACTGGGTGCAGTTGTACTTTGAGCATGATGTCATTTATGTGCCAGATCCCAGTAGACACCAGGGGGAGATACCCTAAAGGTTGATAATGGCCCAGGTTGGAGATCTTGTGATGTATGTGTCAATGGCATATCAACATTATGCACTAAGATGACTTCGCCATCATATTCCTGTGACTATGACAACAATACAGTGATATCACCATAAACTCATCATGCCTTCGACATGTTTACAATTTTGCACTGACTACTTCGACAGTAACACATTTTCATATTGAAATGCAGTTTAATGAGCCATTGTCGTATTCATGTCTGCGTGGTTTTATGTTAAAGGGATAGTAATACTTTAATTTTACTAATCCCCATTTTATACAACTTAAAAAAAGATTGTTAATGCCCCAAATCGCATCTCTCAAACCTTTATGGTTTGAGAGAAAATCAATTTCAAACTCACCCCCTCCCTCCCCTTTCCCCGATATCAGCGTCTTGCTGACTGCCCAGGAATCCGATCCTGGAAACCAAGCATACATAGAAGACCTTTGAAGTTAAATATTTTTTCTTTATTAATGAGATCTCGGCACTGCTGCAGAGCGCTTGATGGTCCTACGACAGAACACTGCTGGAGTCAGCTACAACGCTGATCTCCGGGAAAGTGGAGGGAGAGGGAGACTTTGAAATTGATTTTCTCTCAAACCATAAAGGTTTGAGAGATGCGATCTGAGGCATTAACAATCTTTTATTAAATTGTATAAAATGGGTATTAGTAAAATTAAAGTATTACTATTCTTTTAATGGGGCATTTCCCACATGCAGTAAGCTCCGACAGCTGCTTATGCTGTTGGAGTGCACAATCCCAACATTGCCGACCTGAGGTTGGCGATGTTGAGATATTCCTATAGATCTCTATAGAGCAAGAGGACAGTTTGTTGTCACTGCTAAGGGCAGAGTCAGCAGATGCCCTCCTGTAACCCTTTCAGTGCCAAAGGGCATACCCCTGTGACAGTGAAAGGGTTAAGATTAGGACCAAAAATCCTTCTATTGACATCTACCCTACAAGAATTATTCCCACCATCTAGCACCCCAGTAAAAAAATAACTGAACCTTTGTTCCCCAAACCTTATCAAACGTATAAAAAAATTCTTTATAAAGAAAATACTGCTTACACAGCAAAATCCTGTAAGTTGTTATAAAGTAACAGGTCCACTTTAAAGTTCAAAACGTTGTTTATCATCATATCCTTTATTGCTTATAAAACTGCTAATAGATTAATTGCCTTAAAGAGACAGTAATGTCTCATAAAAAAATTATTCTTGTTTTGTAGACGTTTAAAGGGATAGTAATGCTTCATAATCAAAACAGCTCTAATTAATCACCATAGTATTTGGACTTTGAGAGTGTTATATCAATTCTGTCAGAGTTGTAGTTCAAGAGTAATTCAATGACAAAGTATCCCCCTCCCGCCCCTTTTACTGATGTAACACTGCTCAGCCAGATCAGAAGGGAGGTGCCCATGTAGACTGCAGAGAGGGACAATCTTCAATTAAGATAAGGGAAAAACCTGAAAAACTTGTCAAGGGGGGCAGGGCTTTCATTGTTCTCATAGGAAGAAGATTGTCCCCTTCTGTTATCTGTCTGGTCTATGGACTGGATTCCACATCTGAGAAGAGATGGCTTACACTAGGTAAAAGGGGTGGGAGGGGAAACTTTGTTTGTGAATATCTCTTAAACCATAAAGGTTTGAGAGATAAGACTTACATCGTTCTTCATGTTTTTTTAATGCCTACAAAATAAAATAAAGATAAAACGAAGTATTACTATCCCTTTAAAAAATAAATTATTTGTCACCAATCCTATGAGATATTCACTGCTAAAGTTCCCGAATATCTCTCAAACCATAAAGGTTTGAGAGATAGGATTTGTGCCAAATTATATATTTTTTAATCCTCTGCAAAAAAAGCATAATTTTTTCTGGGACATTAGTGTCCCTTTAACAAAATATGTCAGCTGATGGTGACAATATCGAGCCATCTGACATTCAATACATTTCTCTATTCCACACAAACATGTTGGACTGGGCTTCCATGCATTTCATACTAATGGTCAGATTTACTTACTGTACTGATACTGACTGAAACGTCCCCCTTAATAAGCTGTATTAACCCTTTGAGTGTCAGAGGGGTATGCAACGCATTGCTTCGCATTTAGTTGTGTACCCCTCTGCCTCAAATGGTTAATAAAGCTGAAGAAAAGATTCACTTGCTCTATTTATTTTAGAGAATCAATATATTTCTCAGTGTTATTCAAATTAGTTATCCTTGCTTTGCATAGGAGCACTAATAAGCAGCCTGCCAACGTGATCATATTCACTCTGCTGGTCTTTACCTCGGAATGGCCTTCTCTCCCAGCAGAAAACAGGAAGAGCTCAAACCACCAGTAGATATATCTATTGGATCTTCATATTAATTATATAACCCAATTCTCACAATTCATATAATATTGTGTTGGTTGTGAGTACAACCAGCATATTCCAACGAGGTAACACAAACCTCCCCGTTTCGATCACTTCTCCCAGGACAAAAGTTGGAATCCACAAGTTAAAAATGATATGTTTATTTATATATATAAAAATATATATATTGCCAAAATAGTATAACAAACGTCAGTACTGGGTATAATACTGGGTATACATATTGATGTTAAGTTATACTATTTTGGCAATATATCTATATATATAAAAGAAGACTTTGTGCCTAGCAAAACACATCCGGGGCGGCAATAAGGAGGAGTTACTGCTCCCATTGGGTGATTCAATGGGGGTGTGCTTTTTGGCCCGTCCCCACTATCCATCCCGCCCACCACTATCTAAGTCTGAAAAAAAAATGGCTGCCACTCACTCCTACACCACAGACACACAAACACACACATGCCCCCCACACACTGGCAGACACATACACACATATACACACACTCATACAGCGATACACACACAAGCACACTGAGCAGCTGAGGATGATGGCAACTGTGTTCAAGCTACAGCTGGAAGGCCATGGTCCAAATCTGTATTATGCATCAGGGTTCCCACCACATGGATAAAAGGTTATGAGCTCGCTACAATAAACCACTCATATGCAGCTTCTTCATTCCCTGTCTGTGACCCTGCACAGCCCTGCCAATTACTACAATCAGCAGGTAGGATGCTGGGGAGCTGACTTGCTAGCACAGAGAAGTTGGGAAACTGGAACAATGGCAGAGACATGATCAGGCAATGCACAGCAGGGCTTCAGCTGAGCTGGTAAGTGGCAGAGACATGGTTGTGACTGTATTTATATATTGCACAAAGAGAGAAAAAGAGCACATTGATTGTCAGTCTGTCTGTAAGTAGAGGTGCCAGTTCCTGCAATCATCTCCATGATGTACATAGCTCACTGTATAGCATGTATGACAAACTATTTATATATGGTCTGGCATTGTATTGTATACAGTCTGCATGTGTCTGTGTATAAGGACTGGCACTATACAGTATAGGAGGGACAGTCCCTGTTTGACACCCAAATCCCTCTGCTGCTCTATTTAGGAGATCACACTGTGTGGTGTATAGACCAGTGTATCAGATTGCTCCACATCGTTAAAACCCACAGTAATGTGGGTATAAACCTCTGTATATATCTTATAAATTAGTCTGTATAAAAAAATACTGTAATCATTCACTTAGAAAAAGAGTAACTTAACCATTTCAAAGCCAGAGGTGGTAGGCAATGCATTGCTTACTCCCTGGCACCCAAAGGGTTAAAAATTCTCTAACATACACCACCAGCCATGCCCCCAGTGACACCACCTAAAACACAAGTGTCCCTCTTTGGCCATTTGAAATGTTGGGAGGTATGTTACGTACACTGCTCACACTGTATGTGTGTATGTTCTGATTTGCATCTGTGTGTCACTGTTTGTGTATGTCAGTGCATGTGTGTGTATGTATGTGTGTTGCATGCGTCTCTGTCTATCACTGTGTGTCCCCCTGTATATGTGTGTGTTTGCACGTGTCTGTGTATCACTGTGTGTACCTTCCTGACACATACACCCTACGCCATATTTCACTATCATAACATTTATTAAAAAAAAAAACATTCCCTGCATATCTTGATGGGCAATGCCGTCCCACATTGCTAGTGTGTAATAATCATATAATTTTTAACTTGTGGATTCCAACTTTTGTCCTGGGAGAAGTGACCGAAATGGGCAGTTTGTATTACCTCATTGGAATATGCTGGTTGTTCTCACAACCCACACACCATTATATGAATTGTGAGTATTGGGTTATATAATTCATTTGAGGATCTAATAGAGATATCTACCAGTGGGTTGCAATCTTCCTGTTTTCTGCTTTCTATGTTCCAATGGTCTTGAAGAGTCCTGTGGGGTGTTTGGAGAAGCAGCATCCACTTACCAATTCAGAATAGACAGAGTGGGGGCAGTCAGAGTCCCTCATCTGTTCTGCTGATCATTTCTAGTGATCTTATCAATTGTGAGTACCTTGATGTACTGATGGAAGTCAATAATTGGCAAAGATTATTGCACTAGGAATCTCTCTTTCTTTTTCCTTATTCTTCTCTCCCACTCACTGCCACCTTCATCTTTCCTGATGAAGGTCTGAAATGTGGTGCATAAATAGATGAATTTGTTGTTTTAGAAAGGTGTGTTAAAGCGGAACTTTCAGATAATAGCCAGTCGCCATGCGTTCATTAAATGTATGGTGACTAGCTTGAAAATAGATGTCTTTCCGTAAAAAAATACAGGTGTCTAAAGGAATCCGTCCCGTTTCGGGACTGACAGGCAGGTTAGTGTGGTCTGTGTGCCTGCACCGTCAGTCCCTTCCGGTGACCATATGGTGCAAAGCAGTCTACGGAGACCGGGACTGACGGCGCAGGCGCCCAGACAAGATGTCTGCTCTCTAGCCTCAGTTTCGGTCTCCAAGCGGGACGGATTCCTTTAGACACATGTATTTTTTTATAGTAAGGCATCTATTTTCAAGCTAGTTGCCATGCATTTAATGAATGCATGGCGATGTGCTATTATCTGAAAGTTCCGCTTTAATACTAACATTAGAATCATAAACATTTGCTAGTGGGACATAGATAACATGCATTCCAGGACAGTTGTTTGGACTTTACATTATTGTAATTTCAATCATTTTATTTATTTATTTATTTGCATTCAGAAAAAAAGTTATAGGTTATGTATAAGGATAACCAGTTGTATTTTTTTAAAGTGCAAGGACAGGCTGGAAAAAAACCCCAGTTTATGACGTGTGGGTTGTTCACAGAAAAACATTGACTGTAAACTGTGACAAATGTGTGGAAAAACATGCTTGGCACTGGGGGGTGAAAAGGCTTATCAGGGAAGTGGTAAACTTGGCACACAAAGGAAATAAGCATAATACAGGGCTGCACTAAAATCAAAGCAGCCCTGCAGTATGCATTTTTCATATGTGGCCTTAGTTATAGGTGAGGACTGGTCACCCTACTATAAAGTCCTCCACCCCTCTGTCTTTTGAAACCTCACATTTCTTTGCCAGTTCTCTGTTGGCTGAATAAAATGTATGCATGTATCTTTATTTTTATAATGCCATACATGTACGCAGCCCTTTACAGTAATAGTAACA
The DNA here is from genome assembly GCA_037306005.1 of Rhinophrynus dorsalis. NCBI lineage: Eukaryota > Metazoa > Chordata > Amphibia > Anura > Rhinophrynidae > Rhinophrynus > Rhinophrynus dorsalis. The sequence continues at coordinate 535,648,432 of CM074720.1, forward strand.
GTACAGTACAAAAATAAAGGACATGTTAAAGGGATAGTAATGTTTCAAAATAAAAGCAGCTCCAATTAATCTTCATAGTATTTGAGCCATGGAGAGTGTTATTTCAGTACTGTCAGAGCTGTAGTTCAAGAGTAATTGAATGATAAAGTATCTCCCTCCCACCCCTGTTACTGATGCAACACTGCTCAGCTCAGAGCAGCAGGGTGGTGTCCAAGTGGATTGCAGAGAGGGACAATCTTCAATTAGCATAAGGGAAAAACCTGTCAAGGGGGGCAGGGATTTCAATGTTATTACAGTAAGAAGATTGTCCCCTACTGTGAGCTGTCTGGTCTGTGGACCAAATTCCACATCTGAGGTGAGCAGTGTTACACTAGGTAAAAGGGGCGGGAGGGGGATACGTTATCATTCAATCACACTTGAACTAAAACTCTGACAGTATTGAAATAACATTCTTTATGGCTCAAATACTATGAAGATTAATTGGAGCAGCTGTTTTTGTGAAACATTACTATCCCTTTAAATCAACTCCTCAAGGTTTTGTTCTGATGTGGCACTATAGACTATTAATAACATGCCATAAAGTGACTGTATAGGGGGAAAGTGTTCTTGAAAATATTTTTGAAATATCAGCAAGTGCATTACTATTGCTTATTGCATGAGGTCATGTAATATTTAGATGTAGGTAATGTTTACTCTTCTGCAGAAGTGCAGTTTTAAGGTGGTGGTGTGCTGCAGGGTTCTACAGACCATTAATGATGCTTTATAATGTGATTGCTCAGGGAAAGATGGACAGTGAAATGCTGGAAAGTATTCATCTTTCTGTGGGCTGAATAAAAGTATGGTTCGACGTCAAATAAAGGCTGCCAAAAGCTTGAAATAACCTAAAAAATTAGATCTACTCTCAGTCTAAAATCCATAAAAATAAGTGCTTATTTTTATCTAAAACCCTATATATATATATATATATATATATATATATACTGTATATATCTCATTATCTTCAACCATTGTCAATGCATCACTGCAGGATGAAGGCCTCATCAGTAAGTCTCCAATAACTTTGGTACTGTGCCTTTTGTTGCCGCTGTGTACGGACAAATTTGGTAATTTCATCTATCCATCCTGTCTTTGGTCTTCTTGGGGGTTTAGTATCTAGTGGAGTCAATTCCAAAATTAGTTTGGTCCATCTACTGTCAGGTCTTCTTGCTATTTAGCCTGCCCATATCCATGATGTCATAGTTCTTTGTTTGCTGATAATTTCAGGCACATGATTTCTGGTCTTTTTTTTTTACTTATGGTCAGAATTTGATGTACCGTAAGGTACATTTTGTTGATTTTAATTAACCCTCTGATTTTTGTGTTCTTTTGGCGCGGTCACACTGAAATTTTAAAGTCTTTGTTAGGGCAAAGAGAGCCCTAGACCGGCACATTGTGGTCACACTCTCATGGTTACAACGATAAGAAGTTGCAGTCAACCATTTGGATATATTGTTGTGTATTGAAGGTCAGTTGACAAACTGGAGCTGCCTACCATATACATAAGTACAAGTTTGACATTTATTGTCCATGTTTCACAGAAATATGTAAGAACTGTGAGGACACATTGGTCAAAAACTTTCGAATGAGGCAGAGTGGTAAATTTGGCTTAAAGACAGTGCTACTAAGTTTTCCAAATGTTTGACATCCCAGTTTTATTTGTTGCTCAGTTTCCATCATGATGTTTCCATCTGTTGACATTTCTTGTCCAAGGTAAAAATACTTGTCCACCCCTTCTTCTTCCATCTGCTGAGATTTTCCCTGGTATGGTAAATTTTTTAAACATAACTTTCATTTTATTTATATTCATCTTCATATGAAAATGTTTGTTTCCTGTTGTAGCTCCTCAATGCTTACTTGCATTTCTTCAGAACTACTGGTAAAGAGTATGATATTGTCTGCAAAACGTAAGTGATGTAGGTAGTCTCCACTGATCTTAAAGGGATAGTAATACTTAAAGGGATAGTAATACTTCGTTTTAACTTTATTTTATTTTGTAGGCATTAAAAAAACATGAAGAATGATATAAGTCTTATCTCTCAAACCTTTATGGTTTAAGAGATATTCACAAGCAAAGTTTCCCCCTCCCGCCCCTTTTACCTAGTGTAAGCCATCTCTTCTCAGATGTGAATCTGGTTGTAAGATCAGACAGATAACAGCAGGGGACAATCTTCTTCCTATGAGAACAATGAAAGCCCTTCCCCCCTTGACAAGTTTTTCAGCTTTTTGCCTTATCTTAATTGAAGATTGTCCCTCTCTGCAGTCTACCTGGGCACCTCCCTTCTGATCTGGCTGAACGGGGGGGGGATACTTTGCTTGTGAATATCTCTTAAACCATAAAGGTTTGAGAGATAAGACTTATATCGTTCTTCATGTTTTTTTAATGCCTACAAAATAAAATAAAGATAAAACGAAGTATTACTATCCCTTTAAGTATTACTAATCCCTATATTAAAGTCCTATTAAAAATAAATGTATTGCCCCCAGTGTCATCTCTCAAACCTTTATGGTTTCAGAGATAATCGCTCCTAAAGTTGCTCTCTCCCTCCCCCTTCCCCGAAGTCAGCATTGTAGCTAACTGAAGGGAAATCCGGTCTAGATCATCAGGCGGCTCTGCAGCAGAGCAGCAATCGCCTTAATAAAAAAAAAAACACTGACTACGGGGAAGGGAGAGGGCAAATTTAGGAGCGATTATCTCTCAAACCATAAAGGTTTAAGAGATGACACTGGGGGCAATACATTCATTTTTAATAGGACTTTAATATTACTATCCCTTTAAGTCTTTTTTTTTGCAGAAAATTTCTTCCAAACAAGCAGAAAATAGTTTTGGTTTTTTTGTCGGACACCCTTTTCTGTGATGGTCTGGACTTTATGATTGTTGACCTGTATTGGTGCAATTGCATTTTCATATATTGATTTGAGGATATTGAGGTAAGCTCTATATCCCTTGCATTATCAGGGTATTGATTATTGCTTGCTTTGTCACAGAGTCAAAGGCCATTTCATAGTCAATGAAAGCTATGCATAATGAAAGGTTGTATTCATTGGTATTCTGTTAAAATGTCACACACAAAAGAGTGCAACATAAAGTCAACACTAACCATGTTGCCATGATCAAAAGGGCGACATGAGAATCTCGCCCTGCATGAAGCGAGAGATTCTCATGTCACCGCGTTAAAAGTTGCTTAGAGTATTTCCAGACTCTCTATTTCTTGACAGTCTGATAGCCTGATAGCTCCAGGACCAACTAATTAGCCTTTCTTTAATGTACTGAAAAGATCCCTGTTTCGCCTATTTCCCTCTCTTGCTGTCCTGTTGAGATCAAGCCTGGTTGCACATGAGCCTTGAACAAAATGTACCTCGCTGTTGCTAAGTGCTGTGCCGGGCTCTCTCTCCGCTTCTCTGGAATGACCGGGCGGAGCAGATTACACAAAGAAGGGGAGAGGGAGTCCGGCGCAGCACTCAGCAACAGTTAGGTACATTACTGTGTGTAACTTTTGTACAACAGCAAGAGAGGGACAGCAGGACAGCAAGAGAGGGAAATAGGTGAAAGAGGGATCTTATCAGTACATTAAAGTAAAGCTAATTATTTGGTCCCAGAGCTATCAGGCTGTCATGACATTAGGTTAATGAAATAGAGTAGCTGCAAATGCTCTAAGCGATGATTAATGCGGCAAGATGAGAATCTTGTGCTTTCATGTAGGGCGAGATTCTCATGTCTCCCTTTTGATCATGGAGACATGGTTAGTTCACCTTCATGTCGCATGCTCTTTTGTGTACAACATTTTAATTAATTATGCCACTTTATAACTTATTCCACTGTCTGACTATAGTCCATTGTACTGAAACCGCTCCTGAAGCCTGCTTATTATTTAGGCTTTGTTGCATTAAGTATTGTGTCTGTTCTTCTTGATAGTACCTTTGTGAAGATCTTGCAGATTCCACATCTGAGAAGAGACGGCTTATACTAGGTAAAAGGGGCGGGAGGGGGAAACTTTGCTTGTGAATATCTCTCAAACCATAAAGGTTTGAGAGATAAGACATATCGTTCTTCATGTTTTTTTAATGCCTACAAAATAAAAATAAAACAAAGTATTACTATCCCTTTAAAACTTGAAGTCCTTGCTACTAGCCAGACCTGAAAAGTTACTCGCTACTGCAAGACATAACGTACCCACCAGGGCTGAATTTCTACTCGCCATTGCTAAATTTTCACTCGCCATTGGCTAGTGGCGAGTGGAAATTTTGAGCCCTGGATTGGTGTTCTTTCTCTATTTTGTATAAATATATAACTTCTTGGTAAATGCATTCCTGCTGGAAAAACATGTTCTAATAAAATAAATAATTATGGAAGTCTGGTGTCAAACCAACTGAACCATAGTGGACAAATCAACATTCCTATTTATTTAATGTGAACATGTTGAATTTGTTTCTACAGCTAATTAAAAGTTGATCAACAAAGTCATCACTGTGAAAGAGTCCTTAATGCTCATTATTGAAAAGCTATGTTAGACGCAATCAAGATAAATAAAATCATGGGGGTTGTTAGGTTCTCAAAAGACCTGAAGCTTGAGCCAACTTAGTATCAACAATAGCGCCATTACATGTCCAAAGCTGTCAACATGATTGGGGTATTTAAGTATGAGACCTGAGGTTTTACCTCCCTCAGCCAGTCCCTATCAAACCCCAGAGTCACGCGCTGTGTTTTGTAGAAGTATGCTCTTTGAAATATCCTATATAATAATTCACTAAGGATGTTTGTCAGAAGCCATCATGCATAGTAGAGACGGCTGCGCGCTCTCCAGTTATGTGCAGCGGAGACTGCCTTCGCCGCAGCTGATACTGAGTGGGATGCTCTGAATTCAGACGTAAATCCTCCTTGCGCACCGTCCCAGGAAGGTGCGCAGAGAGGACTAAGTTTGAATTTGGAGTGTCCCTCTCCATATTAGCCGCTGTGTGGGCAGTCTGTACTGTGCATGACTGCACCGCTGCAAGTGACTACAGGATCCGGCAACTAGCCAAGGTTGTTGGGTGGCACTGTGGCCCATGTACACGGGCTCTTCAATTAGTTTTTTATATTTGAACTTTCAGTGTCTGGCCTTTAGTGGACTTCTCTGCACTCTGTGCTTAGAAGCCTGACATGTAAGAATCTCTACTGCCCCCTACTGAATGGAGACTTGAACTGCATGTACTCTTTTGATAAAAAGATTCATGGAAATAGTATATGCAGTACAGATGTTCCACCAACAGGCTGTGTCAAGGAGTCTAAGATTGACTCCTAATCACAGGGAGATCAGTCACGTTTCCACTTTTACAATTTTAAATAAAAGAAAAGAGTGTATCGCAGAGGAAACAATATAAACACAATGCTTTGGAAATCTCCCCATCATTCAAGGAGATATAAGACCAATTTAAATCAATGGGAATTTTTTGGAAATTTTCTTTGTCCTCAGCGATTCAGTTGTTTTGCCACAGAATTTCTTCAGTTATTCTTAGTACATCAGCTCCAATGAACCGTTAACTTCTTATTGTTAATTAACAAGCAAACTTTTGTTAAGTATGAGATCCACTTTAAATGACAATTAACCCTTATGTAAGAAATTATATCATAGGGCTTTTTCAAGGGTACGTCCTCTACTCAGGGATGCTTCAAACATTTTTGGACAGTTTCAGTGTATGAATTTTTACAGGCAGGTGGCGCTGTTGCTATAACTGCATGTGAACAGCTCAGAATAGCAGAAACAAGCTTTCTATGGATGGAGGCAGCAAAAGCGACACTTGGCAACAAATCAGGGGTTATGCACTAAGGAGTGATAAAGAGGAGGTGACTTCTCCAGTTTCTATGTTATTGTATGGAGTCAATGCATTAAAGGTATAGTAATACTTGCAAATAATTTTATTTAATATTGTAGCCCTTAAAAAACATTAAAATTGATATGTCTTATCTCCCAAACCTTTATGGTTTTGGAGATATTAGCAAGTAAAATAAAATAAAGTTCCCTTTTCCTGGCTGTTTCAGCCAAGTCTGCCATCTAGTGGACAGATATGGAATCTGGTCCACAGATCAGTCGGCAGCTCTTTAGCAGTTCCGAGATCACGATCTTTAAAAATAACTACTTCATTGGAACTGTCTACAAACTGTGCATGTCTTGCAAGCACACTTTGTACACCATTCCAATGAAGAAATTATTTTTTAAGATCGTGATCATGATCTCAAGGCACCAGATTCCAAATCTAAAGACTTGAACAGTGACGTCACTCCAGGGGAAACTTTACTTGCTAATATCTCCCAAACCATAAAGGTTTGGTAGATAAGACATATAATTTTTAATGTTTTTTAAGGGCTACAATATAAAATAAAATTATTTTCAAGTACTACTATCCCTTTAAGATTTCTCTAACTTCAGAAGCCTTAGTGTATAGACTCCATAGAATAACATAGGAACTGAAGTTACCCCCACTTTATCACTTCTTAGTGCATAACCCCCATTGTCTTGATGCCAGGAGCGCAGCAGGTCACGTGGTGCTGAGGACAATGACGTACAGTGATGGGCATGGAGGGAGGTGCAATGGAGCTGAATGGCTCCTTAGCGGTCATGAGCAGAACGGATTCAAGGGGCAAGATGTCATCAGGTAGATATTTAGTATAAAGATAGTGCTCTTCCAATGCTTTTTTGGAGAAAACTAACTATGGATTGCTAATAACGCTAGGAAGACAAAGACTTAGAGAGTACAATGTGTTGGGGTGGTATTTCCCCTTTAAAGAAGCAGTACATTTTTTTATGAAAAAATATATATTGTAGGATGTTTCCTGCTGAGTAAAATAAGTGTACTCCCACAGCTGACAGAGGCATATTTCCAGAGTTATTACTGTTTAATCTGTTTTTTTTCATTAGCAGTGCCCTCTAGTGGCCAAATTCCAATTAGTTACTCTGTTACATTCTAAAGGAGAGGAAAGTCAGTGACTTACAGTTCTCCATAGAATGCGATAGAAACTGCTGAATCACTTCCTGTCAGTTACAACAATCAGGAAGTAAACACACTGTAAATTCACTTTCTGATTATTTCAGCTGTTATAACTTTTGAATAAAACAACTGACAGCAGTGGGAGTGACCTCATTTTGCTCAGCAAGAAAAAACTCTATAACATAGGTATTCATAAATGACCTGACCGCGCTTGATGCCAGGAGCTCTGCAAGTCACATGGTGCTGAGGACAATGACGAACGAGTGATGAACAAGACGGAGGGAGGTACAAAGGAGCCAAGTGGCTCCATGGCGGTCATGCGCAGAACGGACTCAAGGGGCAAGACGTCATCAGGTAGAGATTTAGTATAAAGATTGTGCTCTTACAACGCTTTTTTGGAGAAAACTATGGATTGCTAATAACGCTAGGAAGACAAAGACTTAGAGAGTACATTGTGTTGGGGTGGTAGTTCCCATTTAAGTGAATTTCTCACCCCCATCGGCTTTACGTTTCCTTATGTGTTCGCAAATAAAAATCTGACAGACAAGCACATTTCAGGAGCTATCACTTTTCCAGATCTTGTTGGCTCCAAAGTTTCTACTTCCTAATTTTTAATAGCTAAAGTCTATTGCTGGTGAGTGTTAAAAGGCAAATGTTGACACAATGAGGCAACCTCATTAGTCGCTATGTGTTTTTCATGTACATTTGGTCTTATCTATGGCTGCAAAATGCTTTTAAAGAATGAAGTATTTTGTATTCTTTTTTGCCTAATATCCTGTTATTAAAGGGAGAGTAACACTTAATATTAAAAAATATATATGGAAGGGTTTATTCTTCTGAGTAAAACAAGAAAATACCCACTATTGTACATGTTGTTTTCAAAAATTGTTGCAACTCAAACTTACATTAAGAAACATAGAACTTGACGGCAGATAAGAACCATTCGGCCCATCTAGTCTGCCCATTTTACTGCTGTACAAACCTCAAACCTTGTTTGGTCCTTGGTCTTGTCTTATGTTAAAGGGATAGTAATACTTCGTTTTAACTGTATTTTATTTTGTAGGCATTAAAAAAACATGAAGAATGATATAAGTCTTATCTCTCAAACCTTTATGGTTTAAGAGATATTCACAAGCAAAGTGTCCCCCTCCGCCCCTTTTACTGATGTAACACTTTTCAGCCAGGGCAGAAGGGAGCTGCCCAGGTAGACTGCAGAGAGGGACAATCTTCAATTAAGATAAGGGAAAAACCTGAAAAACTTGTCAAGGGGGGCAATGCTTTCATTGTTCTCATAGGAGGATTGTCCCCTTCTGTTATCTGTCTGGTCTATGGACTGGATTCCACATCTGAGAAGAGATGGCTTACACTAGGTAAAAGGGGCGGGAGGGGAAACTTTGCTTGTGAATATCTCATAAACCATAAAGGTTAGAGAGATAAGACTTATATCATTCTTCATGTTTTTTTAATGCCTACAAAATAAAATAAAGTTAAAACAAAGTATTACTATCCCTTTAAAGCGGAACTACCACCTGAACACAACTTTAGCTTAATAGCTGCTTAGTAGCGCTAGTAGCCAGTCGCTCCTTTTGGAGCCGGACGGCTCTTGGCAACGCCTCCTAGACCCGGCTGGGACTGACGGTGCAGGAGCGTGGACGTCATTATGGCAAGATGTCTGCGTTCCGTGATGCTGTCAGCCCGGGAAGAAAGGCTAAATCTATTTGTCAAGGTAATAATTCTGGCGACTAGCACTACTAAGCAGCTAGTCTCCAGATGGGGAGTTATTTAAGCTAAAGTTGTGTTCAGTTGGTAGTTCCGCTTTAAGGACAGCCTTATGCCTGTCCCATGCATGCTTAAAGGGATAGTAATACTTTAATATTACTATTCCCCATATTGTAGCGATTTCAAAAAGAACTGAATTGCCCCCAGGTTCATCTCTGAAACCTTTATGGTTTGAGAGATAACTGAACTCAAAGTTCCCCCCTCTCTCCCCCTTCCCTGAAGTCAGCGTTGTACTGACTGCAGGGATATCTGGTCTTATTTGCATCAGGCGTCTCTGCAGCTGAGGTGAGATCGCGTTAGTAAAAAATAATTATTTCACTGAAACGGTTTTCTAAGTTTGCTTGCAAACCAAGCACAAACAAAGCACACATAGAACACTGTTTGAGTGAAATAATTCTTTTTCACTAACACGATCTCGGCTCAGCTGCAGAGCTGCAAGCCTGTCGTACGACAGACTTCCCCTGCAGTCAGTACAACGCTGACTTCAGGGAAGGGGGAGGGAGGGGGGAACTTTGCGTTCGGTTATCTCTCAAACCATAAAGGTCTGAGAGATGAACCTGGGGACAATTAAATTCTTTTAAAAGGCCAATTTTATCCTCACTAGAAATTTAAGCTGATCACTTCTGCAGTCAAAGGTCAGAATTGGATTATGGAATTATGTTGTTTGTTTTTTTCAAACTTAATACCCCCTTGGATTAGTTTTGGAGCACTGAAAAACATCACAACAAGATCCCACAGTGAGACTAAGAAGCCCAAGGAAAGTGAGCAGATATTGAATACTTTTCTTGGGCTAAATCTGGCGGGTGAGATTGGGGAAGACAACAGCCCATCTGGTCCCGTATGCCTAAGCACCCTCCTCACATCCTCGCAACCCTTAATTAAAGGGGAACTTTCACACCTAAGCTGTGTGGCACATATGCACAGCTATGCATGGCCATCACCGTCCTGACGTCATCTCCACCCACCACCCTCCTACCTCTCCCTAGCACCACCTTCTTGACTTCCAGTGCGGCTCAGAACTCCGCTGCTGAGGTAGATTCCTGTTCTTTGTAATGCTTTTACCTCATTGGCAAAATGGTGGGTCAAATGGATAGTAATGGATCGTATTAAGTTAATTTAATATTGTCTGATCAGGTGACCAGGGGATACCCCTTGAAATTAGAGGGAAGGAGGTTTAAACTTCAGTAGAGGAAGGGTTTTTTTACGGTAAGGTCTGTTAAATTGTGGAATTCGTTGCCCAAGGAGGCGGTTATGGCAGATACAATGGATACATTTAACAGAAGATTAGATACATTTCTTTCAAAAGGGAACCTACAGAGTTATACTGTTTATCAGTAGGCTTATGTGTAGATATGGGGCCCATTTGAATCCCGTATTTGTTTTATAAAGTAAATTCTAACGTATGTTAAAGAGAATCCTATATAATAAAAAGCTAGAATGTTTGTCCGATGCAGTCATGTGCAGTAGAGACTGCCCGAACTCACAGAATGCTAGGAGCATGGAATGCTGGGAGCACGGAATGCTGGGAGGTGAAGGAATGCTGGGAGTTCTGTGCTGGGAGCATTCTGTGCGTTCGGGTAGTCTCTACAGCGTATGACTGCATGGTGTGTGCCACAAGTGAGGCAGCGGCAGTACGCAGAGCAGGATGGGCTCTTAACCCTTTGAGTGCCAGAGGGGTATGCAACGCATTGCAAAGCAATGATTTGTGTACCCATATGGCACTTGAAGGGTTAACATCACCCGGACCTTGGCCCGTGTACACAGGTTTTTACTCTATCAACAGCTCTGAATCTTTTGTCAAACTTATCTGCATGTTGATAACACTGATATTTTAGAGGCTACGTGTTTCATAGATTTTTTTGAGCTAAAAGTGTTGCTATTAGAACGTTCATCCATAGAGCCTTATGTTCAGATGAGAAGTAAAAATCAGAGGCACTGTAGAGGAAAAAAATCCCATTGATTTAAATGGGGATGTTAACACTTTGGATGCTAGAAAAAAATCCCCATCTAAATCAATTAACAAAAAACAAACCTGCACTCCTCCATACAAGTATTACGTGTGCCCTTTATAGTACATATATTATACCCCTGTGTTAAAGGGATAGTAATGTTTCATAATAAAGGCAGCTCTAATTAATCATCATAGTATCTGGAACATGGAGAGTGTTATTTCAGTAGTCAGTTCAAGAGTAATTGAATGATAAAATATTCCCCTCTCATCCCTTTTACTGATGTAACACTGTTCAGCCAGATCAGAAGGGAGGTGCCCAGGTAGATTGCAGAGAGGGACAATCTTCAATTAAGGTAAGGGAAAAATCTGAAAAACTTGTCAAAGGGAGCACAGTTTCCATTGTTCTCATAGGAAGAAGATTGTCCCCTTCTGTTATCTGTCTGATCTATGGACTGCATTCCACATCTGAGAAGAGATGGCTTATACTAGGTAAAAGGTGCGGGAGGGGAAACTTTGCTTGTGAATATCTCTCAAACCATAAAGGTTTGAGAGATAAGACTTATATCGTTCTTCATGTTTTTTTAATGCCTACAAAATAGTATAATTTGGCCAAAGCATGTTTAAGCTTGCGTCATGGTACCCCAATATCAGGCAAGTCCTATCTAATGCACATATTTATCCCTATCGAAATAAAAATACAAGGGTTCCTGATGATTTCTTGTAAATAAGCACATTGAACTATATACCTAGTTTAAAAACAAATGACACACAATCATCACGAACCCTTTTCTAGGGATGAATATGTATATTGGATATGACTTCCCTGATATTGGGGTACCGAGATGTGGTGGGCAAGTTTAAGCATACTTTGGCCAAACTAGACTACAAAAACCTCAAACGTTATTAACACAGTGGTATAATATATGCTTTATACAGGTACAAATTTAATATTTGTAAGGAGTAACGCAGGTTTGTTTTTTGTTTGCTTTTTTCTTAGGTTTTGGCCTAACTTGTGGGGGCTTGGCGTACCCCCTCATTCCTTGCTACTATCGATATTACATTCACTTGGGTTCTTACTTTATATTTGTATATTATATGCAAATCCTATGGTGAGTTAGCGCTGTCAGCATCGTTTTTTCCTTTGCATTGAAATCAATGGGGATTTTTTGTTCACCCCTAGAATGCATGGTTTGTCTCACAACTTTTCCACTTTTCTTTTAAATACTCTGCACACTACAGCATGCTTGCCCCCACAGAGGACATTATTTTGGACAACAGCTGGAATAATAACTTCTGAATGAAGCATCTCCCCACACCTTGAATCCCCTTGTTTTACTCAGCAGGAAATGTCCTATAAATTATACTTTTTCATATCTCTTTTAACTTGGTTTTATGTGAATGTTTTGCTGGGCAGTCTGTGAACAAGCCGCATGCTGAAATGCTTGTCAGACTTCAAAGACGACATTAACCTTTTGAATGCCAGAGAGTAATCCAATGCAGATACATCTCTGGCACTCAAAGGGTTAAAACTTTAGCATGATGCTTTTCTTTTTATTCAGTGTAAAAGCCCGTGTACATGGGCCAACGTCCGGGTGATGTTAACCCTTTTAGTGCCAGAGGGGTATGCAACGCATTGCAAAACAATGCGTTGTGTACCCTTCTGGAACTCAAAGGGTTAAGAGGTCGGTCCTGCTCTGCGTCCTGCCGCGAACGCAGTCATGCACTGTAGAGACTGCCCGAAAGCACAGAATGCTCCCATCACAGAACTTACAGCATTCTGTGCATTTGAGCAGTCTCTACTGCACATGACGGCTTCTGACAAACATCCTAGCAAATTATTATATAGGATATATATATGGAATTTCTTAGGGTGACCTCTTTTTTGTTCCACTCACCTCTTTACTCTGATTTATTTCCAGACTAGGAAAATATATGCACATTTAGTCATCAAGAGCCCTTTCCAGGGCTGATAATCAATAGCCCCCTTTTCAGGGCTGTTACTTTGTAGTATATTTTTTACAAAGCGGTTTGCTTTCGTGCAAATCTTCCTCCTGTGTATTAAATCTTTACACCGTTAGTTGACTTTATTTCGCAGGTGTAATTGTTTCTGTTTAGACCATTTCTAATCTAGATAGGTCTATGGCAAGCTGTTTTTTTCTGGCCACGGCAACATATAGGAAATGTACAAACTTTTCCATATATTCATATATATATAGAAGTAAATATGCAGATACACAATTAAATCATGACAATACAATATATAGCACACACGGAGAATAGATTATAACAGCAACAGTACCATAATGGAGGCCCTTCCCTAACAAAAAAAAGAGGAACTAAAGTGAATTAGTGAAGAGGAAAACGAAAATGAAAGATTGAGAAAGAGAAGAGGGAGCTGTTAAGAGAGAGAAGATGAGAGAGAGAAGAATGTTGAAGATATGAAAAGAAGGGGATGGGGGGGAGGGAAGGTGTGTGGGAAGGGGGAGAAAAAAATGGGGCTACCTTAATGGAGAATAGCTTATGTAGAGATAGGAACAGGTATGTCCAGGTAAGTATACCATGGAGAATAGAGATCCTTAAAATAATTTTGGAGGCCTCAGGAGAAATCCATGTTTTTCTTTTTAAAGGGATAGTAATACTTCATTATTATTATCCCCCATGTTATAGCCCTTAAAATTCTGAATTCAACGATACCAGCGGCATCTCTCAAACCTTTATGGTTTGAGAGATATCCGCTTTTAAAGTTCCCTCTTTTTGGCATTCTAGCTGAGAGCAGGGGAATCCGGTCAGTAAGCAAGCGGCGGCTCAGCAGGAGTCCTGTGATCGCGTTATAGAAACAGAAATCCTTCACTAAAATGGTCTTCTACATGTGCTTGGTTTGAAAGCACACGTAGAAGACCATTTTAGTGAAGGATTTCTGTTTCTATAATGAGATCTCAGCACTGCTGCAGAGCCGCCGCAGGTCCCGGGACCGGATTCCGCTGCTGTCAGATAGAATGCTGACGTCAGCGGAAAAGCCAAAAAGAGGGAACTTTAAAAGCGGATATCTCTCAAACCATAAAGGTTTGGGAGATGCCACTGGTATCGTTGAATTCAGAATTTTAAGGACAACAACATGGGGGTTAATAATAATGAAGTATTGCTATCCCTTTAATCATTCTTGTTTATTACTGCTATTTTATCTAAACTTTAATAAAAGTTATGTTTCAGGATTTACAAATATATATATAATTCTAAGTGGTTTCTGGTTTCCCGGGTGGCATGAGGGTGGAGATTAGCCATATGCAGGGAATCAGGGGTGGCAAGTTTTACAAGAGTAGGCAGGGAAGAAGCCCACCACCCACTCCTGTGAAAATCACTACAGCGAGACTTGCCATTGCAGTGGTCCACCGGGTCCCTGACATGCACGGTGTGTGCCCAATCGTATGTTCCACATTGTGCACCATTTGCTAGTATATATATCTAGAGAATGGAGATTTTAGATCTGACAGTATAGGAGTGTGCTGAGTACAGCAGTATTATCTTTTTTCTCTTTCTTTCTATTTATTTAAAGGGGAACTACCACCCGACACAATCTTTAGCTTCACTAAGTCCCCATCTGGCGACTAGCTGCTTAGTAGCGCTAGTCGTCAGAATAATTACCTTATTTAATAGATTTCTGCTCTCTTCCCCGGCTGATAGGCAGGACGGAGCGCGGCCATCTTGCCATTATGATGTCAGCGCAGGTGCACGGACGTCACAATGGCAAGATGTCTGCGCTCCGTCCTGCCTGTCAGCTGGGGAAGAGAGCAGAAATCTATTAAATAAGGTAATTATTCTGGCGACTAGCGCTACTAAGCAGCCAATTGGAACTTTCACTTTAATTCAAGTCTGCATATTTGAAAACTGCATTAAAAACTGTCTATATGTCAAGTCCAGCACATGTACAGTTTGGGAGATATTTACACTTTTATATCCGAGAACAGTGAAAGTCAAATTTCCTGGTACTACACTGAGCTTCATTAGAATATGAAATGTAATTGAAACTTTCATTAGCATATGACACGTCACTGAAAATACTTCATTGGCATATGTATTGTCACTGACAAACGTAATTAGCATATGAAAATATCAGTGGTACCGCCTGTGTACCACAATTAGCATATGTTAGCATATGTAAAAAGTGTCAAAATCTCCTAAACTATACATTTGCTGGCCTTTTGGCTAACATGAAATATAGGCAGTTTTTAATGCAGTTTTCAAATATGCAAACTTGAATTAAGGTGGAAAGTTCCACTTTTAGTACCCTGTAAGCACCTCCTGTTTTCTCTGATTTAAACTTCCCTTTCATAAAACTATTTGTGGTGTAAGTATGTAGTAGGGCTTATTTTGTACAGATGCAATAAAGGAGCTACATCTGGTAGAACTTTATGGCGTGTGAGCCTACACATTTTCCCTCTACAGCAGAGGTACGGTAGATAAGCTGAGACCAAAGTCCGCTCTCCCTCTGGCCAAGGAGAGCAAACATGAGCCTGATGGAGCAGTTATTAATTTCAACTCTAAGTATTCGCCTTGTCGCTTGGCAACACTACTGCAGCGTGGCCTTTCACACGCCAATCAATACAGGCCGAGGGTTGCTGATAGACCCCAGTGCCAATGTAGGGACATCTAATGAAAAGAAAAGGCTATATTTCCAGCGTGAGTCTATTAATGGAACAGTAACACCTAACCATGATTTTGGTTTATATATTTTTAAATATCATGCGTCTGCAGCTAACATATATCAGAATTAACAATTTTAGATCCCTAAAATCTACTCCTAAACTTGCTTTTTAGTGCACCTGTAAAATGTCCTATTCAGACACCATTTGTTTAATTTTTGGTGTGCTCTTTGTAAAAGGAGACAAGCGCTAATGTAGTTAAAGGGATATTGACTCTTATTATGTAAATAAATATAAATTGTAGGGTTTATCCCTGAGTAAATCTAGGCAGCTACCACTGCTGAGAGGTCCGTTATTGCAGCTCAAACTTGAATTTATTTAGGTGCAGTATTTTAATGACATGAATTTGTACAGTGTTACTGTTGCTACACATCCTATGGAGATTAATGGTTAACTGACCAGAGCTGTCAATAGGATGGTGTAGCAACAGCGCCACTTTACAATTTCAGGTCATTGAGATACTTCACCTAAATAAATTCAAGTTTGAGCTTCAATAACTTTTGACTAAAGCACCTCTCAGCAGTTGGAGTGCCTTGTTTTACTCAGGAGGATAAACACTACAACATATATTTTTATACATCTTAAGTGTTACTATCCCTTTAACCCCTTCAGTGCCAGAGGCTTGGGCCATTTTCTGTACCCTGTAGGCCAGACACATTTTCAGCATTTTTGCTATCCTTCCGTTTAGGCTTGATTTACTCTGGGAATTTCAAGCTACATATGGAAAACTATATATTGTTTTTTTCAGAACGAATTGAGCTTTCTCATGGTACCTTACATGAAGATAATTTTGCATCATACAAAAAGCTATGATGTCATAATGACAAATAAGTAAAAATGTACTCATTTTGCTAAAATCACATACTATGTATCAAAAACATTTACCTTGATTGAAAAAGTTTCAATTATTTGAAAAAGCCCTGAGTCCCCCGAGTAAAGAAAATACCAAATTTGTATAGTTTTACCTACGTTCATGACTAGCGTAGAGCCCTAATCACCAGCAGCGCAAAATGACATTTTCAACTTTATGAGCTAAAATGCGCGTTCTAGTGTTTTTGTGGTAAATCTACACTAAAACAGTGGAATAACTATAAAATACTATATATTTCTGGAAAGAAGACAATCTTCTGCATCTAATGAGAGTAACTTACCTTCTTACCCCAAGCCTGGTGTGCACAAGAAGGTGGCACTAATGAAAACAAAAGTTATTTTCTTAAATTTCTGCCCCTTCACCTGTATTGAAATCTGTGAAAACCATGGCATTTCCAACTGTATTCATTAGCTAGTGCTCTTAGGAGAAAAATGACACCCCATTGGTATGAGCTGACCTACCTCAGGGGGCGCTAGAAGTGCAAAACGACACCTACTACAACCTCTAATTTTTCTAACATTTTCTCAAACCTGACTTGCCTGTCCAAAAATGGCTGTAAGAAGATTGCCAAGACCCTGAAACTGAGCTGCAGCACGGTGGGCAAGACCATACAGCGGTTTCACAGGACAGGTTCCACTCAGAACAAGCCTCACCATGGTCGACCAAAGAAGTGCACGTGCTCAAAGTCATATCCAGCGGTTGTCTTTGGGAAATAGACGTATGAGTGCTGCCAGCATTGCTGCAGAGGTTGAAGGGGTGGGGGGTCAGCCTGTCAGTGCTCAGACCATACGCCGCACACTGCATCAAATTGGTCTGCTTGGCTGTCATCCCAGAAGGAAGCCTCTTCTAAAGATGATGCACAAGAAAGCCCGCAAACAGTTTGCTGAAGACAAGCAGACTAAGGACATGGATTACTGGAACCATGTCCTGTGGTCCGATGAGACCAAGATAAACTTATTTGGTTCAGATGGTGTCAAGCGTGTGTGTCGGCAACCAGGTGATTAGTACAAAGACAAGTGTGTCTTGCCTACAATCAAGCATGGTGGTGGGAGTGCCATGGTCTGGGCCTGCATGAGTGCTCCCGGCACTGGGGAGCTGCAGTTCATTGAGGGAACCATGAATGCCAACATGTGCTGTGACATACTGAAGCAAAGCAGGATCCCCTCCCTTCGGAGGAGTATTCCAACATGATAACGACCCCAAACACACCTCCAAGACGACCACTGCCTTGTTAAAGAAGCTAAGGGTAAAGGTGATGGACTGGCCAAGCATGTCTCCAGACCCACACCCTACTGAGCATCTGTGGGGCATCCTCAAACGTAAGGTGGGGGAGTGCAAGGTCTCTAACATCCACCATCTCCGTGATGTTGTCAAGGAGGAGCGGAAGAGGACTCCAGTGGCAACCTGTGAAGCTCTGGTGAACTCCATGCCCAAGAGGGTTAAGGCAGTGCTGGAAAATAATGGTGGCCACACAAAATATTGACACTTTGGGCCCAATTTGGACATTTCCACTTAGGGGTATACTCACTTTTGTTGCCAAGGTTTAGACATTAATGGCGGTGTGTTGAGTTATTTTGAGGGGGACAGCAAATTTACACTGTTATACAGGCTGTACACTCACTGCTTTACATTGTAGCAGAGTGTCATTTCTTTAGTGTTGTCACATGAAAGATAAAATTAAAATATTTACAAAAATGTGAAGGGTGTACTCACTTATGTGAGATACTGTAAGTAGAGATGATCTTCCCTATATATCAGAGAGTAAATCAATGAAACATCAAGCTGGGAGAAAATAAGCCAGTACAGAGAACAGGGGCAGCATTAACAGGTTAAGGGAGGAAGGGGGTGAGGGTTGTAACATAAAAATAGCCTGAAACAGGAGTAGACTTTTGCAGTAGAAGCATGAAATGGTCTGGAGAACAGATCTAGACATAACGGATTCAAATGAAATAAGGGATTGAGAGTGAAGAAAAGATAAATCTCAGCTCCCCAATAAAGCTCAAGCTCAAACTGGAGTAAGAAATGAAAAGATGAAATAATCTTAAGGTTAGTTAGCAAAGAAAGAGACTTAAGATTCCCAGGAGACAGAAAAGGAGTCCATTTTGTTCAAAGCGATGGCATGCTTTTTTGTTTTGAATGTTTAAGATTTATTTTAATTTCAGTCTCCATTTCTGTCTAGTGCAGTGATGATGAACCTATAGAACTCATGCCACCACTGACATGCTTCACAATGTGTTGCATACCTCTCCAGTACTTAAAGGGATAGTAATGTTTCATAATAAAAGCAGCTCTAATTAATTATCATAGTATTTGGATTTTGGAGAGTGTTATTTCAAATCTGTCAGAGTTGTAGTTCAAGAGTAATTCAATGACAAAGTATCCCCCTCCCACCCCTTTTACTGATGTAACACTGTTCAGCTAGATCAGAAGGGAGGTGCCCAGGTAGACTGCAGAGAGGGACAATCTTCAATTAAGATAAGGGAAAAACCTGTCAAGGGGGGCAGGGCTTTCATTGTTCTCATAGGAAGAAGATTTTCACCTGCTGTTATCTATGTGGTCTATGGACTGCATTCCACATCTGAGAAGAGATGGCTTACACTAGGTAAAAGGGGCGGGAGGGGAAACTTTGCTTGTGAATATCTCTCAAACCATAAAGGTTTGAGAGATAAGACTTATATCATTATTCATGTTTTTTATGTCTACAAAATAAAATAAAGGTATAACGAAGTACTATTATCCCTTTAATATCTTCCACTCTGCTGTCAGGCGGCCAAGAGAAAAAGACCCACAGACCTTTGTGTTTAGATTGTACTGTGACATTGATATCTCCATGCACCACTCGGGATTCCATAACTGAGCCAGGAGGAAAAGTCTGCAGTTCAAGACCAAAAAATCACAGGCAAGTCAAAACATCATTTACTATTGAATACAAATATTTAATTTTGCTGTATGCAACAAACTGCTTGCTGTTTCCATGGATTACCCACACCTCCTCTTTTAACCTGATAGGTGCCAAGGCTGATTTGCAGTAGGTGGGACATACCTCTGGTACATAAAGGGTTCAATTGCTTTAGTTTTTATAACAAGTATGACAACATCTGAGCCATACAACACATCAAAATAAACCCCAGATATCAAATATATATAGCAAAAGCCCCCCCCAGCAACATTAAAAGACCCCATCAAAATATCACATCTTTATGCAAACCAAAAGCCCCCACCATATTACGTTCCCCATGCATCCGCAGTAGAAATTCCTGCAACATCAAAAGCCCCATGAAATAAATGCCCAGTGGGGTAGGGACAGACTTACCCCAAGAGGCAGCAATGTGCTCTATCTGTTGTGCCCTTCACCTTTCCTTCCTTCCCCCCCATTTTACTTTTCTCTCCCCCCGTTTTCTTTCTCCCCTCCTTTGCTCAGCTCTTCCCCTTTTGCCATCTTTCCCCCCAGCTGAAATATAGTGATACCACAGAGCTTGCAATTCTATGACATCCAATTGGTAATCATAGAATTATAAGCCCTGTGCTATCGCTATTGTAGTTTCAGTTCAGCTGTATGCTCCGTGGTATCACTAGTGTAGCTATTCATTTCAGGTGTAGCGGCAATTAAATTATAAGCTCAGTGGTATCATTAGTGATTTCAATTGTAAGCTTGCTGTTATCACTAGTGTAGCTCCATTTCAATTGTAAGTTCAATGGAGACACTAGTGTAGCTCCAATTCAAATGTACGCTCAGCAGTATCACTAGCGTAACTCTATTTCAATTGTAAACTCTGTGGAATCACTACTGTAGCTCCATTTTTATTGTAAACTCAGTGGTATCACTAGTGTACCTCCATTTTAGTTATAAGGTTTGTGGTATCACTAGCGTAGCTCATTTTCAGCTGTAAGCTTTGTGGTATCACTTGCCTTACTTCACAACATTAATGCCAGTTCTAAGAAGTTTGTTTAGTGTGTTTTTTTTCTTAGAAAAAAACACAGCATACATCTGTTTCATAACATAAGGGAGCACCCAATTCCATATAGCTATATTTTCACTAATGTAAAGAAACTGCTTTCCCATGCTAAATTTTCAATACTAGCACTCTGATATCTCCAAACTTGTCACCCTGATGAAAACTGGGCACCTGGGACCAAAAACATTCATCACCATTGTCCTAGTGGGATGGTCTTCTGACTTCCATCTTAAGGAAATATCAGCTTTAGGCACTGTAATAACCAATAACCATTGCCTGGTTTTTCGAGCACCTGATATCACTGGAAGTGTTTGTAACATACATATTAGCATAGCAAATAAGGTTGAATAAAAGACACAAGTCCATCAAGTTCAACCATTGCCTCATACTCCAGTGACTGATAATTTTATAGCTTTCCTGCTACCAAATAAGTTAGTCTTTATCAGACCTTCCTGATTTGCCTACTGATAAACAGTATAATTCTGTATGTTCCCTTTTGTAAGAAATGTATCTAATCTTCTCTTAAATGTATCCATTGCATCTGCCATAACCCCCTCCTTGGGCAATGAATTCCACAATGTAACAGACCTTACTGTAAAAAATACTTTGCTCTGCTGAAGTCTAAATCTCCTTTTCTTCTAATCTCAAGGGGTGTCCCCTGGTCACCTGATCAGGCCTTGGAATAAATAGCTCACTGCAGAGATCCTTGTATTGACCTCTCACGTACTTGTACAATGTGATAAGGTCTCCTCTTAGTCATCTTTTCTCTGGAGTAAATAAACCAAGTTTGTCTAGTCGTTCCTCATACGTCAAGTCCTCCATTCCCTTAATTAATTTTGTTGCTCTTCACTGTACCCTCTCTAGTTCTAGTATATCCTTTTTCAGAACTGGTGTCCAAAACTACACTGCATACTCAAGGTGAGGTCTCACCAATGATTTGTATAATGACAAAATAATGTTATCCACTCTTGCTTCAATACCTCTTTTTATGCAAGACAGGATTTTGTTTGCCTTTGCTACTGTTGTTTGGCACTGGTCACTGTTTCCAGGTTTGTAGTTGACAAGGTTACCCAGGTCTTTCTCCAGCAACGAGTCACCTAAAATGATTCCATTAAGTTTATAAGTAGCCTTGGGATTATTTCCTCCAAAATTTTTGACTTTACACTTCCCTACATTAAACTTCATATTCCATTTGTTTGCCCAATCTGCAATTTTCTGGAGAAAGCAAATATCCTGTTCTAAATTAATTACCCTGCATAATTTAGTGTCATCTGCAAATATTAATAATTTGCTTTCTATATCTATTTCTAGATCATTTATAAACATGTTAAAAAGCAGCAGACCCAATACTGAACCCTGAGGTACTCCACTCTCCACTTTAACTGTATTGGAGAATTGTCCATTTACAACCACACACTGTTCCCCATCCTTCAACCAGTTTTGTATCCAATTGCAAAGGTCATCTCCTAGCCCTGATTTCCTTATTTTATACCCCAGCCTCCTGTGTGGCACTGAATCAAATGCCTTTGCAAAGTCTAGATACACTACATCAACTGCCTTGCCATTATCAAGGTTGCTGCTTACTTCCTCATAGAAGCTGAAAAGGTTAGTTTGGCATGATCTATCCTTCATAAAACCATGTTGATTCCTGCTAATGATCTTATTTTTTTGTGTTGTAATCCTGAATATAGTCCCTTATTATCCCTTCTAGCAGTTTTCCCACTACAGAGGTCAACCTCACAGGTCTATAATTTCCAGGTTCTGTTTTAGTTTCCTTCTTAAATAGAGGCACTATGTTAGCTCTTCGCTAATCCTGTGGCACTGAGCCTGTGGTGAGAGAATATTTAAATGAATAGTAATACTTAAAATATAAAAAAAAAATTGTAGGGTTTATCCCCCTGAGTAAAACAAGGGTACTCCCACCGCTGAAAGGTGTTTTATTCAAAAGTTATTACAGCTCAAAGGTGAATTTTTTAGGTGCAATATCACAGTGGCCTGAAATTGTACAGTGGCACTGTTCCTACAACATCCTATGGAGAGTTATGGTCCCGGGACCAGAGCTGTCCATAGGATGGTGTAGCAACAGTGGCACTGTACAATTCCAGGCCACTGTGATATTGCACCTAAAAATTCAACTTTGAGCTGTAATAACTTTTGAATAAAACACCTTTCAGCAGTGGGAATAACCTTGTTTTACTCAGGGGGAAAAACCTACAACATTTTTTTTTTACATTTTAAGTATTACTATCCCTTTAAAGAGTAAATATAGGGGTTTTGCTAACACTGCACTGAGTTCCTTAAGAACCCTTGGATGTATACCATCAGGACCCGGTGCTTTGTCAGCCTTAATGTGGTTCAGTCTTCCCATGGCATCTTCTTGAGTTAACTCAATATCTGATAATTATATTGTTTTATTTGTTACTTGTTGAGGCAAAGAAAGTGTTTAGAACATTGGCCTTTTCCTTATCCTCACTAATCAACTCACCCATCTCATTTGTGAAAGGTCCAATGCACTCCCTCTTAAGTTCTTTGCTATTTATATATTTGAAAAACTTTTTGGGATTAGTCTTACTTTCCCTTGCAATTCGGGTTTCATTATCTATTTTTGCTACCCGAATTGCCTTTTTGTACTCTCTGTATTTTAAGAAAGATTGTTCAGTTCCTTCAGACTTATATAGTTTGAATGCTTTTTTTCCTTGCCATTTCCTTCTTTACACGTGCACTTAACCACACTGGCTGTGACTTACTTCTTTTGCATTTGTTCCCCAATGGTATATACTGTTGGGTACGTTTCTGCAACTTAAATTTGAATTCTGACCATTTTTCCTCAGTATTTTTGCCTTTAAATGTATCCCAGTCTGTGTTGCATTGAGGCCCTTAACAATTTGAAGTTAGCTTTTTTACAATTAAGAGTTTTGGTTGAACCTAAACAGTTTTGCTTTGCCAGACTGATCTCAAATGTAACCATGTTGTGATCACTGTTTCCCAAATGTTCACTTACCTTAATATTGGATACCATTTCTGTTATTCGTTATCACTAGGTCCAATACATTGTCACCATTTGTGACATGTAGCTTTCCCAAAGCATGCTCACAAACCTGCTACCCTTAGCACTCTGACAGGTCTCATTTTTCCAGTTGATATCTGGATAGTTAAAATCTCCCATATTATAGTATGCCCAAGCTGGGCAGCTTTCCTCATTTGCAATAGCAGTTTGGCCTCAGCATTGTCATCAATATTTGGTGGTTTGTAGCATATACCCAACAAAACCTTTTTTTTATCTTTTACACCGCATTTAGTCTCAATTTCTACCCATGAGGACTCCACATTTTGGTCAGTTTCCTCACTAATATCACCCCTCAAATTGGATTTAGCTCTTGTTTCAAATATAAGCACATACCTCCCCCTTTTCTATTAATCCTCTCTCTCCTAAACAGGGAATAGACCGCTATAATTACAGCCCAGTCATGTGCATCATTCCACCATGTTTCTGTTAAACCAATTATGTCGAATTGCTCATTAACCGCCAGCAATTCTAGTTCTCCTGTTTTATCTACCATAATTCTTGCATTTGCTAGCATACAATTAATTTTGAAGTCTTTACATATATTACTCCCTACATGCCTTTTTTCTACATCTTCATTTACTAGGAGTTCCTCCCTATTTACTAGATTTATCCCCACCCTTTCTCCACCCCCCTGATCATTTACTTGGACCCGGATCCTATCTGCTCTATCTACGCCATTTTCGATATCTATACCCTCCCCCCCTTTCCTAGTTTAAAAGCTCCTCCAAGCTTCTTAGCATTCTATCCCCTAGCACTGAGGCTCCTCTACCATTTAGGTGCAATCCATCACTTCCATATAGATTGTACCCAACAGCAAAGTCAGCCCAGTGCTCTAAAAACACAAAACCCTCCTTTCTACACCAATGCTTGAGCCATGCATTAAAGGGATAGTAATACTTCATTTTAACTTTATTTTATTTTGTAGGCATTAAAAAAATATGAAGAACAATATAAGTCTTATCTCTCATACCTTTATGGTTTATGAGATATTCACAAGCAAAGTTTCCCCTCCCGCCCCTTTTACCTAGTGTAAGCCATCTCTTCTCAGATGTGGAATCCAGTCCATAGACCAGACAGATAACAGAAGGGGACACTCTTCTTCCTAGAAGAACAATGAAAGCCCTGCCCCCCTTGACAAGTTTTTCAGGTTTTTCCCTTATCTTAATAGAAGATTGTCCCTCTCTGCAGTCTACCTGGGCACCTCCCTTCTGATCTGGCTGAACAGTGTTACATCAGTAAAAGGGGAGGGAGGGGGATACTTTGTCATTGAATTACTCTTGAACTACAACTCTGACAGAATTGAAATAACACTCTCCAAAGCCCAAATACTATGATGATTGATTAGAGCTGCTTTTATTATGAAACATTACTATCCCTTTAAGCTCCCTCAGCTCCCTCTGCCTACCTGTACTGGTGCATGGCACAGGTAGTATTTTAGGAGACACTACCTTAGAGGTCCTTTCCTTGAGCTTGCACCCTAAATCCCTGAAATCATTCTTTAGGGACCTCCATCTTCCTCCTACTTTGTCATTGGTACCAATATGTACCAAGACAGCTGGATCACTTCCAGCCCCTCCCAACAATCTGTCAGCCCTGTCCGCAACATGCTGAAACCGAGCATCTGGTAGACAGCATACTGTTTGGTATTCACGTTCCTGGCAGCAGATTACCCTATCTACCCTCCTAATAATAGAGTCCCCTACTACCACCACCTGCCTTGGTTTCTGCCTACTCTGCATGCCATCTAGCCTGGAAGGAGGACTGTTTCCCTGGCTGCTAGAGGAATTAGCCCTCTCCAGTGTTGTCAATTCTGAGCAATTCTCATCAACATATTCACACAATCTTGCAATTCTGTTGGAGTCAACTCAGAACTGGCCTCCCTCTTCCTCTGCCCACTACCTCCCCTCCTTACTGTTACCCAGCTGCCTACCTGTCGCTCCTCATCAACAACTCCATCCTCTTCACCACTAACCCCACATACTACCTGCTCTGTCAGTTCTAAACTCCTTTCCAGGATCCCAATGTCCCGCAATGTTGCAATATTTCTTTCCAAATCCAATATCTTAGATTCTAAAAAGAAAATATGCTCATACTTAGCACA
Organism: Rhinophrynus dorsalis; assembly: GCA_037306005.1. Lineage (NCBI taxonomy): Eukaryota > Metazoa > Chordata > Amphibia > Anura > Rhinophrynidae > Rhinophrynus > Rhinophrynus dorsalis. The sequence continues at coordinate 535,673,859 of CM074720.1, forward strand.
GTGGTATGACTCCTGGAAAGATTGCTGTTCAAACATGTGACAAGATGTGAACTGCGGCGTGACATTGTCTAACCTGCTATCACTCATGCTTGGTTTTACAATTCAAATAGATTCAAATAGATTTATATTGTCCTCTAATGCTCACTCTAAAGGTGAGTAACAAACTTTAAAGGGATACTAATACTTCATTTTAACTTTATTTTATTTTGTAGGCACTAAAAAAAACATGAAGAATGATATAAGTCTTATCTCTGAAACCTTTATGGTTTAAGAGATATTCACAAACAAAGTATCCCCCCCATGTTCAACCAGATCAGAAGGGAGATGCCCAGGTAGACTGCAGAGAGGGACAATCTTCAATTAAGATAAAGGAAAAAGCTGAAAAACTTGTCAAGAGGGGAAGGGCTTTCATTGTTTTCATACAAAGAAAATTGTCCCCTTCTGTTATCTGTACTGTCATACAACCAGACTCACATCTGAGAAGAGATGGCTTACACTAGGTAAAAGGGGCGGGAGGGGAACTTTGCTTGTGAATATCTCATAAACCATAAAGGTTTGAGAGATAAGACTTATATCATTCTTCATATTTTTTTAATGCCTACAAAATAAAATAAAGTTAAAACGAAGTATTACTATCCCTTTAAATCTGAATGCAGTAAATCCCTTGAAATGATCGTCTCCTCAGAGCTCTGCTGATATCCAACTCCTGATTCTATTCCAACTCCAGATTCTTTCTAACTCACCACTTCTACGCAGTCTCAATGAGCACGCTCCAATGAGCCTAGGGACTGTACTTATAGTAACACTGCACCCAGGTGACTTCCATTAGCAGTCACCCCTAATCACACAGGCCAGAGAAAAACCCAGTAAACAGTTTTTTAACTCTTGCAATACCCACACAAAATTTTTATATATATATATATATATATATATATATATATATATATATATATATTTTTTTTTTTTTTTTTTTTTTTTTTTTTTTTTTACCTTAATAAAACACCAATAAAACACCAAACACACTCATGTACTTATAACAGATTCTTTCTAACTCGCAACTTGTATGCAGTCTCAATGAGTGCGTAGAAAAACTGTCTGAATGGATAGCAAAAAGAGAATTTAGGTTTCTGGTAGTGTTGAGCGAGCACCCCGATGCTCGGGTGCTCGGGTGCTCTGACCGAGCACCCCCTGAGGCTCGAGTGCTCGGCCGAGCACCCGAGCCCCATTCAAATGAATGGGGCAACACGAGCATTACACCAGGCACCCCCTGCTCTGATGAGGGGAGGGTGCCTGGTCAATGCCCCCCTTCATCTCCGCTATGCCCCCTTCATCTCTGAATGCCCCCTTCATCTCCGCAATGTCCCCCTTCATCTCCGCAATGTCCCCCTTCATCTCCGCTATGCCCCTCTTCCACAATGTCCCCCTTCATCTCCGCTATGCCCCTCTTCCACAATGTCCCCCTTCATCTCCTCTATGCCCCTCTTCCACAATGTCCCCCTTCATCTCCTCTATGCCCCTCTTCCACAATGTCCCCCTTCATCTCCTCTATGCCCCTCTTCCACAATGTCCCCCTTCATCTCCGCTATGTCCCTCTTCCACAATGTCCCCCTTCATCTCCGCTATGCCCCTCTTCCACAATGTCCCCCTTCATCTCCTCTATGCCCCTCTTCCACAATGTCCCCCTTCATCTCCTCTATGCCCCTCTTCCACAATGTCCCCCTTCATCTCCGCTATGCCCCTCTTCCACAATGTCCCCCTTCATCTCCGCTATGCCCCTCTTCCACAATGTCCCCTTTCATCTCCGCAATGCCCCCTTCATCTCCGCAATGCCCCCGTACCTCCAGTCCCTGGTGGTCCAGCGGAGCGTCTTCTGATCTGTGCCTCTTCCGGCACAGATCCCCGCCACCCGAACATGGCGGGAGAGCACATGGCGGTACTCGATGAGTACCGCCATGTGCCGAGCAGAGCGATGCTCGAGCCGATCCGAGCATCGGCCGAGCACGCTCGCTCAACACTAGTTTCTGGATATATCTAACCAAGAACGTTTGATCTTTGTAAAGGGCCACATTATGTGTTATACAGTGCCTACTTCAGAGTTACATCTTCAACAGACATTGGAACAGCAAGGAAACATTTTTGAAAGAAGTACCATCTTGTTAGTACTCTACAGCTTGTATCTTTCGAGGAACTATTAGTACGCCAGGAGTGATAGATAAAGAAAGCTGTTTCCCGTTGTTTAGGGGTGGTGGACTATCCTAAATCCTCTTCCAATACTAGATGAAAGGAAAGGCAAGAGTTGGTAGGGGGGTAAGTATTAATCAGAGAGTAAAGCCTAAAGACAGTCTTGTGCACGAAATGGTTCTTAATAAATATTATTTTAAAAATTTGTATGTGTCCTTGTAGGTTGTGTAGGAAATGGGAAACCTGTCTGAAATTGCAGTGTTCTTTTTCTGGAAGATCATGATTCCTTTATAGGTCAGCAAAAATGACAACATCAGTGTCAGGCATTAACCTATCTAGAGCTAAGACATGATAGCTGATCTATGCCTGAAATTAGGCTTTATGGAATCCAGGAGGGAAAGCATGGTTTCCTAGTTCGACAAAAGTCCTTCGTTTGAACAGGATCCCACAGCTGGTTCTGAAGAAACAGTCTCGATCAAGGTGAGATTCATCAATACATTCTTTATTTTGTAGTCCGCAGCAAAACAGGACATCATATCAAGTACAGGAACCTGGGACATTGGAAAGCAGTTGAAGATTGCACCCACCCCTCAGTATCCGACACTACACATGGCTGCATCTGGTATATATCCACCCCACATCCTTGGAACTCCCCTTAAACCACCAGCTCAGATTTCCCTGCTGGTACCCCTGGAGTTATGGCGACCAATCAGGCGGCGAGTCACATCTTGGGATATCTGGGCCCATAAACCTGGGGTAGAGTGTGTGTGAGGTGAGCCTGTATAATGCAGGCAACACAATGTGACACAAGAAGGATAACATACTGGGATTAGTGACATAGAGTAGAGTGCAGTGGCATACAGTAGAGTGCAGGAATGAATCTTTATTTACACCAGTACTCTGACTTCTTGCTATTGCACACACTAGGGAAATAACACCAAGGTTAAAAACATGAGGTGAGGGAGAAGGGGGCCATAAATGGAATACACTTGTGCCATATAAGAATACCTCACCTGGTATCCAAAGTTTTATATTGTTTAGAAATCTACTATCTATATGCAACTCAATAGTGCCTTTTTCTCCCCCAGTTAAGATACTAACCTTGAAAACCATAGAATTTCCTACTGTACTCAGAACTTGCTGTCAGACTGAGAAAAATGGTATCATTTAGAATTAACTGAAATATGTAGGGGGTGTGTATGTATATGTGATTATGTGTGTGTACGTGTAGGCCTGTGTGTATATGTGTGATAGTATATCTGTGTTGGTGTACATGTTTGAGTATGTGTATGCGAGTGTATAAATTTGTCTGATCTAAGTTCTTTAACTGGTCCTATATATACAGTAATGTGCAAAAGTTTTAGGCAGGTGTGAAAAAATGCTGTAAAATAAATATGCTTTCAATAATAGACATGCTAATTGTTTATTTTTATCAATCAACAAAACGCATAGTGAGTGAACAGAAGAAAATCTAAATCAAATCCATATGTGGTGTAACCACCATTTGCCTTCAAAACATCACCAATTCTTCTAATTACACTTACAAAAGTCAGCGATTTCGTAGCGTATAGTCAGGTGGATGATTAAGCAGTTTATACCAAACAGGTGCTAATGATCATCAATTTAATATGTAGCTTGAAACACAATCATTAACTGAAACAGAAACAGCTGTGTAGGAAGAATAAAACTGGGTGAGGAACAGTCAAACCCAGCTAACAAGGTGAGGTTGCTGAAGACAGTTTAATGTCAAAAGCCATACATTATGGCAAGACTGAGCACAGCAACAAGACACAAGGTAGTTATACTGCATCAGCAGGGTCTCTCCCAGGCAGAAATTTCAAGGCATACAGGGGTTTCCAGATATGCCATCCAATCTCTTTTAGAGAAGATACAGACACATCATGTTTACTTTCCTTCGCAATCAGAAGATGTCCAGCAGTGTCATCAGTTCAGAATTGGCAGACAAAAGTGGGACCCAAGTACATCCATCTACTCTATGGAGAAGCCTGGTGAAAGTGGTCTTCATGGAAGACTTGCTGACAAAAAGCTATACATCTGACGCGGAAACAAGGCCAAGCAACTCAACTATGCAAGAAAACACAGGAACTGGGGTGCAGAAAAATGACAGCAGTTGCTCTGGACTGATCATCTAGTCTATCCAGACATGAAGAGAGAGATCAAATGAGGCTGCCTAAATCTACAGACGAACTGTGGATAGTGTAACAGGATGTAGACCATTACTGTGGGCACTACGTGCCAGTGAAACCTTGTTAAAAGACTGATATTCTCGGACTAAAACCCTGGCTCATGGAAGCCGGGTAGTAGAAGAGCACACCGCCACCCAGGATAAAAAGTAGGTTGCTTTCTGATTGACTGCCTACTGTACTGTAAGGTGTAGGTGGATTTCTGATTGGCCACCTACCATTCAACTTTAAAACATAATGTTGAAGTTTTAATTTTTATTTGACAGGTAGGCGCTGCTCTCATTGGTTACCTTTTGCTGAGCAATGCCACAACAAATGTGGCATTGCTTCAACAAGTAGGTGGCTCTGTGACTGGCCGCCACCTGTCTCCATCTTGTCTCTCCGGTTCCCATTGGCTGGAGAGCCGGTGCGACAAGATGGAATTAGTCTGTCGGACCAGGATAATTGGAACAAAGTACGAATACAATAGTCCAGGCCCTGATTGGTCACCTGTCCCTTGTTGCTCTGATCCTCAATGGCTGATATCAGAGTGGCAAGATTGAATTGTTTATGGTGTTTCTTGTCTTTCCATTGTTCTATTGTATAACGTTTTATAATAAAATGTCCCCATGTCCCCACAATAAAAATAGCAGTTTTGAACTAAAAGGGCATCCTGTTGCTTTATTTCTGAATGATCTAAACAGTCCTCTTGGACCCCCATTCATGGATCCTGTATTCCAGTCTCACCAGCCCGGCTACCAATCTGTAGCCACCTTCAGGAGGGAGAAACCCGACACGACGGCCCAGGCCAACTCAGTGTCCTGAGTACCCACTACAAGTAGTTCTCCAAGATGTTTGGAACAACATACCTGCCGAGCACTTTAAAACACTGTCTGCAAGTGTACCTAGAAGAATTGATGCTGTTTTGAAGGCAAAGGGTGGTCACACCAAATATTGATTTAATTTAGAATTTTCTTCTGTTCACTCACTATCATTTTGTTAATTCTTTAGATTCCTTAGAATGTTCATATGAGCAACTTGTACTTTAGTAATGTGTTCTAACCCCAGGAATGCTAGAGACATCCCTGTCACATTTCTCTGGAAACATCAATGCTATCTGGGGGGGTTAAAGGTTAATAGGATTATAAAATAACCCAATGATAGTTTCCACTTAAAATGTTGTTGCAGAGTACCAGTCAACGTGCATTGTGATCTCTGCTCATATTTATACCTCATTTATTCTTTCTTTATATGAGCGGTGTTTAAATAAAATGCTCACGTGGAGAAAGATGTGATTGTTGACCCTTGGCTCCCTGTCGCTGCTGGAATTCCCTATCACTTCATGGCTGGACTGAGAGAATGGGAGACAATGGGATTTTACATCAACCCCTGCTATCAGGAGCCTGCCTTATCCAAACGCTGCTTTTCTATTAGTCCAACACTCCATTGTGCATCTTCTTATCAGCAGAAATGTTGATGTAATGGCTGGCTTGGAAGTGCTTGTGTATCCCACTAACTTGCACATTTTACTTATGTTTGGGCGATGTTGGGGGAATGATGGGAGACTCCTTATCAGAGTTCTCACGAGAAATATTTGGGGGCAGGGAGGCTGATACTAACTTGTGATGAGAGTAATGATTATTAAACATTGGCTGTCCTTATTAACCCTGTGCTGTTTCTCTCCTCAACTATTAAAGGGAAAGTATCACATCATATGGAAAATTGTATATTTTGTAGGGTTTGTTTTCGGCGTAAAATACAGCTCGGAGATGCATCATTCAGAAGTCATTGAGGCTGATGTACTAAGAAGAAATTCAGCAATTCTGGAGCAAAACTGGGCCAAAGGGGTCAAATTCTCCCATTGGTTTAAATGGGGATTTTAGACACGAGAGGTTAAAATCCCTATATAAGTCGGTATCCTTTTAAAAGGGGGCATGTTAAATGGCGCGCAGCTGCACACCAATTTAACATGTCGCCTGGATGAAAAGGGCAATATGAGAATCTCTCCCTGCATATAAGCCCGAGATTCTCATGTCGCCTCCCTCAATACCACAGCATACCTGAATCTGCATCCAGCCCTCTGTAGCTGCCTCAGACAAGGAAGGTAGAAGCTGTAGAATCATTACAAGGGACTTGTAGCTGTTTCGTGTACTGCCTGCCATCTCCTGGTAAGCAATTTAATTTTTTTGGTGTGGCACTCAATGGGTGAAGCCACATATCGAACAAACATCTAGGATTTTTACTACTTTGATTGGTATGTGACTTAACCCTTTGAGTGCCACACCAAAAATGAAATTGCCCACCATGAGATCGTAGGCAGTACATGATCCAGCTATAAGTCCCTTGTAATGATTCTACAGCTTCTATCTTCCTTGTTGGAGGCAGTTACAGAGGGCTGGATCCAGATTCAGGTATGCTGTGGTATTGAAGGAGGCAACATGAGAATCTTCAGCAGTGTTTTCTCTCTCTCTCTCTCTCTCTCTCTCTCAAGCACAGACTGACATGTGGTAAACTGACACCCCCTTTTGTACTGGTGACTTTGCATGGTGGTAATACATGGAGAAATACTTTTCACATAGGAAGTGACTCCTTGTTTCAGTACAAAGAAAAAAAATGAAAAAAACAAAAAAACAGAAAAATGACACTTTTGATCAGAATTCATGCATAAGGGGAGAAGCATCGTTGTTTACATGTTTTGCTTTTGTGGCAAACATTTTCACCCATCCCTAGATCCCTAGTACCAGGGCCGGCCCAAGACATTGTGCTGCCTGGGTCCAAGGAAGAAATGCTGCCCCCTCTGCACACCAAAACCACGCCCACCAAAACATGCCACATCCTTCATTATATTAACCCCTCTCCTGCCCCTAAAACCACATACAACTGTAATGTTTTTTGTTTACACCCCTTGTACCTCTTTCTCCCCCCTTACCTTTTTACACCTCTTGTACCTTTTTCTCCCCCCTTGTGCCTCTTTTTCCCCTCTTTTCACCCCTTGTGCCTCTTTTTCAACTCTCTTTACTCCTTGTGCCTCTTTTTCACCCCTTGTGCCTTTTTCCCCTCTTTTCACCCCTTGTGCCTCTTTTTTCCCTTCTTTTCACCCCTTGTGCCTTTCCCCCCCTCTTTTCACCCATTGTGCCTCTCTTTTCACCCCTTGTGCCTCATTTTCACCTCTTTTCACCCTTAGTGCCCCTTCCTTCCCCCCTTGCCTGTTTCTCTTCTCCTTCACTCTCTCTCTTCTCCCTGGCTCTCTCTTCTCCGTTTGTTTGGCTCTTTCCCCCCCCCCCCTTTGCCTGTTTCTCTTCTCCTTCGCGCTCTCTCTTCTCCTTCTGGCTCATCCTCTTGTTTTTTACTCAGTCTCCCCACTGCTCTGCACTGATGACAGCCGGGACCGTGTCACATGCGGAGACTCCACGTGGTTAATGCTGGGATTTTTTTCATCAGTCTCACTGTTATCAGTGTGGGGCAGTGGGGAGATGCTGTTCACGAAATAGCACGCCTTGGGGCGGCAACTGTCAGAGTGCCACCTGGGTCCATGGACCCACCGGGACCGATGTAAGTCCTGGCTGGCCCTGCCTAGTACCCAATAACTGATTGCCTCTCTCCAGTTCCTAGGGACCCCATGTACTTAAAAAAGTCCTAAGATTCTCCCCTCGCTGAACGTTGCTGTTACAATATGTGTAATGGAAGAAATGTGTGCAATTGATATATACAGTGAACTTTTGATGGCAAAATGATCAGCACCAAAATGTTACTGAATTGAGCGTGTTATTTCAGAATCAAAAACACTTGTGCTTTTTCTTGCAAATGCATATCAAAAAGTGGGCATGGCTAAAATGCACCCCTTTTTGTGAGAGGATGAGCGATCACACCTAATTTAGCAAAGCAATTAGCACACATTTTCATACATCAGTATAAATTTGTCGTTAATTTAGACGCACGTGCTATTCAGCATCAAGCTGTTAGCTGTGCGGTAAACCCCACATATCCAAACCTGATAAATACTCATGATGCCCCACTATAGATTGCTATACTCAGTTCCAAGGACTACTCAATGAGGGCAATGTTAAAGGGATAGTAATGTTCCATAATAAAAGCAGTTCCAATTAATCATCATAGTATTTGGACTTTGGAGAGTGTTATTTCAATTCTGTCAGAGTTGTAGTTCAAGAGTAATTGAATGATAAAGTATCCCCCTCCTGCCCCTTTTACTGATGTAACACTGCTCAGCCAGAGCAGAAGGGAGGTGCCCAGGTAGACTGCAGAGAGGGACAATCTTCAATTAAGATAAGGGAAAAACCTGAAAAACTTGTCAAGGGGGGCAGGGCTTTCATTGTTCTCATAGGAAGAAGATTGTCCCCTGCTGTTATCTGTCTGGTCTATGGACTGGATTCCACATCTGAGAAGAGATGGCTTACACTAGGTAAAAGGGGCGGGAGGGGAAACTTTGCTTGTGAATATCTCTCAAACCATAAAGGTTTGAGAGATAACACTTATATCGTTCTTCATGTTTTTTTAATGCCTACAAAATAAAATGAAGATGAAATGAAGTATTACTATCCCTTTAAACTCTTAGAAGAACCACAACCAACCACCGTTAAGCATACCTGGGAACTCTCCAGTTTTGCCCCGGAGACTCCGGGTTTGACAATGAATTACCAGGTCTTTGGGGCGGAGTCATATTCACCGGATGTGGGGAAACTCTGCCCACTTATGCTCAATCGCACCCTGTTCCTCCCACTCTGCACCCTCTTCTAACTCTTCCCCCCTCCCGCCCCCTCACGATTAAGCCCTGCCCCTTTTTCTCTACCCTCATTGGCCCCAGAGGGCTCTCCTCCGGGCAGCCCCAAGCAAGAAGTTCCCAGGTATGCCGTTAAGTAACTAAAAGACACATGGGGCATGGAGAAAAGGTTACAACAAATGTATTAAATTAACATGAATGGTATTCAAACATTTGTTACAAGAGTTGGTACCAGAGGCGTAACTAGAAGCCACCAGGCCTTTGCGCAAAAACTGCCAGTGGGCCCCCAGCCAGCCACACTGCACCCCCCCATTGCCCCCAATCATCACAATTTCTCCCCATTAGCCACAATTGCCTCCACATTGCCACAATTACCCCCCACATTGCCACAATCTCCCCCACATTGCCCCCAATAGCCACAATTGCCTCCACAATTGCCCCAATAGCCACAATTACCCCCACATTGCCACAATTGTCCCTAATTGCCTCCCCAATTGCCACATTGCCTCCACAATTGCCCCAATCATCACATTGCTTCCACTGACACCCTCCGTGCCCATCTCCTACCTCCCTGGTGGTCTTCTGGCTGACGTGGCAGGAGAGGTCTTCTGCACAGCTGGATCTCCCGTGTGGTCCTCCAGTAATGCAGAGCGCTGGGAGATGATGTCATCTCCCAGCGCTCTGCATTACTTACTTCAGTGCCGACGGAAGAAGCCTCATCTTCTAGAGCCAAGAGTCCTCAACTGCTGGTGCCAGGCGGAGGGTCACAGGGGGCTGCCGGGCCCCTGGAGTGGCAGGACTGGTTGCAGGTACGACCCCTTTGACCCCTATTGTTACACCACTGGTTGGTACTGTGTGAGCTGTAGAACTACAGGAAGCAAATATACTCAAGTTGATACCTTTGGCGTTGATGAGGAGTGTTTGTAGTTTCCTATAGTATTTAGACTTTTGGTATCAGCTTGATTATATTTGACTCCAACATTTATTACAACATTAACACTACAATAATTACATTTAAATTGCATTTACAGCCATTATTTCATAACAACCATGCAATATCCTAATCTATCATTAACCTCACTGAAACATCTAATTCCCCCCCCCCCCAGCTTAAAGGGGATCACTGTTAACTCTGCAAATCATGTATCTTTAGAGAAGAAAACCTTTTTTAATTTTAATGGGAATGTATTTTAACCATTTGAGTGCGATAGGGGTATGCAGCACATTGCTTCAGCATGCGTTGCATACCCCTCTGGCACTCAAAGGGTTAAGAGATTCTGGATTATGGAAAATCTATGCTGTACAATTAGTTAATATTATTGTACAAGGCAAAAAGGATAACATAATTCCAAGGCCTATGTTTTTTTTTTGCTTTTCCATTCCATGGATATGACAGAATGTTAACTCTTAGGAAGGTTCAAAAATTAAGATTTCCTGTCTGCATTAGCTATTGTTTATATTGCTACTGTTATTGTTAAGTCTGTTAAATAGAAAATACATGATGTAATCAATGCGTGGGCCGCATAAACAAACATAAATGTATTCAACTGGAAGTCTATGTAACCTCTAGCAGATAATGAATATCCATTTTCAAGATAGTGGGCAGTCTGCATTAAAGGGAAAAAAAATCAGCCGAGTTTAACTCAGGCACAGTGATTGTTGGACCTCCAGCTGGTTAGGAGATGCAACTCCAATCGTCCCTGAACAGGAGCTGGTTGGGGATGGTTCACTTTAGTAATGTCGTACACTTTTGGCTGAGTAGCAAAATTGCTCATTAAACATGGTGCCTGGTTGAAAAGGGCGAGATTCTGATGATGCAGGCTTAAGTGTTGCATCATCAGAATCTCACTGATATTAGTCCAACTCTTATCTTGCCAGAAGGTGTGAACAACATAGTGGCAGGTCAGGATTTAACCCCCTGGCTGCCAAACCTTAAAGTGATAATATTGTCTATTTAAAATTCCTTGTCCATGTCTTCTGTATATTAAAAGGAACAGATTGCGATATGTCTAAGCGCTTACTTCTTTGTAGTTTAAATGTTATGAAGCACTGAAGATCCACCACCCGCCCCTTCTATACACATCACACTGAATCTGCAGTCTGGTGAGGACTGCTGCAGAGAGGGACAAACTTCAGTATGCAAAGGGAAATCTTGTCCGCCTTCATCAAGGGGGCAGGATTTCCCTTATACTTACTGAAGTTTGTCCCTCGCTGCAGCCATTGAGTCGCACACCCTGATCTCAGATTCCGTTGGAGGTGGCCATAAAAGCGCAGGTGGTGGATCTTCAGTGCTTCATAACTTTTGAACTACAAAGAAGTAAGTGCTTAGACATGCAGTATGTTCCTTTTAATATATAGAAGACACGGGCAACTAATTTTAAATAGACATTACTATCACTTTAAATACACCATAAATATCGCCACCATATTAAAACCGATGTTAAATGTTTTTACACTATTACGGTCCACCACTGTATGGCAGTTAAAAGGTTAACATTCTCTGATGAAGCAGCGCAAGTCCCTGTGACACTGAGATGTGATCACTCCCCAACTCTTATTTTCTTTTTAATATGGTGGCGATATTTATGGTGTACATTAGATTCATTGACAGACCCTCTGGTAAGGTAAGTGTTGGACTGCCGTTGCTTGCTGACATATGTCTTAGGTGACACTAATATTGGTGAGATTCTGATGTTGTGACACTTAAGCCTGCAATATCAGAATCTCGTAGTTTTCAACCAGGCGCCATGTTTAATGCACCATTTTGTTACTTGGCCCTAAGTTTGCGACATTACTAAAGCATTCCATTGGGGACAATGGGATTTCTAGACCTCAGAATCTTGAAGTTCAACAACTGACCCTTGGTTTAATGGCGTGGATGCAGCAGACATCTCCAGAACATTGCACATAATGGTGAATGGAGCACCAGTGTACAGGCCACATTCACATACATGCATGGCTAGCAGTGTGTAGTGGATAAATCTGGAAAGGCCAGCAAGGTCAGTGCATCTGAAAGACTTGTCAAACTGTTAACATTAGAAAACAAGCTCCTATGGCAAGATAAAATTAATGTTTCAAAATATATTTAACCCCTTAAGGACCAGTGCGTGTAGAAGCTGCCGGCACATGAGGACCACTGGGCATTTTCTTTGTAGATCAGATTCAGGGCTCCCTGGGTGGAATGCAGTTGCGTGGGAAGCCCTGAATTCCATGATGTGCCAGGACCGTCACTGGTCCTTAAGTGCCGGATAGCTGTGATGGTCCTAGCACGTTAAGGGGTTAAAGCGGAACTTTCAGAGCATACTAAGTTGCCATTCATTCATTAAACGCATGGAGACTAGCTTGGAAATAGATGTCTTACCTTTAAAAAATAGCACAGTGTAAAGTAATCCTTCCCGTTTGGAGTCCGGAACCCAGACTACAGCGCAGACATCTTGTCTGCGCACCTGCACTGTCAGTCCCAGTGTCCACTGAGTAGCACTGCAGTGCACTGTATGGTTACCAGAAGGGACTGACGGCGCAGGCGCGCGGACTGCACTGACCTGCCCGTCAGTCCCCAAAAGAGAAAGATTTCTTTATACTCTGCTATTTTTTTAAAGGTAAGACATCTATTTCCAAGCTAATCGCCATGCGTTTAATGGTTTGCAAGCACACATAGAAGACCGTTTCAATGAAAAAATTCTGTTTTACTAACGCGATCTCGGCTCTGCTGCAGAGCCGCCTGATGAAAGTCAGACCGGGTATCTCTGCAGTCAGTACAACGCTGACTTCAGGGAAGGGGGAGGGAGGGGGAAACTTTGCGTACGGTTATCTCTCAAACCATAAAGGTTTGAGAGATTAACCTGGGGGCAATTCAATTATTTTTAAAATGGCTACAATAGGGGATTAGTAATATTTAAGTATTACTATCCTTTTAAGACCAGATTCCACAACTGAGGGGAGGTGACTTACACTAGGTAAAAGGGGCTGGAGGGGGACACTTTATCATTCAATTGCTCTTGAACTACAACTCTGACAGTAGTGAAACAACACTCTCCATGACCCAAATATTATGAAGATTAATTGGAGCTGCTTTTATTTTGAAACATTACTATCCCTTTAAGGTTAAAGGGATAGTAATACTTCGTTTTAACTTTATTTTATTTTGTAGGCATTAGTGTTGAGCGAGCATGCTCGGCCGATGCTCGGATCGGCTCGAGCATCGCTCTGCTCGGCACATGGCGGTACTCGTACGAGTACCGCATGTGCTCGCCCGCCATGTTCGGGTCTCCTCCCCGCACGTTTTGCGGCTGCTGCGCAGCCAATAAACGTGCAGGGAGGCTCTGACATCGGTGTAATGCCAGCAGCCATGTTGGCTGCTGGCATTACACTGATTGGCTGGCCAGAACCCGTGGTCAGGTGCTGTATAGCACCTGACCATCGAGTTCGGCTCAGTCTGAGCCAGGGAGAGCTGAGGATAGGAAGGGAAAGGCAGTGTAGGGAGGAAAAAACAAAAATTGTGACAAAAAAGAACCAAAAGTCCTTTTTAGGACTACTGTGTGTGGGGGCAGCAGGTTATATTGTGTGTGGGGGGAAAAAAACAAAAAAAAAAAAAAAAAAATATTCTGTTTAGTGTGAAAAGTTGCAGATTAGAGCACATTCTGTTTAGTGTGCACAGTTGCAGATTAGAGCACATTCTGTTTAGTGTGCAAAGTTGCAGATTAGAGCACATTCTGTTTAGTGTGCAAAGTTGCAGATTAGAGCACATTCTGTTTAGTGTGCAAAGTTGCAGATTAGAGCACATTCTGTTAAGTCTTCAAACTAAAATATCAAAGTCACGTATTCCATTCAGTGTGCGTCGCCGCAGTTTAGCAGCACATTCTGAGTACTGTGCAGAGTTGCAGAATAGGAAGAAATACTGTTAAGTCTTCAAACTAAAATATCAAAGTCACATATTCCATTCAGTGTGCTTCGCCGCAGTTTAGCAGCACATTCTGTGTACTGTGCAGAGTTGCAGAATAGGAAGAAATACTGTTAAGTCTTCAAACTAAAATATCAAAGTCACATATTCCATTCAGTGTGCTTCGCCGCAGTTTAGCAGCCTATTCTGTGTACTGTGCAGAGTTGCAGAATAGGAAGAAATACTGTTAAGTCTTCAAACTAAAATATCAAAGTCACATATTCCATTCAGTGTGCTTCGCCGCAGTTTAGCAGCCTATTCTGTGTACTGTGCAGAGTTGCAGAATAGGAAGAAATACTGTTAAGTCTTCAAACTAAAATATCAAAGTCACATATTCCATTCAGTGTGTTTCACCGCCGTTTAGCAGCCTATTCTGTGTACTGTGCAGAGTTGCAGAATAATAAGAAATACTGTTAAGTTTTCAAACTCAAATATTAAAGTCACATATTCCATTCAGTGTGTTTCACCGCAGTTTAGCAGCCTTTTCTGTGTACTCTGCAGAGTTGCAGAATAATAAGAAATACTGTTAAGTTTTCAAACTCAAATATTAAAGTCACATATTCCATTCAGTGTGTTTCACCGCAGTTTAGCAGCCTATTCTGTGTACTCTGTACAGTTGCAGAATAATAAGAAATACTGTTAAGTTTTCAAACTCAAATATTAAAGTCACATATTCCATTCAGTGTGTTTCACCGCCGTTTAACAGCCTATTCTGTGTACTCTGTACAGTTGCAGAATAATAAGAAATACTGTTAAGTTTTCAAACTCAAATATTAAAGTCACATATTCCATTCAGTGTGTTTCACCGCAGTTTAGCAGCCTATTCTGTGTACTCTGTACAGTTGCAGAATAATAAGAAATACTGTTAAGTTTTCAAACTCAAATATTAAAGTCACATATTCCATTCAGTGTGTTTCACCGCCGTTTAACAGCCTATTCTGTGTACTCTGTACAGTTGCAGAATAATAAGAAATACTGTTAAGTTTTAAAACTCAAATATTAAAGTCACATATTCCATTCAGTGTGTTTCACCGCCGTTTAACAGCCTATTCTGTGTACTCTGTACAGTTGCAGAATAATAAGAAATACTGTTAAGTTTTCAAACTCAAATATTAAAGTCACATATTCCATTCAGTGTGTTTCACCGCAGTTTAGCAGCCTATTCTGTGTACTCTGTACAGTTGCAGAATAATAAGAAATACTGTTAAGTTTTCAAACTCAAATATTAAAGTCACATATTCCATTCAGTGTGTTTCACCGCCGTTTAACAGCCTATTCTGTGTACTCTGTACAGTTGCAGAATAATAAGAAATACTGTTAAGTTTTCAAACTCAAATATTAAAGTCACATATTCCATTCAGTGTGTTTCACCGCCGTTTAACAGCCTATTCTGTGTACTCTGTACAGTTGCAGAATAATAAGAAATACTGTTAAGTTTTCAAACTCAAATATTAAAGTCACATATTCCATTCAGTGTGTTTCACCGCAGTTTAGCAGCCTATTCTGTGTACTCTGTACAGTTGCAGAATAATAAGAAATACTGTTAAGTTTTCAAACTCAAATATTAAAGTCACATATTCCATTCAGTGTGTTTCACCGCCGTTTAACAGCCTATTCTGTGTACTCTGTACAGTTGCAGAATAATAAGAAATACTGTTAAGTTTTCAAACTCAAATATTAAAGTCACATATTCCATTCAGTGTGTTTCACCGCAGTTTAGCAGCCTATTCTGTGTACTCTGTACAGTTGCAGAATAATAAGAAATACTGTTAAGTTTTCAAACTCAAATATTAAAGTCACATATTCCATTCAGTGTGTTTCACCGCCGTTTAACAGCCTATTCTGTGTACTCTGTACAGTTGCAGAATAATAAGAAATACTGTTAAGTTTTCAAACTCAAATATTAAAGTCACATATTCCATTCAGTGTGTTTCACCGCCGTTTAACAGCCTATTCTGTGTACTCTGTACAGTTGCAGAATAATAAGAAATACTGTTAAGTTTTCAAACTCAAATATTAAAGTCACATATTCCATTCAGTGTGTTTCACCGCAGTTTAGCAGCCTATTCTGTGTACTCTGTACAGTTGCAGAATAAAAAGAAATACTGTTAAGTTTTCAAACTCAAATATTAAAGTCACATATTCCATTCAGTGTGTTTCACCGCCGTTTAACAGCCTATTCTGTGTACTCTGTACAGTTGCAGAATAATAAGAAATACTGTTAAGTTTTCAAACTCAAATATTAAAGTCACATATTCCATTCAGTGTGTTTCACCGCCGTTTAACAGCCTATTCTGTGTACTCTGTACAGTTGCAGAATAATAAGAAATACTGTTAAGTTTTCAAACTCAAATATTAAAGTCACATATTCCATTCAGTGTGTTTCACCGCCGTTTAACAGCCTATTCTGTGTACTCTGTACAGTTGCAGAATAATAAGAAATACTGTTAAGTTTTCAAACTCAAATATTAAACTCACATATTCCATTCAGTGTGTTTCACCGCCGTTTAACAGCCTATTCTGTGTACTCTGTACAGTTGCAGAATAATAAGAAATACTGTTAAGTTTTCAAACTCAAATATTAAAGTCACATATTCCATTCAGTGTGTTTCACCGCCGTTTAACAGCCTATTCTGTGTACTCTGTACAGTTGCAGAATAATAAGAAATACTGTTAAGTTTTCAAACTCAAATATTAAACTCACATATTCCATTCAGTGTGTTTCACCGCAGTTTAGCAGCCTATTCTGTGTACTCTGCAGAGTTGCAGAATAATAAGAAATACTGTTAAGTTTTCAAACTCAAATATTAAAGTCACATATTCTGTGTAAGATGAAGAAGGCGGGTAAAAAGGGACGGGGAAGTGGACGTGATCCTGAAAGTTCAGGGCGCGGGTCAGGACGCGGTGAAACTGTGCCTGGTGCCAGAGCACAAGAAAGAAAGACATCCACCATACCTAGCTTCATGTGTAATTTTACAGGGCGTCGCAGGACATCACTTTCGAGGTCCGACCACTGCGAACAGGTGGTCGGTTGGATGACAGCTGATACTGCTTCCAGTCGGTTAAGCACCACCCTGTCTTCCACCAAGTCCACTCTCAGTAGCCAAGAGTCTGGTCAACATAATCCTCACTCTGATCATCCTTCCTCCCACCATACACGGTCTGGTCAAAGAAGTGATCCCACACTGGGATATAGTGATGAGCTCGTCTCATCACCAATCCTTCATTTGACCCTCTCTCCAAGCACGCTTGCAGAGGAACATGACATCTTGTGCCCTGATTCACAACCTCTAGAGGCTACCCAATCTCAAGAAGATGACAGATGTGAACGGCATTTAAGGTCAAAGGAAGTAGTGGATGATGATGATGATGATGAGACACAGTTGCCATTAAATCAACCACTATTTCCGTCTCAAGACCTTGTTGAGGAGAATGTTATACAGTTGTCAATGACTGAGTATGTGGTGGGATCAAGACTTGAGGAGGATGATCAGAGTGAGGAAGTGGAGGAGGACTTGGTGGACGATGAGGTGACTGACCCCACCTGGGAAGGTGTAGAGCCGAGCGATGACAGCAGTCCTGAGGGTGAGCCATCTGCAGCACCGCAACAGGCTGGAAGAGGCAGTGGTGTGGCTACAGAAAGAAGGCGGACCGCACCAAACCGGCCCGCAAATGTTCCACGGAGCACCCCCTTGCGTAAATCTACCTTGCCAAGGGGTAGGTGTTCCGCGGTATGGCGTTTTTTTAAGGAAAGTGCGGACGACAAAAGAATTGTAGTTTGCAACCTGTGCCACACCAGAATGAGCCGAGGCATGAACACTAGAAACCTCACCACCACCAGCATGATCCGACACATGGCATCCAAGCACCGTAGTAAGTGGGAGGAACGCCTGGATCGCCCATCTGTGTCTGCAGGCCACACCACTGCCTCCTCTTCCCCTGTTTTCGGTGCCGGCCAATCGCCTGTCGAAGGCGCAGGCCCGCATACCTCCCGCCCTGCACCTGTAGCATCTGAAGCACCATCAGCGACCACATCCACTTCCCTGTCCCAGCACAGCGTCCAAATGTCGTTACCCCAGGCATTTGAGCGCAAGAGAAAGTACCCAGCCACCCACCCACAGGCCATAGCACTAACCTCACACCTTTCCAAATTACTGGCCATCGAAATGCTGCCATTTAGGCTTGTGGACACTGAGTCCTTCCGCAGCCTGATGGCAGCAGCTGTCCCTCGGTACGCGGTCCCCAGCCGCCACTACTTTTCCCGGTGTGCCATCCCCGCATTACACCACCATGTGTCCCGTAACATCACCCGTGCCCTGACCAACGCAGTTACTGGGAAGGTCCACTTAACGACTGACACATGGACAAGTGCTTGTGGCCAGGGACGCTACATTTCCCTGACGGCACACTGGGTGAATGTCGTGGAGGCTGGGAGCGACTCGGACCCTGGGATGGCACGGGTGCTACCCACGCCGAGGATTGCGGGCCCTACCTCCATCAGGGTTTCCACCAGCACCTACGTTATTGGCTCCTCCTCCTCCGTTTCCACCTCCGAATTCTCTACACACACCGCCACTCCCCCATCAGCCAGTAGCTGGAAGCAGTGTAGCACTGCAGTGGGGAAGCGTCAACAGGCCGTGCTGAAGCTGATCTGCCTTGGGGACAAACAGCACACGGCCTCAGAGCTGTTGCAGGGGATTAGTCACCAGACCGAGCAGTGGCTCTCGCCACTCAACCTGCAACCAGGCATGGTTGTGTGTGATAATGGGCGTAACTTGGTGGCGGCTTTGGAGCTCGGCAAGCTCACACACGTACCATGCCTAGCGCATGTATTTAATTTAGTGGTGCAGCGATTTCTAAAAACCTACCCCAATGTGCATGATCTCTTGACCAAGGTGCGCCGCGTGTGTGCACATTTCCGTAAGTCATCAACAGCTTCAGCCGGCCTGTTGAAGCTGCAGCAGCGCTTACAATTGCCAGCTCACCGGCTGCTGTGTGACGTGAGCACGCGCTGGAACTCCACCTTCCACATGTTGGCCCGGCTTTGTGAGCAGCAGAGGGCAGTAGTGGAGTACCAGCTGTTACACGGTCGTCGCCTCTCCGTTCAACTTCCTGTAATCAGAAGTGAGGAGTGGGAATGGATGTCAGACCTCTGTGAGGTTTTACGCAATTTTGAGGAATCGACACAGATGGTGAGCGGCGATAACGCTATTATCAGTGTAACCATCCCACTTCTGTGTCTACTGAAACGCTCGCTGCTCACAATTAAAACCGACGCTTTGCATGTGGAAGAGGTGGAAATGGGGGAGGAAGAGCTTACACAAGGTGATAGCCAGAGCACCCTCACTTCGTCTTCTCAGCGACAATTGGAGGAGGCGGAGGAGGAGGAGGAGGAGGAGGAGGAGGAGGAAGACACGGTTGTCTCCGCTACAGAGGGTAGCCATGGAACTTTAGTTCCATCTCTTCAGCGTGGGTGGGCAGAAGAGGAGGAAGAGGATGAGGAGATTGAGAGTCATCCTCCTGGTGAGGACAGCGAAATCTTGCCTGTTGGTACTCTGGCACACATGGCTGACTTTATGTTAGGCTGCCTTTCCCGTGACCCACGCGTTACACGCATTTTAGACAACACGGATTACTGGGTGTTCACCCTTCTGGACCCCCGCTACAAAGAGAATTTCTCATCTCTCATTCCTCCGGTGGAGAGGACAAGCAAAATGGTGCAATACCAGAAGGTTCTTGTTGAAAAATTGCTCCAAAATTTTCCATCTGACAACGCTGGCGGCAGAGTACGTGCTACCTTGGCCAACCGAGAAGGGGAGAAAAGGGGAGCACACAGCAGTTCCGAGAAAGGCAGGGCAACACTCTCCAAGGCGTGGGACACCTTCATGACACCCCGCCTGCACCCTCACCCTGATGCGCAGCCTAGTGTCACAAGGAGGGAAAAGTTTTGGAAGATGGTGAAGGAGTACGTAGCAGACCGTGTCAGCGTCCTCAATGATCCCTCTGTGCCTTACAACTACTGGGTGTCCAAGCTGGACACGTGGTATGAACTGGCACTCTATGCCTTGGAGGTGCTGGCCTGCCCTGCCGCCAGCGTTCTGTCTGAGCGGGTATTTAGTGCTGCTGGTGGCATCATAACAGATAAGCGTATCCGCCTTTCCACCGACAATGCTGATAGGTTGACACTTATAAAAATGAACAAGGCCTGGATTTCCCCTGACTTCTCCACTCCACTGGAGGAAAGCCCCGGGGGAACATAAACTCACTTTATATATGTTATTTACAATGATGGGAATACTCTGTATTCCCATTCACCCCTTCCACCCAAAAAACGGGTATATGGTTGACTCTTAATCTTCTCATCCTCCTCCTCCTCTTCCATATGCCCTGGGATATAATTTTTATATAGGGCCAGCTCACCAGCGGGCCCTGTGATATAATTTTTATATAGGGCCAGCTCACCAGCGGGCCCTGTTTGACAATTTTTATATAGGTCAGCTCACCAGCGGGCCTTCTCATATAATGTTTTATTGGGTCAGCTCTCTAGCGGGCCCTCTCATATAATGTTTTATAGCGTCAGCTCACTAGCGGGCCTTCGCATATAATGTTTAGGATGGTCAGCTCTGCAGCAGACCCTCACCCATAATGTTTTAGATGGTCGGCTCAGCGCACGTTTCCCTCTTAATCATGGCCTCAGTTCAATAAAATCAAGGAAATTTTTGGGAGAATTTGCCTCTGTGCACGTTTCCCTCTTAATCATGGCCTCAGTTCTGAAAATCAAGGAAATTTTTGGGAGAATTTGCCTCTGCGCACGTTTCCCTCTTAATCATGGCCTCACTTCCGAAAACCAAGGAAATTTTTGGGAGAATTTGCAGATGATATACAAGTAAATATACAGCAAATATTGTTTGGTAACAATTTTTCGCCTAAAGTCGTTTTTATTTTCCTTTTTGTGTGTTTTATGGTCAGTCTGTAAAAATGGCATACTACGGGCGAAAGATCGTTCCCAGCAGCGATGTTGGAGTCCAAGATGCATCCAGACATCCTCCCTATGCTGTCCCTGAACCATTTCTGTGGTGTTTCCATCCTTTTCTGCCCTTTTCCTATGGACCAGGCACCCTCCCCTCATCAGAGCAGGGGGTGCCTGGTGTAATGCTCGAGTCCTCCCATTGACTTCAATGGGGCTCGGGTGCTCGGCCGAGCACTCGAGCCTCAGGGGGTGCTCGGTTAGAGCACCCGAACACCCGAGCATTGGGGTGCTCGCTCATCACTAGTAGGCATTAAAAAAACATGAAGAATGATATAAGTCTTATCTCTCAAACCTTTATGGTTTATGAGATATTCACAAGCAAAGTTCCCCTCCCCGCCCCTTTTACCTAGTGTAAGCCATCTCTTCTCAGATGTGGATCAGGTTGTATGACAGGACGGATAACAGAAGGGGACAATTTTCTTTGTATGAAAACAATGAAAGCCTTTCCCCCCTTGACAAGTTTTTCAGCTTTTTCCCTTATCTTAATTGAAGATTGTCCCTCTCTGCAGTCTACCTGGGCACCTCCCTTCTGATCTGGTTGAACAGGGGGGGGATACTTTGTTTGTGAATATCTCTTAAACCATAAAGGTTTGAGAGATAAGACTTATATCATTCTTTATGTTTTTTTAATGCCTACAAAATAAAATAAAGATAAAACGAAGTATTACTATCCCTTTAAGCTTCAAAATGAATGCTTTTACCATATCTAAAATGTACCGATTCTCCACCGATGTTTACATTACAGGCCCATCAAATATTACACTATTTACGTGCAATGAATATGTTTGTGGTGCTCTTTTGAAGGCTAGTGGTTCAGTTCATCTAACCACAGACAGTGCACTCGACCTTCACGCTTGTTTATCACTTCATTCAACTATTTCAATTTGATTTCTTTTCCTTCCTCTTAGTGTTTCTCCCACTGTTGTCTTTCGGCTGAAACCACAGTTTGTACAAGGCCATACGTGAGCCTGCAGGGGAGGATCGAGAGAGGAATTTCAGACTAAACTTTACTGAAACACAATGTTCTCAAGGGCATGAGACTTAAAGTTTTATTAATCCTTCAATGAAACAAAGGGCCTTCTCCACAAAGGATGAGCCATTCTGAATTCATATTAACTACAGTAGCGGAGATGTAGAATGCCCCATTGATTTAAACTGTTTTTTTTAAGCTTTTGAATGCTGGAGACCTTTCTAGCATTCAAAGGGTTAACCCTTTGAGTGTCAGAGGGGGCACGCAACGCATGGTTAAAAGCCCAGTTTTTGAGTAATGGGAGTTTAGAGGATTTTTAGTTACTCAACGGGTTTGTTCCAGAATGGGTCATCTGCTTAGAAGGCCTTATGAGGAAAAAACAAAAAAAATGAGCAATACTGGAATAAACCAACTGTACCATAGGGGACAACTAAAAATGTCCGGAACTTCCCTTTTACTTTAATAGGTTGGAGACAGCTCTGGCATTTGAGGAGTTAAAAGCCCTACTTAAATCAATGGGGATTTTTATTCAGCCCCCCCCCCCATGGTACAGTTGGTTTGCTCCATAGGGGAAATGTACTAAGGTATAAAAAAGATGTGATAACATCTCCAGTGAGATAAACTCTCCAGTTCCTATGTTATTCTATGGGAGAGCTCTAGTTATAGACTACAGGGGACATGTACTAAGGTGTGATAAAGAGGAGATCACTTCTCCAGTGAGATAAACTCTCCAGTTCCTATGTTATTCTATGGGAGATCTTTAGTTATAGACTACAGGGGGAGATGTACTAAGGAGTGATAAAGAGGAGATAACTTCTCCAGTGTGATAAACTCTCCAGTTCCTATGTTATTCAATGGGAGAGATTTAGTTATAGACTACAGGGGAGATGTACTAAGGTGTGATAAAGAGGAGATAACTTCTCCAATGAGATAAACTCTCCAGTTCCTATGTTATTCTATGTGAGAGATATAGTTATAGACTACAGGGGAGATGTACTAAGGTGTGATAAAAGGAGATAACTTCCCCGATGAGATAAACTCTCCAGTTCCTATGCTATTCTATGGGAGAGCTTTAGTTATGGATTACAGGGGAGCTGTACTAAGGTGTGATAAAAAGGAGATAACTTCTCCAATGTGATAAATTCTCTAGGTCCTATGTTATACGACGTAGCATTTGCAATAAGATTTTCCTTCCTGACTCCAAAAGGCAGTTAGATATTTCTCTGGATCAACTTCCTATCTGCAGTGAAAGCGATTTTGTTCTGAACTAGATTGCTATGAATCTAAAGTGTCTACAAACCAAGGGAGGACTGAGCAGTCGGACATTCAGTAATGGACCGAAGGCCCACTGCCGGGCGCGGGGGGGGGGGCAGACGTGACCAGGGAGCAACTGGGGCAGTGGCATAGCGGGGGACCCTGCTGAACTCAAGGCCCCCAGAAAGTTTGGCTTGCTATGTTTTACTGTGACCCCCACCGTGTGTATGCTCATTGTTGCAGGGCCCTCAGAAAGTCACTGGGCTCACCGGCAACCATGGCCTGAGCTGCTTTGCTCTATATACTGTAGTTGGTGAAGTATGAGTCTCCAATGTGCATAAATAAAGTACATGATTCAGGAAGTACACAATAGATGGAATGAAACTTTCATCACATCTATTGTTTATTTCCTGAATCATGTACTTCATTTATGCACACGATCCACAGATATATATATATATATATATATATATATATATATATATATATATATATATATATATATACATATATACATATCTCCCAAGTGTCCCTCTTTAGTCAGGACAGTCCCTCTTCAAAACACAAATCCTTATGTCCCTCTTTCCTACCCTGTTGTTACTGTGTTTAGGAGATCAGACTGTGTGGTGTGTATATAAGTGTATCACCCTGGTGTCCCTGTGTTTAGGAGATCAGACTGTGTGGTGTGTATATAAGTGTATCACCCTGGTGTCCCTGTGTTTAGGAGATCAGACTGTGTGGTGTGTATATGTGTATCACCCTGGTGTCCCTGTGTTTAGGAGATCAGACTATGTGGTGTGTGTATATAAGTGTATCACTCTGGTGTCCCTGTATTTAGGAGATCAGACTATGTGGTGTGTGTATATAAGTGTATCACTCTGGTGTCCCTGTGTTTAGGAGATCAGACTGTGTGATGTGTATATAAGTGTATCACCCTGGTGTCCCTGTGTCTAGGAGATCAGACTGTGTGGTGTGTATATAAGTGTATCACCCTGGTGTCCCTGTATTTAGGAGATCAGACTGTGCGGTGTGCATATAAGTGTATCACCCTGGTGTCCCTGTGTTTAGGAGATCAGACTGTATGGTGTGTATATAAGTGTATCACCCTGGTGTCCCTGTGTTTAGGAGATCAAACTTTGTGGTGTGTATATAAGTGTATCATCCTGGGGTCCCTGTGTTTAGGAGATCAGACTGTGTGGTGTGTATATAAGTGTATCACCCTGGTGTCCCTGTGTTTAGGAGATCAGACTATGTGGTGTGTATATAAGTGTATCACCCTGGTGTCCCTGTGTTTAGGAGATCAGACTGTGTGGTGTGTGTATATAAGTGTATCACCCTGGTGTCCCTGTGTTTAGGAGATCAGACTGTGTGGTGTGTATATAAGTGTATCACCCTGATGTCCCTGTGTTTAGGAGATCAGACTGTGTGGTGTGTATAGAAGTGTATCACCCTGGTGTCCCTGTGTTTAGGAGATCAGACTGTGCAGTGTGTATATAAGTGTATCACCCTGGTGTCCCTGTGTTTAGGAGATCAGACTGTGTGGTGTGTATATAAGTGTATCACCCAGGTGTCCCTGTGTTTAAGAGATCAGACTGTGTGGTGTGTATAGAAGTGTATCACCCTGGTGTCCCTGTGTTTAGGAGATCAGACTATGTGGTGTGTATATAAGTGTATCACCCTGATGTCCCTGTGTTTAGGAGATCAGACTGTGTGGTGTGTATAGAAGTGTATCACCCTGGTGTCCCTGTGTTTAGGAGATCAGACTGTGCAGTGTGTATATAAGTGTATCACCCTGGTGTCCCTGTGTTTAGGAGATCAGACTGTGTGGTGTGTATATAAGTGTATCACCCAGGTGTCCCTGTGTTTAAGAGATCAGACTGTGTGGTGTGTATAGAAGTGTATCACCCTGGTGTCCCTGTGTTTAGGAGATCAGACTGTGCGGTGTGTATATAAGTGTATCACCCTGGTGTCCCTGTGTTTAGGAGATCAGACTGTGCGGTGTGTATATAAGTGTATCACCCTGGTGTCTCTGTGTTTAGGAGATCAGACTGTGTGGTGTGTGTATAAGTGTATCACCCTGGTGTCCCTGTGTTTAGGAGATCAGACTGTGTGGTGTGTATATAAGTGTATCACCATGGTGTCCCTGTGTTTAGGAGATCAGACTGTGCCGTGTGTATAGAAGTGTATTACCCTGGTGTCCCTGTGTTTAGGAGATCAGACTGTGTGGTGTGTATATAAGTGTATCACTCTGGTGTCCCTATGTTTAGGAGATCAGACTGTGTGGTATGTATATAAGTGTATCACCCTGGTGTCCCTCTTTTTAGGAGATCAGAGTGTGTGGTGTGTATATAAGTATATCACCCTGGTGTCCCTGTGTTTAGGAGATCAGACTGTGTGGTGTGTATATAAGTGTATCACCCTGGTGTCCCTCTTTTTAGGAGATCAGACTGTGTGGTGTGTATATAAGTGTATCACCCTGGTGTCCCTGTGTTTAGGAGATCAGACTGTGTGGTGTGTATATAAGTGTATCACCATGGTGTCCCTGTGTTTAGGAGATCAGACTGTGCCGTGTGTATAGAAGTGTATTACCCTGGTGTCCCTGTGTTTAGGAGATCAGACTGTGTGGTGTGTATATAAGTGTATCACTCTGGTGTCCCTATGTTTAGGAGATCAGACTGTGTGGTATGTATATAAGTGTATCACCCTGGTGTCCCTCTTTTTAGGAGATCAGAGTGTGTGGTGTGTATATAAGTATATCACCCTGGTGTCCCTGTGTTTAGGAGATCAGACTGTGTGGTGTGTATATAAGTGTATCACCCTGGTGTCCCTCTTTTTAGGAGATCAGACTGTGTGGTGTGTATATAAGTGTATCACCCTGGTGTCCCTGTGTTTAGGAGATCAGACTGTGTGGTGTGTATATAAGTGTATCACCCTGGTATTCCTGTGTTTAGGAGATCAGACTGTGTGGTGTATATATAAGTGTATCACCCTGGTGTCCCTGTGTTTAGATCAGACTGTGTGGTGTGTATATAAATGTATCACCCTGGTGTCCCTGTGTTTAGGAGATCAGACTGTGTGGTGTGTATATAAGTGTATCACCCTGGTGTCTCTGTGTTTAGGAGATCAGACTGTGTGGTGTGTATAGAAGTGTATCACCCTGGTGTCCCTGTGTTTAGGAGATCAGACTGTGTGGTGTGTACATAAGTGTATCACCCTGGTGTCCCTGTGTTTAGATCAGACTGTGTGGTGTGTATATAAGTGTATCACCCTGGTGACCCTGTGTTTAGATCAGACTGTGTGGTGTGTATATAAATGTATCACCCTGGTGTCCCTGTATTTAGGAGATCAGACTGTGCGGTGTGTATATAAGTGTATCACCCTGGTGTCCCTGTGTTTAGGAGATCAGACTGTGTGGTGTGTATATCAGTGTATCACATTGCTTTACAGCAATAACACTCAAAATAATGTTTATTTAAACTTCAGTACATATGTATATAAATTAGTCTATGCAAATAAATCTTTGGTAATTTATTCAGTTATACAAGGAGGTGTCAATAGGTCATGAAATAAAGTATAAATTCTCTGTAATGCCCCGCCCATCAGTCACACCCTCATCTAAAACACAAGTGTCCCTCTTTGGCCATGCAAAATGTTGGGAGGTATGTGTTTTAGTCTAAATATCTTAAGGTGGCCAGGCAGCACTACACACCTTTTTCCTCCAAACCAACAAAGCACAACCCCCCCCCTTCCAGAACCCTATAACATAACAAACTTCAAAGAAACACACAGACACAGTAATTGGTGGGAATAAAGAGATCACAGCTCTGTTAAAATGGATTTGACCTATTTGCTCCTGGAGGACCCTCCCCCCCTAATGCGGGTCCAGTAGGCCAACATCTGGCATGGACGCCATGTCCAGCCCTGGCAGCGTGAGCTTTCGCGCACAGCTGCCCTCCACCCCGGAGATATGTAGGGAATTCTCAGGCACTCATGCCCTACCCTGGACCTCCGTGGTGGCCACTCCTTTTGAATCCATCTGTGGCTGTTGGTCCGCACCGACACCTCCCCAAGCCCTCCACTTACCTCAGTGCCCCACAGCATTAGCCTGCTCTGTTAACGAGTGGCCGCTGTGCAGCCAACTCCAAAGCCAACCGGAACCTTCATGGGGTGGGCTACACTGAGGCGGCCTGGGGGACCTGCATGCCACAACCCGAAGAGGGGCCTCCAGGGTGTCCCTCTGTGCCCCACCCTATTGCTGTGATCCCATTCTAACCCCTAGGTCTGTGCCTAGTGCGCTGGTAAACAATTCCAAACCTCACTATTTAGATGCACACCATCTTCCCTGTTCGAGCCCTAAAGTATTTTACCAGGAAGGATACACTGAGATTATCTCTCATTTTCAAGTGTGTCCTGAACTCATTCTATCTAGTTTAGAGGGGTGAAAGGCTGAGCTGACCTTGCCGGGACTAGAACCTGCAACCTCATGGTCTGAACAGATTCCACAGCTGGTGTATTAACCAGCTGAGCCATCTCTCTGGCCAATCTCCCCCCAACCAGCACCAGGAGCACTGGGAAAGGTGGGGGGAGGGAGCACAGCCTCCAGCCTAGGAGAGAGGAAAGAAGGCGGGGCTGCCGGCCATCTTAATTGCCTTCAGGGCCATACTGTCCCCTCAGGCTGCCATTTCCTGTAGTATTAGTATATGAGCTCTTACTTTTTGCTCAGCTCTTTGAGTAAGTAGTTCCCCAGTGAGTTCTTTGTATTCACATTAAATACACTTGTAAATGTAAATCATATCACATCTCTTCTCTAATGTGAACAAATCCATGTCCTAAGCATGGGGTATAGGTTCAAGAAAAACAATACACCTTGGGATGGATTTGAACAAGGCCGCAGCTTTATTATATCACAACAATATATTAAAATACCAATATACATAATAAATATTTAAACAATATTTTACCCAACCTTGAGCCCTTGCCAATGTCCAACTCCTAAAGGCTAACCAGCCTATCCTACTTTGGAGCCGAAACTCCAAAATCCTCAAATTGCCACCTTAACCGCACCTCATTAGCTGTTAAATAAAGCTCAATGAGGCGGGCGTCTAACCCGCGACAAAGTCCGGGCGTTCTTAGACCTAAGCCACTGACCTACCATCTACCGTAAACTCCACCATCTTACTACCACTTTATACATTGGCAAGGGCCCAAGCCGCCACAAGGGACTAATGAGTACCCCTACAAGTTAGTCCCACCCCCACCCAAAGCTATGGCCTCCTCCAAAGCTTCAGCCAAGTCCAAATTAAAAAAGTCTAACCCCATATCATTAGGGTGTATCCCATCGCTCCAGATCAAATTGAGAGAAGGCTCCTCAAATACCCTATGTCTAATAGCTAGACCACCAATCTCAACTATAAACTTTGAGATCCTCCTATTCAATTTGATCCGGCTCTTATCCAAGGCCCAGCAGTTCCTCGCACCCATCCAGCACTTTCTAGGGAGAATTTCCGACCACACCAACCGGGTCCCCGGAAAGAGCTGAACGAGTCTTCGGAAATCCTCTTTCATGGCCTGCCTTAGCTCCAGACCCGGAATGTAACCCAGATCGTTACCCCCCAGGTGTACCAATAATACATAAGGAACCACCCCTCCATCATAAACCAGCCTAAGAACCTCTGGCACCAACTGTGGCCAACACATTCCCCTATATGAAGAAAATCAAATTTCTAAAATATAAGCGCTCGTATTGGGCAGACTTCCATTTGATGAAATATATGTTATAGAAATATATATATATATATATATATTGAGACACACATAAAGGAGCTTCTAAAAAAAAACCCATATATTTTTCAATAGGGAGGTACCAATTCTTTTTAGTATAAGGATATACTCAGTCAATAGTTATTTGATCTTCTGGTTTCATCAAGCATTAAGGACAGTCAGTTATATTTTTAATCCTCTTTCCTCTATGTGGACGCAGCCCCTTCTTCCTTTTATACACCAGTGGATGTGCTTGTCACCGAAGACTTCTGAGGCAACTACAGTAAAACAGAATAACAGAAACGGGGCGCGAAGCCATCTAAGAGTGGATCTGTTTGTTTTATATATTAGCCATGTCCCGCTTTGTATACACTCGCCAGAGTTTGTTGTTCAAGATGCTTATAGTATATCCTCTTTGGTACTCCTCCAAATTTTCTCCAATTCAATATTTTTCAAATTAGTTTTATTGAATAAACATTTAAAACTTTTACAATTACCATGCAATAGGCATATTAATTAAAGATATAGTATCGTTCAAAACCGTCCAACGTGTTTCGTATACACTTTATCAAGGACTTGCAATAAATATATGCTCTATAAATTTATGTGTTCCAATGTTTTTAGAATAAAAGACTCTTTTATTCTAAAAACATTGGAACACATAAATTTATAGAGCATATATTTATTGCAAGTCCTTGATAAAGTGTATACGAAACGCGTTGGACGGTTTTGAACGATACTATATCTTTAATTAATATGCCTATTGCATGGTAATTGTAAAAGTTTTAAATGTTTATTCAATAAAACTAATTTGAAAAATATTGAATTGGAGAAAATTTGGAGGAGTACCAAAGAGGATATACTATAAGCATCTTGAACAACAAACTCTGGCGAGTGTATACAAAGCGGGACATGGCTAATATATAAAACAAACAGATCCACTCTTAGATGGCTTCGCGCACCGTTTCTGTTTTTCTGTTTTTACATTCCCCTATATCCATGCCAGACATCCTGGCCTGCAGATAAGGTAACATTCATCTGACAACCACTCTCCCGAACCTCGGCCCTCCGTCTGGCCCAAAATACGAATGAGTGACAGATGATCCACAGTTCCCGAGTAGCCGCACCTGAAGAAAAACAAAAACAACATAAATAATACCCGCACCCCTTAAGACTAAAGCCCTAAAACTCTATGTGGCCTAACGTAAGACAAAAACCGACGAGACTCCCAACGCCCAATACGCCTAATTGTCTCAGAACCCAAACCTAACCGAGCAGCCTCCGTAACAGCTCCAATTCGAAAAGAATGACCACCAAAATCACCGACTGGAACTCGAAGAAATGAAAGACAACGTTTGAACACTGTTAAAAATTGAAATCTTGTCAAAACTACCCCGTCACTATGAATCAACAATGAATTTCCTTAAAACGGTCTAATTCCTAAATACTGCTGAACACAAGCAACCGGACATCCCAAGGAACCTGGAATAGAAAAAAGTGAAACCCATGACCCTACCCCTAAAGAATCCGTTTTTGAACGACGAATTAGAAATTCCAAAGAATCAGATCCTAAACGTACATCTTCAAACAATATACCCCCCGGATTATTCTTTGACGAACTAACTAATTCCCCTATATGTAACACCCCAAAAAACGCTAAAGAAAAAGCTGCCCTAAAGAGAATAACTTCAAAATCATCCGTACACACCTCCTCTAACACCTCCATTAGTCTTTCAAGTAGTTGAAATGAAACCGGGCGCCTAGAGTCTAAAGAAGACTTACCCCGACGCAATCCCTGAAGCGCCTGTCTTACTACAAAATGTTTTGAAAAATCCCTCCAGCCCCGTAATTTAAAACCAAAGGACAATCCTGACACTTTAGATGAAATCGACGCAGGTGAGATCCCCCCAGAGAACCATTCCCAAATTAACCACAACACCCCATCCCTCTTTTCCAAATCATCTTTTAAAGTACCAGCCATACTTTCAAAATTAAGCCAATCATTCCAAACTGCTGAATACCGCGCCCATGTGGCCGGCGACACAGAATTCTTCACCCAGTCTGCCACTGCACTCCGCCAAGGTCCCACAGGAAAGCTGGGCAAGGCTTACCGTGGCCTTCGCCCCCGGACACGCCTTCCGAAACGTTGCTTCCTGAAAACGAGACAATGCATCAGCAGCCACATTCATTACACCAGGTACATGCTGAGTCCTAAAAGTAAGATTCAATCTCAAACATAACAACACAAATTGATGGAGTAATGATAATACGGGGGAAGAAGAAGCAGTGAGAGTATTTACCGCCTGCACTACTCCCATGTTATCAGAATGAAAAAGAACTTTGCTGTCCCTCAATCTATCGCCCCAAAGCGTCACAGCCAACACCAAAGGAAATAGCTCCAAAAACAATATATTCTTGGTGAGACCTACCTGAACCCAAGTCAAAGGCCACCTTTCTGCACACCAATCAGAACCAAATAAAGCCCCAAAGCCAATCGACCCAGATGCATCGGTATACAGCTCAAAATCCTCATTAGATTTCACCAATTTTTGCCAATATGATCTCCCATTATAAGAAGCTAAAAACCTTTCCCAAACCACTAGGTCCTCCCGCATGTCAGATGTCACCCGAATATGATGGTGGGGAAATTCAATACCCGCAGTAGCTTGAGCTAACCGCCTATTAAAAACTCTACCCATGGGCATGATTCTACATGCAAAGTTCAACTTTCCCAATAATGATTGAAGTGCTCTCAAAGTAACCTTCCTAGCCAATCGACAAGCAACCACTTCAGCTTGTAAACCTTCCAGTTTATCTCGAGGGAGTCTGCACTCCATGGCCACTGAATCAATCTCCAAACCCAAAAAACGTAAACACGTTGTAGGACGCTCAGTTTTCTCCGCCGATAATGGTACTCCAAATTCAAAACATACCTGCTGCAAAGTAACAAGCAAATGTCTACAAACATGCATACCTGAAGGTCTAACACATAAGAAATCATCCAGGTAATGTAAGATAGAAGAAAAACCTGACTCCCTACGCACTACCCACTCCAAGAATGTACTAAAGCATTCAAAAAGCGCACAAGAAATTGAACATCCCATTGGGAGACATAGGTCAACATAATAATCCTTTCCAATCTTACAACCCAAAAGATGATAACTTTCAGGATGAACTGGAAGAAGACGAAACGCTGATTCAATATCAGCTTTTGCAAACAACGCCCCTTGACCAGCCTTCACGGCCATTTCAACAGCTTTATCAAATGATGTATAAGAGACACTACATAAAGATGGATCAATGGCATCATTCACCGAGGATCCAAAAGGAAATGAAAGGTGATGTATAAGACGAAACTTCCCAGGCTCTGACTTTGGAACAATACCCAAAGGCGATACCCTGAATCCAGGTAATGGAGGGACAGAAAAAGGACTCGCCATCCTCCCCAAAGACAACTCAACATTAACCTTATCCTGCAAAATCCCCGGATAACAACTAGCCGAACGCAAATTAGCCGCTTCCAGGATTTGTGCAGCTATTCTATCCTTGTAAACCCTTAGCCAAGGACGCATCCTGTCTATGGATACCGGAGTCACCCCCTTTATTCCCAACAGTCCCCCCTTTGTCACCCAACTTTTGCTTTTTAAAACACCTGACAAGGGGGTGGGAACCTGAACATCCCGAACACTCATGTTTGAACTTGCAACCTCCCCCCCATTTACACTGGCCCTCATTAAACTGCCAACAAAAACCTTTTTGTTTTCCTGGCGCTGCTCTTCCTGCGGGGAGCCCCAACCCCCCAGCGCCGGCCTGAAATATCCAATTGATCCCAAGACATTGAGGGGCGTACAGCCAGCCTCTGCCTAAACTGCTCATCGTAATACCACCATGCCAGACCGCCATAAGTCCTGCAGGCGTTCCAAATTGTATCCTGATAACAGAACAAGGATGAGCACTTCGCTGAAAAGCGTTCACCAATCACACTAGCCAATATAGAAAAGGCTCGAATCCAATTACCAAAAACCTTTGGTATTTTTCTGTACCGACGACGTTCCTTCTCCTCCTTCTTCTCAGAGTCTTTTTCTTCCTTATCAGGAGGAGCTTCATCAAGTGGCAATAATGAATAAATTTCAACAAACTCGTTCTTCCAAATTTTTTCTTTAACTTCATTTTTTAAATGAATACCCAATGGACCCGACCAGCACATATAGGCTGCTCCAAAAGCCACTGTAGGCACACCACAAACCTGTTACGCTCCCAACGTCACTCCTCCAAAATTAGAGCTCGTCATCTGTGAATCACCCGAGCCTAAACCTGATACTGATCCCGCAGAGGCCAAAACAGACCCCCCAGGAGTATTCAGCACCATAGGATTTGACAAAACCCCAGTACCTAGTCCCTGTCCAGCAAGAGGCTGTAAACCACTACCTGGCAATTGAACCCCGGCCAAGTTGGCGTTAGCCCCCTGCTGAACATTCCCTGTCAATAAAACACTAGACGTCACCAGCCCTTGTTGTTGAACACCTCCCCCAATAACAAATCCTGGCGACGTCCCGATCCTTCCCAAAGGTGTATTTGTCAAGACCCCTTCACCCGGAACTAAGACTGTCCTAGCTCCAGGATCTGACAACACACCCGTTGAAGAAGGTAATCTAACTGAATCACTCAACGTTCTATCTTACCATTCCCCTAAAGCCTGCCGCAAAGACCCCACTGCATCCTCTCCTCCCAATTCTACTGATCCCAAAATATTAGAAAGTCCCGTACCTGCCCTCGACAAAGGCGCCATTGGTACAGACTGTACAGCTGAAGTACTACCAGCACCGGCCTCCACATCCGCGTGCTCCTGCCTCGCCAGTCCTGACTCCACAGCAACCGTATCCTCCTGTAGGGAAAAAGAATAAACCCATAAACTACAGTCTAAACACATAGACTCACACCGGGCCCAAAACTTTAGGCTCTAACCACCAAATATATAATGGTTCCCACATCAACCATTCCATATGGTAAACCATATACCTGTTAACCCACCAGTATGTTATTACCAAAACAATGTCTATCAAAAAAAACCAATCAGGGACCGGACCCCATACCATAAAAAACAACCACAGCAAAAGCTGAAGAAAGGATGAGAACAAAGAAAAAGCACTTAAAGCAAAGGGTTAATAAAAGAAAATTAAAACAATAAGTAGACTTAAAATTTAACAGGAAAAAATAAATAATGGGATGGAGGAGGGGGGGGAGGGGGGAGGAAGAAAAGTAGTTAAAGAAAAATCACCCGGAACCTGTAAAGAGAAATAAATAAAAGAGACACAGTGCGTAGAGTCACCTGTGTAATTGCCTGACTAGAACTTTCCGTTCTTTCTCTGTTACCGCCTGAAGACTCCCGCCCTTGACGAACTGGCCTTTCTTGGCGAGTCTCCTCAGCTATGGATGATTCCCGCTGTACAGCTAAGCTGCTGCGAAAACAGCTCCTCCCGATCCTCCCGTCCACTGTTATTCCTCTCGTAGACGCACTCCTCGATCCCCTTGGTCTTGGACTAAGTTGCTGCCTGGCACTGTGGCCTGTGTACACGGGCTGTTCAACTAGTATATGTGTAAATGGCAATCCTATCTCCTCTTCTCTTCTCTAATGTAAACAAACCCAGTTTGGCTAGTCTTTCTTTATAACTAAATGTTTTCATTCTATTTACCAGTTTTGTTGTACATATCAATAATGTATTTTTTAAGAAGTGGTGGCCAACCTGTAATCCATATTCTAGATGAGGAATTAACCATTGAGTGCCGGAGGGGTACACAACGAATTGCAAAGCGATGCATTGAGTACCTCTCTGGCAGTCAAAGGGTTGAATAGAGGTAGACATATTCCATTTTCATGGAACTGCACTCCTTTTTATACATAATAGTACCCTACTGGCTCTTACAGTGGCTTAGTGACACTGTTGTGAAACATGTCATCTGTCAGTGCTCCTAAATCTTTCTCTGATAAGAAATCCTCAGGTAGTTTGCAATTTAGTGCATATGTAGCATATTTGTTTCTGCAACCCAAATACGTAATCTTTCATTTATCTGCATTAAACCTCCGTCACTTTTCATCCCTATGTTCTATGGCTCATCATAGCCATACCTGGGAACTCTCTGATTTTGCCCAGGAGACTCTGGATTTCAAACTGAATTACCGGGTCTCCGGGGCAATGTGTGAATCTCCAGGTGGACAGAGTTTAAGTAAAAACTCTGCCCACCTGCGCTCCATCCCACTGGGTTCCTCCCACTCCTCGCCCTCTTACCTCCATTTTGCAGGTTTTTTGCCCGCCCCCTCGTGACTAAGCACCACCCCTTTTATGACGCGAATCACGTCATTTTCCTCCCCGGTCGGCACTGACAGGGTTACCCTCCGGGTAGCCCTGCTTCAAAAGTTTCCAGGTATGATCATAGCTAGTGACAGAAATAAAACCCCCTGGTAACCATATTAGAATGTCAATTTTTATGTAAAAAAACAAGTTTCTGCTGTAACAACTTTGAATTAACAATCTCCCAGCAGTGGCAATAACCTTTATCCAGCAAGCAAATCACTTTAAAATGATTATTTTCTTAATAAAAATAAGTTTACTACACCTCTAAATCCTCTTAATCCATTGCGGATGGCACATTTCTCTTTCAAACCTTTTAATTCCCCACTATCCATAAAATTCATCATTATTTTATCTTTTAACTCCATTAAACATAAAAGGTTTTTTGTACATTACAGACTCAGACCTTGAAAACTGCAAAACGCGCAGGCTTTCCAGAAGAGACATTCTTGTAGAACCTCCTCCCACCACTAGTGGGAGGAGTAGGTGAGATAACACAGTTCATTTGTCTTTTTTAATTGCTTCATAGAGAAGGAAAACTGGTTTGTTTCTTTGCTTTAACACTGGCAATATTCCTGTACAGTGGGAAAGAAATCTGATATGTAACCCTTGCGGAAAAATATATTCAAGATTTCTTCTGTGCTCCAGGGTTCATGAAGATATCATCAGTGAACGGTCTTTGTAAACCCTAATGTACATTTTAGTAAAGTGAGATAATTTCATCTGAAACTGTTCTAGTGTATTAAGATTAAACACTGATGAAACTGTTCGGAGTTGCTACTGAATCGCTGGTACCAGGATAATAATCTGTGACTTGATCTTTCTACCAGAAATTAGCATTGGCAGGCTTCATAAGCAATTATGCAAGTTCTGTGCAATGTTGTACAGAGGGGAATATGAATTATGTGGTTGCACACAACAGATTCTGACTTGTAAACATAGCAATTACTTCTTGAAGGATTAAAAAAAAACTGGCCATAGTTTTGCTATGTGCTTATAATTTGAATAGATAGAGTGAATGTTATATTATTGTATTTATCTTTACAACAATGGTTATATAACACAGACAGTTCCAGAATTAGAAAGTAATTGAATTTGCTTAACCCTGGGGCTTTGTGATGCAGAACAGACCCCATTAGAAGGAAAATGCCTGAATAATGTTCAGTAAATTGCAAGCTCTTTATACCAGTCGTTTATACATATTCAGATTGCAGGGCTGCGTAGTAATTATTGCAGGAGTAGAACTGTAGGGTAAGCAAACTGGCCCTTCGACTGTTATTGAACAACAAATCCCATCATCCCTAGCTTACTTTTGAGGTGATGACTCATTATTTATTGTTCACCTTACAGCAATGTTAAAAAAGGGCAAGGACCCTGTTTGAAAATCAAAACCTATTCGACTAATTGTTTAGACCCTAGAAAACAGTCTTGATATTACCCTATCCAGAGATATTTGGCTATCTTTAGCTATCTCCTCTTGCCCCACCTGCCCTATCTCCTTAAACAAACGCTCCTGGTGATGCTTAATGTGGCCAAAGCTTTATTACCATGACACTGGTGCAGTCATGACACACACACCCCCTTTTGGGATTGGTTGGACTTAATTTGTGAGCAACTTCTGTTACTGCGGTTTACTCTTATTAAGCGAGGCGCTGACTCTGATGAGGCAACAAGCTTCTTCTCTAGATGTTTACCTACATAAGGGCCCATCCCAGTCCTTTCTAGATCTGCCGGCCAACTCCTCCTCCTGCACTCCATTTTCATTGTACAACTCCTCCTTCTGTACTCCATTGTACAACTCCTCCTCCTGCACTCCATTGTACAACTCCACCTCTTGCATTCCGTTCCTTGGTTCCCTTGTTCCATCTTTCAAATCTCCTTGCTGGTAGCACTATCCCCCCTCCCTTTTTCCTCCTTCCCTCTCTCCCTCCCTCCTCCAATTCTTCCTTCTTCTTCCCATTTTCCTCTTTCTCTCTACCTCTTCCTCTCCCTTTGCATCCTGTTGAATATCGATCTGATGTTTTGATTCGTTTCTGCATGTATACTTTACCGATATGTTATGTGTCTTTGTATTTCTGCTTTTTCATCCAATAAAGTTATTTAAACATGAAAAAAAAAAAAAGGAAAAGGTCTCCGATGACCTCTCACCTGTTCTTCAGGTCAAGACAGCAAGTCACAGTGCATATGTGTGTGAAGTAATCTGTGTGTGACTCGTCTCAGTTCCTTTTGGTTTATTGTCCTTATTTAATTTGGTGTAAGATGAGATGGCAGTACCTATGATTAAAAGCCATAGCCAAAACCAAGTTAAAGCGGAACTACCACCGCACAACATCTTTAGCTTAATTAAGTCCCCATATGGCGACTAGCTGCTTAGTAGTGCTAGTTGCCAGAATTATTACCTTATCTAACAGATTTAAGCTTTCTTCCATGGGTGAGAGGCAGGACAGATTGCGGACATCTTGCCATAGTGACGTCTGCGCAGGCCCCAGCTGGGTCTAGGAGGCGTTGCTAGGAGCCGGCCGGCTCCAAAAGGGACTGACAGCACAGGTGCACGGACTTCACTATGGCAAGATGTCCGTGCTCCGTGCTATTGTCAGCTATGGAAGAAAGCATAAATCTATTAAATAAGGTAATAATTCTGGCGACTAGCATAACTAAGCAGCTAGTCGCCATATGAGGACTTAATTAAGCTAAAGATGTTTTGCAGTGGTAGTTCCGCTTTAAGTAATGTTGTATCTTGTGTCTGTAGAAATAGATTTCTGATGTGTTTACTATTCATTCATTTGTTCCTGTCATGGTCTTTGTTTCAGAGAGTGTAGGAAAAAGAGAAGAAAAGACAGGAGTCCTAATGTAATATCGCCAAGATAAATCGGAATTCAGTAGTTCCCATCAGCACTTTAAGAAGTCTACTTATAAACTAATTGCCCAATATAACAGTTATGTGTACACTGGGAAAAAAGCTGAAGATATCTTTATACTGTTGTATAACCATTGTCGACTGTAATCTTGCAAATGGGCCGCTCCTCAGTACATCCACCCGGAGGCAAAGATATAAAAAAAAAAAAAAAAAAAGGGCTCCCAGTAGTGCCTGTTAACCAATCAACTGGCAGAGAGAAACTGATATCAGAATACCAACTACTGTAGTGGTTGAGAGGGAGCATATGACACCTCCCAGCAATGAAAGTCTGCAGAGAAATTACTCCTTTCTCTGCTCAGGTCATCAAGGTCAGTATTGTAGAAATCAAAATTAACATTATATATATATATATATATATATATATATATATATATATATATATATATATCACCACCAGTTGATTGGTTAAAGTGATAGTAATGTATCACAGTAAAAGCAGCTCCAATTAATCTTCATAGTATTTGGGCCATGGAGGGTGTTATTTCAATACTGTCAGAGTTGTAGTTCAAGAGTAATTGAATGATAAAGTATCCCCCTCACACCCCTTTTACCTAGTGTAAGTCACCTCC
This sequence comes from Rhinophrynus dorsalis, assembly GCA_037306005.1. Lineage (NCBI taxonomy): Eukaryota > Metazoa > Chordata > Amphibia > Anura > Rhinophrynidae > Rhinophrynus > Rhinophrynus dorsalis. The sequence continues at coordinate 535,712,750 of CM074720.1, forward strand.
CCTCAGATGTGGAATCTGGTCCACAGACCGGAGAGATCACATCAAGGGACAATCTTCTTACTGTGAGAACAAGGAAAACCCCGCCCCTTGACAAGTTTTTCAGGTTTTCCCTTATGATCACTGAAGATTGTCCCTCTCTGTGATCCATCCGGACAGTCTTGCTGCTCTGAGGTGAGCAGTGTTACATAGTAAAAGGAGCAGGAGAGGGATACTTTATCATTCAATTACTATTGAACTACAACTCTGACAGTATTGAAATAAAACTCTCCATGGCCCAAATACTATGTAGATTATTTGGAGCTGCTGTTTTTGGGAACCATTACTATCCCTTTATCAGGCACTACAGGGTGCCTTCTTCTTTGTTATTTCTTGTTTCAGAGAATGGCATCCAGTAACCTGAACCAAGGGCAAAACTACGTGAGGCTGCAGAGGCTGCAATTGTGATGTGGCCTGGAGTCCAAGGAAGCCCGTCTTGCTGAGGGCACAATAGGTTCTATTTATGCTCTTGGGAGATTATTTATTGCATTAGATGGCCCCCGTTATTTTTTTTTTCCAATGGCGTCCTTCAGTTGCAAGTGGCCGTTACTTCAGAATTTAACCCATGCACCAGATCCCCCGCCCGTGGTTGAGCCTCAAGGTTTGTAATACCACAGGGACTTGCACAGGAAGGAGAGAGTTGGTATAGTCGAACAGGGCAGAGGTCATATAACCAGCTAGCAGAGGTTAAACATAGAGCAGGAGCTATAACCAGAAAATAAGAGCAGCAGTGTTTCCCCTAAGGTGGGCAAACGTGAAATACCTATCACTGAAATAAAATATTATTGGAAATTGGGCAGCTGCATGGAATATCTGCTATTCCAGTGCAGCCTTTCGTATTGTAATTTTTCACAGCTGGGTCACTCACTTTTGTTCTCATGTGAATCATTCATATTCAGAGGCGTAACTAGAAGCCCCTAGGCCCTGGTACAAGAAGTGCCACGGGCCCCTCCCACCACATTGGCTCCCCTGACCACATTGACCCCCTCCACAATGTCTCCATCTCCTACCTGGAGCTCCTGCGCGGTCCTCATAGTAATGCAAAGCGCTGGGAGATGATGTCATCTCCCAGCACTCTGCATTACTAGATGATGTAATCTCCCAGCGCTCTGCATTACTAGATGATGTCATCTCCCAGCGTTCTGCATTACTAGATGATGTCATCTCCCAGCGCTCTGCATTACTAGATGATGTCATCTCCCAGCGCTCTGCAATACTAGAGCACTAGCGGGAGATTGTGGGCGCCAGGCGGAGGGGTCACAGGGGGAGGCTGGGCCCTTGGAGTGTCCGGGCCCGGTCACAGGTGCGACCCCTATAGTTATGCCACTGTTCATATTTAAGTTTTATTACTAGACAATGGAGAGCAGTCATAGCCAAACTGAGCAGATGTTGTACCCAGAGAGCAAAGTTTACAAGTAGTCAGGCTGAGCAACTTGTAACTGCGAGTGAAGAGCCAGTGTAGTCAATCGGAGCAGAAGTGTTATTACCAGGGAGTGGAGAGCACTCGTAGTGAAATAGAGCAGAGGTCATATACCCAGGATTAGACACAGGTTTAGACACAGTCAGACGGAACACTTTGTAAGAAGTGAAGAGCAGGTTTAGTCAGATAGGTCAGAGGGCATCCAAGGAGTGGAAAGCAGACATTAAGCTGGGTTTGGAATACACAAGATAAACATGTGCAAATTGCAAGGACCAATACTTCCCAGAGGAAACTGAACAATCTAGCAAACAGGAAGTACAGGACAGTTCTGGATGCTGCTAAACTGTATATCCCAGGACTGATCAAGATAACATTACAATGGTAAATGGAGCTGAATAGGCTGCTGTTATGGCTCCCCCTAGTGGTACTAACAGCACCACCTAGCGACCAGAATAGAATATTGTAGTTTTGATTTTAAAAAATGATAATTCTGAGCTGAATGAAACATTTTCCAGCAGTGAGAGTACCCTTGTAGTATTCTACATGATAAGCCATAAAATAGTTTTTGTTCCAGAAAAAAGTTTGCTGCTCCTTTAATAGTCTCTGCGTCATGCAGTAGGGGACTTTTTCTATCTTAGGGGTTATACTATTCTTTGTAAGTGTGATTGACCATTCATTATATATTGATTGATGTTGTTATTAGGCAGGGGTGGTTCTAGGTTTTTGAGGGCCCCAAACAAAAAAAATCAAAAAAAAAATCACTTGGTGCCCCTCTTTACTAAATTTATCTCCCCTCCAAAAGCACCACAGGACTTCCCCTCTGGGGAGTCCAGAAGAAAGAGTTCCAGGGTATGTGGATGTAATTTTCATGGAGGCGGACATGAGAGTTACTGTCAGGACCACAGGTCACAAACTCAGGGATTCATTTACATCCCAGGTGCCCCTAGTTAAGGCAGTCTATGTGTCCTTAGCTCTTCCCACTCCTCACATGACCGCGCCCCCAATCTCATCAACTGTTTCCTGGCACACAAAATACCCTTGGCCTATAACAATCAAGAACAAAAAAGCTTTAACCCCTTGGTTGCTAGAGGGATCTCCAAAGCATTGCTCCACAATGTGTTAAAGATCTCTGTAGCATCCAAGCGATTAAATAATAGACAGTAAAGTGGTATATCAATTGCTGCAGAGATGTTGAGACTGCCCAGGCCACACCCACAATTCTGAATGTGGGTGTGGCCAGCATAGCTGAGGCACCGCCCCTCAAAACTTTGAGCTCTAGTCAGTTGACTACTCTGCCTATTTGAAAATTCGGCCCTGCACAAACTCCACTCACTGCATATCTTAACAACAGGGTGGTGCAACACATTGCTACGTGAAAGTATCATGTCCTCCTCCATGGACATGACATCCAGGACTGATTGAAGGTGTTATCTGTTGAAGAGAAGACTCAGAGGCAAAATTCATAGGGATCATTAAGTTCTTCTGGCCATAGAAATGTGAGTGGGAAGTTATTATTAGGAGGTGCTACTTAAAGGGATAGTAATGTTTATGATAAAGCAGTTTGCTTACTTATTTGTAGTACAAAAGTTATTAACTGGAGAAAGATCCCCCACCCCCCCTTCTGGCCGCATCACACTGAATGTGGAGTCGGTCGTGGGTCTGGACAGATGCAGCGAGGGACAAACTTCAGTAATTGAGGATAAGGAAATAAGGAAAACCATGCGCCCCTTGATGAAGGAGGACAGTATTTTGCTTTGCTTTGCTTTGAAGTTTGTCCCTTGCTCCATCCGTCCTGACCAGACTGCAGATTCAGAGCAACGCAGCCAGAAAGGGGCGGGCGGTGGATTTTTCTCCACTTAATACTTTTTGAACTACAAAGTAAGGGCCTACACATAGCGCAATGTGTTACTTTAATATAAAGAAGACTTGGTGAACTGCTTTTATAACAAAGATTACTATCCATTCCGACTGGTTGAATACTAGAGAGGTCTCCATTGCATATGTTGGGCTGACACTTTTTTCTCTAGACTTTTCTATTGAGTGGGATTTGCATGTATGATCCACAATCATTTAAACCCTTCATTTCTAGAGAAGTCTCCAAAGCATTGATCTGCAATGCACTGGAGATCTCTTTAGCATTCAGTGGCGTTAAAGTCCCAATTTAATCAATGGGAACCTGGGGAACTTTTAGATGTTCCCTACGATGCCAATTTCTCCATTTCCTAAAGGGAACATACAATGTGTAAGAGCAGGGCATAAAGGTGTTAAAGGGGAGCAATTTGCTGTGCTGGAAAGCTTACAATTTAAATGAATAACTGGGTGTGTAATATATATATATATTTTGTAGACACTTCATATGCAAAATAGTTAACCCTGCAAATGCCAGGGTGGGTGGAACGTGATGCAAGCCGTCTCTTTTGCTGTGGCGCTAATATTTCTTGATTAACCATTTCAATGCGAGAGGTATACGGAGCAGAAATAGGCTTTTTGGCTCTGTGCCAGAAATATTGCCTGTTTACCAAGTTGTCTGTTTTAGGCGCTTCTGGCAAGAGATGCGCAGCTTGGTACTGTATGCCATTTTAGGCTTTCCTTTAAAGGGATAGTAATACTTCGTTTTAACTTTATTTTATTTTGTAGGCATTAAAAAACCATGAAGAATGATATGTCTTATCTCTCAAACCTTTATGGTTTATGAGATATTCACAAGCAAAGTTTCCCCTCCCGCCCCTTTTACCTAGTGTAAGCCATCTCTTCTCAGATGTGTAACACAGTCCATAGACTGGACAGATAACAGAAGGGGACACTCTTATTCCTGTGAAAACAATGGAATCCCCGCCCCCCTTTACAAGCTTTTCAGGTTTTTCCCTTATCTTAATTGAAGATTGTCCCTCTCTGCAGTCTACCTGGGCAGCTCCCTTCTGATCTGGCTGAGCAGTGTTACATCAGTAAAAGGGGCGGGAGGGGAAACTTTGCTTGTGAATATCTCTTAAACCATAAAAGTTTGAAAGATAAGACTTATATCATTCTTCATGTTTTTTTAATGCCTACAAAATAAAATAAAGTTTAAACGAAGTATTACTATCCCTTTAAACTCTTAAGATCCAGCCAAGTGGACCACGGGGCTTTTTTTTTTTTTTTTTAGTCGATTCAGGAGTCCCGGAATGGCATGGCAGCAGAGCAGGGATCCCTGAATTCCATGACGTGACAGTACCATCATGGGTCATTAACGGAAGTGTTTCCATGATGGTCCTGGCACATCATGGGTCCTTAAAGGGTTAGTAATGTTTCACTAAACAGCAGCTCCAATTAATCTTCATAGTATTTGGGCCATGGAGAGTGTTATTTCAATACTGTCAGAGTTGTAGTTCAAGAGCAACTGAATGATAAAGTATCCCCCTCCCGCCCCTTTTACCTAGTGTAAGCCGCCTCCCCTCAGATGTGGAATCTGGTCTTAAGACCAGACAGCTCACAGCAAGGGACAATCTTCTTACTGTGAGATCAATGAAAACCCTGCCCCCTTGACAGGTTTTTCAGGCTTTTCCATTGTGCTCACTGAAGATTGTCCCTCTCTGCGATCCATCTGGACACCACCATTCTGCTCTGAGGGGAGCAGTTTTACATCAGTGGGAGGGGGATACTTTATCATTCAATTACTCTTGAACTACAACTACAACAGTATTGAAATAACACTCTCCATGGCACAAATACTATGATGATTAATTGAAGCTGCTTTTATTGTGAAACATTATCATCCCTTTAAGGGGTTAGCTTTGTTTAACGCCATATACTAAAACAAGGCCCAGAAGAAATCCATTTTCCTGTTTACACTATGGAGGAAGCATTTGGGCCTTGCTCACATTAGAATTGTGTCGCTGGTGGACTGCGTGTGCCAAAGCCTCATATTCACTCGTACATACCCCGAAGTATAGGGGCATGATTTCTATGCTTACGTTCAAGCTTCAGAAAATGAGCTGTGCCGGCGGATTTGTACATTTCCCCCAAAGGGGTTAAGGCTCCTATGTGGTGTAAAGTGACTCCTAAACTGTGGCTGACCTATATATCGTCTTGTACAGTTAATACAGCAAATTAATGTGAGTGTTCTAAAAATACCCTCCTCTTCATTCCTGTCTCCTGCTCAGCTCTTGACGATAACCATGCAATGCCTCAGCGTTAGTCTATGAAAACTTGGCAAATGTCAGACACAGTTCCTTTTAATCTCCAGGGAGGTAAAGCGGTGCCAGGAGTGACAGATCTCACTGTCCGCCTCTTCTGGATATAAACAATATCCTGAAAAGAACAGCAGCACAGTAATTACAGTGGACTTTTTCCCCCTCTCATACCACTAGGCAGAGTTTAAAGTCTGCACTGGCCATGCTGAGGACTCCTTATCTCCCACAGAAAAGTACTTTGGCAAAAGATATTTTGATGCAGTTTTTAATGTTTTTATAATCCCTGCCTTCTGGAAAACAGACGCTGAGATCAAAGTCGTGAAGTTTTTAACAAAGTATCAAAAAGTGAAAAATGGTCTAATATTATAAGGAGCTAAACATACCTGTGAACTGGGTGGAAAATGTTAATCCTTTCCCTGTTAGTGAATGTCTGGCAGCACCTTGGGTTCAAATAATAAGTTTCCTTTTAACCGTTTCAGTCCCTTTCTGGCACTGAAAGGGTTAAAGGAACACTGACACCTAAAAATGAAATGAGGTGCTATACGCGTTTAACTCTTTAAGAGCTATAAAGGTGTGCAGAGCATTGCATAAATACAGAGATACATAGTTACACAGTAAATTAGACAACAGTCTACCACGGTATGCCCCAGAAAATGAGACTGCATACGTCTTTCCAACCCCAAGATGGTTGCTAGTTGAGTAAACAAGTAACTATATTAAATAGAGTAACACATAGTGTAACCCTGTATATCCCTTTCCTCTAAAAATGAATCTAATCCTCCTTTAAAGTGATGGTAATGTCAAAGAATAATATTACGGTTTGAGAGATATTCGCATTGAAAGTTCCCCCCTCCCTCCCCTTCTCCTGACGTCAGCGCTCTATCTGACAACAGGAGATTCCGGGCCTGGGACCAGCCGGCGGCTCTTCAGCAAAGCCGAAATCACGCTATTTAAAGTGTAACTATCACCGCTACAAAACGTCATCTCCAATAACTCCCCATCTGGTGACTAGCTGCTCAGTAGCGCTAGTCACCAGAATTATCACCTTGTTAAATAGAATTATCCATTGTTCCCAGGCTGACAGGCAGGATGGATCACAGACATCTTTCCATAGTGATGTCTGCGCGCCTGAGCTGTCAGTTCCTTATGGAGCTGAACGGCTCCTAGCAATGCCTCCTGAAGCAGACTGGGACTGACAGCGCAGGCGCGCAGACGTCACTAGGGAAAGATGTCTGTGATCTATTCTGCCTGTCAGCTCGGGAAGAATGGATAATTCTATTTAACAAGGTAATAATTCTGGCGACTAGCACTACTGAGCAGCTAGTCGCCAGATGGGGAATTATTGGAGATGGAGTTTTGTAACAGTGGTAGTTCCACTTTAAAAATAATTAATTCATTGGAACAGTCTACAAAGTGTGCCTGGTTTGCAAGCACACTTTATAGACAGTTCCAATTAAGTAATTATTTTTAAATAACATGATTTCGGCTCTGCTGAAGAGCCTCCTCGAGTCGCACGACTCGAATCTCCTGCTGTTAGCTTTACAGCTGACATCAGGAGAAGGGGAGGGAGGGGGGAACTTTCAATGCGAATATCTCTCAAACCATAGCGGTTTGGGAGATGGGATTTGCTGCAAATCATTTTTTTTTCCTTTTATTGGAGGAAAAGGTTTATGGAAATATATATATAAATCCCAGACAGGCCTGCGTTTGGTGCTTATTTGTATTTGTCCTTTTGCGTACTACAATTCTGCTATTGTTCCAGTTATTGCTGACCTCTAAATTCCTAGACCTGGCTTTGTGACCTCTACTACGTTGACCTCTCACTTCCTTGACCCTTGGCATTTGTGTCCCTGACTACACTGATCTCTCCAGTCCTTGACCCTTGGCAATCGTGTCCCTGACTACGCGGATCTCTCCAGCCCTTGACCCAGTGGCGTAACTAGATGCCACCAGGCCCTGGTGCAGAAATTGCCATGGGCCCGGTACCCCCCATCATCTTCACATTGCCCCATGTCCATCTCCTACCTACCTCACCCGCTCCTGCGTGGTTCTCAGTAATGCAGAGAACTGGGAGATGATGTCATCTCCCAGCGCTCTGCATTACTAGAGTGCTGGGAGATCAGTTGAGAGGCTGCGGGCGAGTGGCGATTGGTTTCCAGGGGGCGGCCGGGCCCCTGGAGTGATGGGCCCGGTTGCAGGTGTGACCCTGCGACCCCTATTGTTACGCCACTGCTTTGACCCTTGGCATTTGTGACCCTGACTACGCTGACCTTCTTCTTATAGGTGACCTCCACTATCTCTCTCTCTAGAACCGTGTTGGGACCCCTATACGGGTGTGTGCCTTCCTGCATCTGGGTGCCAATCCCCAGCTACAGTCCGGTATCCGACACATGCCTAGGCAAAGAGTTCTACAATTTAGCAAACCTTGTAATAAAGAACCCCTTTCTTATCTGAAGTTGAAATCTTCTTTGCTCTAATCTAAAGTAGTGGCCCCTAGTTATTTGGTTAATCCTTGCAACGAAAAAGTTCACTTGAAGGATCCTTGTACTGACCTTGCATATACTTGCACATTGTAACGAGATGACCTCTCAAGCACCTTTTCTCTAGAGTAAATAACTCAAGTCTGGCTATTTATTCCTCAAATACAATTTCCCCATATCCCTAATTAATATATTTGGTCGTCTCTGCACCCCAGTTCTAGAGTTTCATTTCTAAGAACAGGTGCCCCAATCTGCATTGCATATACCAGGTAACGTCTTCTCACTAACTTTATAGTGGTCAAATTATGCTGTCCACTCTTACATCAATAGCACTTTTTAGGCAGGTTAGTATTCTGTTTGCTTTTGCTGCTGCTGTTTGACATGGATCACTACTACCAAAAAGTGAACCCCAATTTTTAACTAATTGCAAAGGTTATTCCCTAGATCTAATTTCCTTATTGCACAGATCATCCTCCTATCTATCACTCTATCACATGCCTTTGTAAAGCCTAGCTATACTACACCTACTGCTCAACCATTATATAGGTTTCTACTTGTTTTATCATAGATGTTCAAAAATGTATCAGGCAAGATGTATTCCTCATAAAACCATGCTGATTTCTGCTAATAGTTTTGTTTCTTGCAATTTATTGCTGAATATAATCCCTTATTATGCCTTCAAGCAATTTCCCCACTACCGAGGTCAAACTCACAGGTCTATAATCCACCAAATCTGTTTAGTTCCATTCTTAAATAAAGGCACCACACTGGCTTTACGGCAATGTTGTGTCACTGAGCCTGTGGACATAAAGGGTGAGATGTTCAAAAAGTTGTGGTAACTTAAATTGCCTGTACTCTGTCTGAAAAGGTTCTTATGCTATGATCTAGCAATTCTCAAACACATTACAGTTATTTAATATATAAATAAAAATATACATACATTATTTTCTGTATCCAATTCTGCCATCTCTGTCAAAGGGAAAAAGTGGTTGTAGTTTAATTTACAGTCATGCTGTAAGGCATTTTAAAGGGATAGTAATACTTAAAATGTAAAAAAAATATGTTGTAGGGTTTATCCCCCTGAGTAAAACAAGGGTACTCCCACTGCTGAAAGGTGTTTCATTGAAAAGTTATTAATTGTGAAAGTTGAATTTTTTAGGTGCAATATCACAGTGGCCTGAAATTGTACAGTGGCGCTGTTGCTACACCATCCTATGGAGATTTATGGTCAACTGACCAGAGCTGTCCATAGGATCGTGTAGCAACAGCGCCACTGTACATCTAAAAATATAAAGAAAAATCTGAGGAGTAGATACCTTCACGTAGAACACCATTTTAGTGAAGGATTTCTGTTTCTATAACGCGATCTCAGCACTGCTGCAGAGCTGCCGCTTGCTCACTGACTGGATTCCCCTGCTGTCAGATAGAATGCTGACGTCAGCGGAGAGAGAAGGAGAGGGAAATTTGAAAGCAGATATCTCTCAAACCATAAAGGTTTGAGAAATGCCGCTGATATCGTTGAATTCAGAATTTTAAGGGCTACAACATGGCGCTGTTGCTACACGATCCTATGGACAGCTCTGGTCAGTTGACCATAAATCTCCATAGGATGGTGTAGCAACAGCGCCACTGTACAATTTCAGACCACTGTGATATTGCACCTAAAAAATTAAACTTTGAAAATTAATAACTTTTGAATGAAACACCTTTCAGCAGTGGGAGTACTCTTGTTTTACTCAGGGGGATAAACTCTACAACATATTTGTTTTTTACATTTTAAGTATTACTATCCCTTTAAAAGGAAAAAAAAAATCTTTTAGCTGCCACTTTTTTGCCTGTTTTGGTCTTTTCGTGGTTTGTGGTAGGGGCAAGATGATTGGGAGGGGTGCAATTTGGGATCCTGCCTAGGGCCCTGTAACATATGATTTTCTTATTTTTGTTTGTTTAAGGCCACTCTAACATGTGAAGGCTAATTTTGAAGTTATGCTTGTGTGGGAAGGGGGGTGGGTTGAAGTAGCCTTACTTCAAATGGATCTCCTTTTATTTCCACATTGTCCACTTCTGCCTCCTTCCTCCATCTTCTCACTACCAATTTACCCCTTCTCTGCTTCGTCTTTCTTATCAGCTTCTATGCCTCATTTCCATGCTCTATACCTATATGCCGTCTTTCCCTTATTGTACTACTCTAGTCTATTCCATTGTCCCCTATCCCTGCCCTAGTTATCTCGGCTCCCGTTTTTCCATTCATTCGTTTCACTACATTCACCCTTCATGGATTCTGTCTCTATTTTTGGCTGAAAAAGGCATAAATGAACAAATGAATGAACATGTTTATTTCTATAGCACCACAAGTATACACAGTTCTTTACATTTTAAGGGTTTAGACAATACAGGGTGACAAGTGCTTAGGAAAATCAAACACTAGAAAAGGGGTCCGTGCTCAAAAGCTTACAATCTAAAGTGGTAAAGGGAGATGTACAGAGAACATGAGGGTTAGGTGCAGAATACAGGGCTCGATTTCTGGTTGGGATAGGGGAACATAAATAAGTAAATTGTAAGAGCCTTGGATGTAAGAAATCAGTGTATTCCAGCATGTTTAAGCCTTGTTGAGGACGTGTAATTTTAAGTGAGACTTGAAGACAGCAAGAGAGGTGCAGTGGTGCTGGTTTGGAGACAGAATATCATACAGATAAAGAGCAGTCAGGGAAAAGGTTTAATATGAGAAAGGGTTGTAGACACAAAAAGGAAGTGAGAGAAGAATGTCATTGGCTGATCACAGGTGGAGGATGGATTATAGTGGGAGATCAGAGAGGAAGTGTAGGAAGGGATAGAAGAGAGAAGGGACTATTGAATGTGAGAAGCAGTATTTTATACATTTCCAGAGTTTGATGGACAGCCTTTGGAATTAATGGAGTCAGAAGGGGGCAGGAACATGGACTGACATGTATGGAGTTGGGAGACAGGAATGCCAGAAGAGGGTTATAGTTGGCCTTTTTTAGGACAGAATAAGTTCCTGTGCAAGAATTCTAGCTGTGGACTAATAGAGGAAGGGATGGATTTTTTGCTATATTACGCAAAAGAAAGCAGCAGGATTTAGCGATAGCATTAATATGAGGAGAGAATGAGAGAGCAGCGCCAATTATCACCCCTAGGCTACATGCCTCTGAAACAGGATTTATGGTAGTGCCATCTGAAAGGGCACTACTGGGCCAGGTCTAGGTGTAATGAGGAGTAGCTCAGTTTTTGACATTTTGAGTTTGAGGTGTGTATGAGCCATCCAGTCTGAGATAGCCAAGAGGCAATCTATTACTTTAGATTAAACACCAGGAGTCAGTTGAGATGCAGATAAGTAAATCTGGTTGTCATCTGCATAGATGATACTTAAGTTTGAATGGGTTAAAGGGATAGTAATACTTCATTTTAACTTTATTTTATTTTGTAGGCATTAAAAAAACATGAAGAATGATATGTCTTATCTCTCAAACCTTTATGGTTTAAGAGATATTCACAAACAAAGTATCCCCCCCTGTTCAACCAGATCAGAAGGGAGATGCCCAGGTAGACTGCAGAGAGGGACAATCTTCAATTAAGATAAGGGAAAAACCTGAAAAACTTGTCAAGGGGGGAAGGGCTTTCATTGTTTTCATACAAAGAAAATTGTCCCCTTCTGTTATCTGCCTGGTCATACAACCAGATTCACATCTGAGAAGAGATGGCTTACACTAGGAAAAAGGGGAGGGAGGGGAAACTTTGCTTGTGAATATCTCATAAACCATAAAGGTTTGAGAGATAAGAATTATATCATTATTCATGTTTTTTTAATGCCTACAAAATAAAATAAAGTTAAAACGAAGTGTTACTATCCCTTTAATACGCTCGCCAAGTATTATTGTATATAGAGAGAACAGAAGCGGTCTTAGACCAGAGCCTTGGTCTTTGAGGACAAAGAGGTGGAAATGGAGACACTGAAGGATCGGTTAGTTAGACAAGAAGACAGCAAGTTCAGGGCTGACTTATGGCTTCCTAAGGAGTAAATCATTTGGAGAAGGAGATCATGACCAACAGTGTCAAAAGCAGCTGAGAGATCAAGCAGGATAAGTATTGAAAAGTGACCAATAAAGCAATGATTCCAAGTCAGAAAGGAGATTTGAAGGTGTACAAGTGGAAGTAGGTGGGCGATAGATGACCACAACCTGTAGAGAGAAAGGAGCAAAAATACGGATAGCATGCAATTCAAAAGAGGAGAAGCAGAGTGAGGTGGGGGCAGAAAATGGTTTCTAACAATTGTGTTTAGAGAATAACAGTCATACACCTCCCCCACGTCCAGTTTGGTGTGGAGTGTGAGAGACCACAATAGGAGATTGCTGCCTCTAAAGCAGTGACAATTGAGACAGCTAAGTTTCTACTAGAGCCAGTAACTATAGCGAGCGAAAGAAAAACATATCATTCACAGTGTTATATTTGCTAATAAAGGAGCAATCATTCTAGAGAGCACAGGGAAAAGGAAGAAACTGTGGCTGAAGACAGGGAATGGTGATCAGGTTTGAATTATTCCTGTGTTGACTGGAGGTAGTGGGTTTGTGAAAGGAAAGGGGGTCAGGGTTTGGTGACATATCTCCATCTGCAAGTAGCAGACAAAGACAGAGAGATAGGAGATGAGATAATGTTTTGTGCGCGTGGGATTTCCTGTTTCTGTTGGGTGTGGGAATAGAGGAGCGGAGAAAAGTGAGGAGTGCAGATGTATAGATAAAGAATGGGAGGTATTTCATCATTGTTAGTGTAGATCAGTGGCTCTCAACTCCTGTTCTCAGGACCCTCTAACAGGCCAGGACTTAGGGATTTCTCTGCTAGAGCACAGGTGTGGTGATCAGAGGCTCATTCACATTGATTACCTCACCTGTGCTCTAACAAGGAAATCATGTGATCAGAGGCTCATTCACATTGATTAACTCACCTGTGTTCTAACAAGGAAATCATGTGATCAGAGGCTCATTCACATTGATTACCTCACCTGTGCTCTAACAAGGAAATCATGTGATCAGAGGCTCATTCACATTGATTAACTCACCTGTGTTCTAACAAGGAAATCATGTGATCAGAGGCTCATTCACATTGATTAACTCACCTGTGCTCTAACAAGGAAATCATGTGATCAGAGGCTCATTCACATTGATTAACTCACCTGTGCTCTAACAAGGAAATCATGTGATCAGAGGCTCATTCACAATGATTAACTCACCTGTGCTCTAACAAGGAAATCATCAAATCCTGGCCTGTTAGTGGGTCCTGAGGACAGGAGTTGAGAACCACTGGTGTAGAGGGAGGGGGTTACAGCAGATAGGAATGGGCCAGTGGCACCATGTTTATGAGAGATATTAGCGATATGGTGCCCACCATTATACTTCCACAACACCTGGATGAATCTGGAGGTATTTTTTGTATGTGTTCATGTCAAACATCTAATGAAGTATTGATGTTTTTATACTGCAATCGAAGCTGTGCTTTGGATTATTTGAATGGTGTAGTGCACTTTTTTAACATTGTATCTATTTAAGTGAAGGGTGGATGAAGGCCCCTTTGAAGTAGCACACGCTCTAAGAAAAATCAGCTATATGATTGCTTAAAGGGAACTCAAAGGTGATTTCTACATATGCCTTTTGGAACTGCCTTGTGTTGTATACTTGCATTTGTAACGGATTGAAGCAGCAGTCTTTTTTATTGTGATACCAGTGGCACCTTCACAGTATGTTAATATGTTTGTGGATAAGAGTCTGCTTTAGTTTTGATCACCCTCCAGAAGTTGGTGTTGTATTGTGAAGCTGGCACTTCAAGAGGAATACAGAGTTGTCATTTAAATCTGTGCTTTTAATCTTTCTTTAAAGAACTGATTTGTGATCCAGTGGATCCTGCTTCACATATGTCCATCAAGTCCAACCCATGCCATATCACTCCTGTTGATCCAGTGGAGGGCAAAAAAAATTGAAGCCATTTCCAATTAAGCCCACAGAGTGTATAAAATTCCTTCCAGATTCCAAATGGCAGTTGGATATTTCCCTGGATCAACATTCAATCTTGTAGACTCCAAAAGCCAGAGAGTCAAAGGCCATCACCTCCTATCAGTAACAGCTGAGTCTGAACAAAGATGCATCCATCGAATTAATCTTTTGCCATATCACCTTGTTTTTTGTTGTTGTTTTTTTTATGTGGTGGAAGAGAAAAAAATGTCTATTACAATTAAGCTCCAAGTGGACAGAAGAAAAAATCCTTCCTAACTCTAAAAGGCAATCCGATATCTTCCTGCTTCAACATCCTATTTGCATTGTAAAAAGGTATCTGATACTTTGAAAACATCTACAGTATCTGCCATCACAGGCCACCCACTGGCAAAGAATTCCATATACTTACTCTGCTTGGTAAACACAAAAAATACGTGCCTTGTGTTAGTCAAAAGCACCTTTTCTCCAGTCTTAAAGGGATAGTAATGTTTCATAATAAAAGCAGCTCTAATTAATCATCATAGTATTTGGACTTTGGAGAGTGTTATTTCAATTCTGTCAGAGTTGTAGTTCAAGAGTAATTGAATGATAAAGTATCCCCCTCCCGCCCCTTTTACTGATGTAACACTGCTCAGTCAGAGCAGAAGGGAGGTGCCCTGGTAGACTGCAGAGAGGGACAATCTTCAATGAAGATAAGGGAAAAAAATGAAAAACTTGTCAAGGGGGGCAGGGCTTTCATTGTTCTCATAGGAAGAAGATTGTCCCCTGTGCTAAAATATATTTCCTAAAGATGGAGACAATTAACAATTTCTTATTTGAGCTGTTCAATTTCATATTCTGAATCCTTTATATGGAGACATTTCCTGAATCTTTCTTCCTAAATTTTTTCTTTCCCCCTAAATCTTTCTTCCCTTATTTTGCATCCTATTAAGATGCTGAAAATCCCTTGCTCTGTATGCCTGTTCTGCAAGGTAGTTGAAGGCAGACCCTTAGGATCGATAAAATTGCCACCTCTAAAAAAAAAGTACAGTCAGTAATGTTAAGTCATTGTCAGGTATGCAATTACTTGTGCTGTGACATACTACTTGTGACGGATACCCATACTAACTGAGTATCTCTGCCAAAACTGTTCTTCCTTAACCCAGGACAACACTCAGGAATTCCACCAGCCAGGAACCAGGATCATAGCTCCACTCACTTAGTCACTGAGGCAAGACTCAGTATAGGGTGACTGTACTCTGGATACAGCAAGCAGCCCCATAAACACCAGGCAACACCAATGTATGGGGTTAGAATAAGTAGTCTTAATTTAAGACCACACAGGGTTTATATACACAAATAACTGCATTATCAACACATCTTGGAATGCAATAGGATACACCCCACTGCAAACCACATATGGAGAGACAATAGGGCCAGTGGTGGAGGGACACATAATAGAAAGAGGCGCAATGGGAACAATACACAAGTTATACAATGGGGGTAACCATACGGTGTGATGGAACAATGGGTAGGTGGTGACAAGATACAATGGGGCCAGACATGAGTAAATTAATGTTACAGCTTACCTTAGTTTCAGCATCATATACAGGAGCGAGGCTTCAAGCATGCAGCAGGCCTCTGTTTTATGTGTTTGCTTCCTGTAGTCTCCTCCTACCTACTCCCTCCTACCTACTTCCTCCCACTGAGCTGCTCCTCCTACCTACTTCCTGTGGAGGGGTTTAAAAGGCAGACTGAGTCCTGACTCAGTTGCCCTTGCATTGCTGTGCTTAGCAGTTCTCTTACCTTAGGCTCTGTGTATGACCTGGCTAGTCTTCCAACCTGGTGCTGACCTGTGTCTCTGTCTGACTATTCTTTTGCGTATTCCTATTAGTGGACATTCAACCTGGTGCAGACCTGTGGCTCTGCCTGACTACCTGAACTGTGCCTGACCTGGCTTGTCTGACTACCCCCTCTGATACTGACTTGTGGCTCTGTCTGACTACTCTTACATTTGCTCCCTTTACTAGCAGACACCCAACCTAGTGCAGACCTGGGGCTCTGGTAGACCAGCTCTGATACTGACTGCAGGCTTGAGTCAGTTATCTACTCCCTCTCTGACTGCAGGTTGAGTCAGAGTTCTCTCCTTACTGATGGCAGGCGTGCGTTGGTACATCTCCTACTTTGGATCAAGATCCTGTGTTCCTGCTCCTGACCCAGTTCCTGCTCCTGTTCTGTTCCTGGTTCTGGAACAGAGACTACCAGTGGCTGAGGCCTAGTCTCTAGCATTGTGGTCAAGCTTGGCAGCCTATTATATCTCATAACTGTGCTCTCTGGCTTGTAACCCTCTGCTTGTTTCTTTGTATATATTTGCCTACTTCCTATTGTATATATTTGCCTACCACTACTATTAATAAATTGCATTTAACTATACCGTACTGACTCCTGAACTTCTCTGGGAACCGTGAAAATTAACTAGACAATGGGACAAAGGAATAGGGCTGTGTACAAGTGTCACAGAGGGGCCAGAATACACAAAACAGGATAATGTACTTTGTGCTTAAGCATCGTTTACACCTTCCAAAGTAATTACAGTCTTTTGGGAGGTCTGGTGTCCTTTGGCCTGACAAGGCTGGGGAAAAGGGCTTACTGGGGAAATAAAGTGACCAGGGGAAAAGGGGACAATCACCCCCCTTGGCAGGGGAAGGGACTCAGTCTTAGGGGGAAGCTATACCCTGTTCCTGGGACAGGTACATAATCTGTGGGCAGGAGGCTGGCCCTCAGCCCTCTCCGGGAGCCCCAGTTGTGGAGTGATCTGTCACACTACTGAATGGTATTAAAGCACTATGGCGCTAAATTTGCACCTATTAGAAGCAATGACAATGTTTTTGAATTTGTGATTCAGTTACATGCGGTGGCTAGTAGCATGCGTTAAGGGACTTACTTTTAACGCCAAAAATTACCAGCTCAAAGATTTGGAGATGACTCCCCTAACGCGTGTGCCTAACCACCAATGTGTAATTGAAGTGCCAAAAAAAGATATGAAAAAAATGCTAAAGTAGTGATCCCTACACAAGTGACCCATAGATGTATTGATATGGGACCCATCTGAAGTTTAACCCTTTCAGTGCCAGAGGGGTATGCAAACCATTGCATACCCCTCTGGCACTGAAAGTATTGTAAAAAAAAAATGTGTGTGAAGGAAAATAATTATTCCTTTGAGTGCCAGTAGGGTATGAAACGCATTTCACAGTGTTGCATACCCCTTTGGCACTCAAAGGATTAATCACCCCACAATCAACACTTACCTGTAATCCTGACGTCTAGAAGGGTCTTCTGCACACTAATCTTCCTCTTCAATTCCTCCTCTGTATGCTTCTACCTTCTTCATCTTCTTTCTTCTTCTTCATCTGTTATCTTCATCTGTCATCTCCATCTTCATGTGTCATCGTTAAAATAACCTATCATTAATCTTACATTTCCACTGGAAACAACAGCAAACAAAAAACCCTTCTTGTACCTTTCGGCCGTTGCCTGATTCGCAATGAGGGACATTTGAATAAAGATGGCTTTTTATATGGCCAGTCCCTATTCAAACTAATTCCCACGCTCCCATTGGCTGGGATGTGGGGTTATGCAGGGCACGGAGCGTAACCACACCTCACAGCCAATCAGTTTCTAGCACATTGAACCATCCCTAAACCTACCAGCTGATTGGCTGGGAGGTGTGCTTACTGCAGGGCATGTTGCATAGCTTGTGTAACCCCACATCCCAGCCAGTGGGAGCGTGGGAATTCTTTTGAACAGGGACTAACCATATATTAGCTGTTTTCCTTTGATATTCCCATTTCTCACACTATTTATTGTGAATTTTGGGAAGATAAAAAAACACAAACAGTCCCAACGCTCGTTGTGGTTCATGTTGGTAGGGCAATTGAATTCCTACGGTACCACTGTATGTGTACTGTTCAGTACTCATTTTTTTACCCTGATGACAGTTTTACCAGCTGTGATTGAATTCGGCCCTTAATCTGGATCCTGCTTTCAAAAGATATAATTATAGAGACAATCCCTTATTGTATGCTCCTCCTAAAGATGCAGAAACACCCTTATTCTTTATCCTTATTCCTAAAGATAGTGACAAGCCCTCCTGTTGAATGATACTTTATAGAGATTTGCACAATATATAATTGTGCTTATTTGAAACCAGAGCTAATGATCCAATTGAAAAAGATCCAATTTTGAGGGATGATATTAGTGTGGAAACTGTCCAAGATGTGGAGTCCTTGTGGGAAGAAATTGAGACTAAATGTGGGGTAAAAGGTAAAAAAAAAAGGTGCTGGTGGGTATATGCTGCAAACCACCAAATATTGGTGACAATGTTGAGGCCCAACTGCTATTGCAAATGAGGAAAGCTGCCCAGCTTGGGCATACTATAATTATGGGAGATTTTAACTATCCAAATATCAACTGGAAAAATGAGACCTGTCAGACCTGTAATAGGTCCGCTGCTTTTTAACATGTTTATAAATGACCAAGAAATAGAAAGCAAAATATCAATATTTGCAGATGACACTAAATTATGCAGGGTAATTAATCAGAACAGGATAATTGTTCTCTACAGAGGGATTTATATACAATGTCAGATTGGGCAAACAAATGGAATATGAAGTTTAATGTGGGGAAGTGTAAAGTCATGCCTTTGGGAGGAAATAATCCCAAATCTACTTATAAACTTAATGGAATCATTTTAGGGGACTTGTTGCTAGAGAAAGACCTGGGTATCCTTGTAAACTACTAGGGATAAGGGAGAAAGGAGGTTGTCCCCCCAATACTCCAAAATTTCATGTAACTGACAGGCAAGACACAGGCAGCCTGGGACCTATTTGCTTGCTGATCTTGCTGTTATTGTCCCTGTGCTGGGTGGGGAAGTCTGGGGAAAGACGTTGATTTTCTTTTTCAGTTAGAATTTTTTTGGACAGACTGTGATAAGACAACAGGGTGAACAACTTAAAAAAATAAAATAAATAAAATAAAAACAAAAATAAATTAAAACTAAAAAAGAATAAAAAACAAAATATCTTAGGTGACAGTGACAGACAGCTATCTGGGCTTAGGCAAGGCATCATACAGCGCCATCAGTTGTGTTGTGCACTGTACAGTAAAAAAACACAGTGTAGTTGCAGAATATCCAGCAAATGCACAAGGGGAAAGGGGAGGGGTGGAGCAGTGTAGGGACGTGAGAGTAAAGTAGTAGTCCAAAAACCTACTGCAGCAATGCTTGTTGCAGCGTATGCAATCAATGATAATGTGTCAGGTCCCTCGCCCTCGCCGTCCTTGCCAGTAGCTCTACTGGCTTCAGGACGGCTGGGCGCATGCGCGCGTCCTCGCGCATGCGCAGTAGCGAGGCCTGACGTCGGTCGTCGCACCGACGTCATTCCTTGGGCGCCCGGCGTTCTTTTTAAAACTGGCGGCAACCGGGACTCGGCGCTCAGTTGTCGCTTGAGTCCCGGGCGGTATACCTGCCGCAGTTTCGTGCTCCAGCTCTTCCTGCTTGCAGGCTCTGCATCCTTCTCCACAGCCTTTTCCTGTAGTCCTCCAGGCCAGCCAGCACAGCCTTCTCCTGCAGTCCTCCAGGCCAGCCAGCACAGCCTTCTCCTGCAGTCCTCCAGGCCAGCCAGCTTCTTCCAGCCAGCCTTTCTCCTGGGGTCTTCCAACCAACCTCCTCTGGCTTGTTTCTCTGGACTTGCATAATTTCAGGTACTGACCTCTGGCTTGCTTCACTGGACTTGCTATATCTCAACCTGTACTGACCTCTGGCTTGCTTCGCTGGACTTGCTATATCTCAACCTGTACTGACCTCTGGCTTGCTACGCTGGACTTGTATAATCTCAGGTACTGACCTCTGGCTTGCTTCGCTGGACTTGTATAATCTCAGGTACTGACCTCTAGCTTGTTATACTGGACTTGCATCATCTCAGCCTGCCCTGACCTCTGGCTTGTTATACTGGACTTGCATCATCTCAGCCTGCCCTGACCTCTGGCTTGTTACACTGGACTTGCATCATCTCAGCCTGCCCTGACCTCTGGCTTGTTATACTGGACTTGCATCATCTCAGCCTGCCCTGACCTCTGGCTTGTTATACTGGACTTGCATCATCTCAGCCTGCCCTGACCTCTGGCTTGTCACACTGGACTTGCATCATCTCAGCCTGCCCTGACCTCTGGCTTGTTTTACTGGACTTGCATTATCTTAATAAAGCTATCCTTGGCCTATCTACTGATTCCCTGCATTCTGGGATCCATATTCGCTGTTCTTAGAGTATATAGCTTCCTGCTAATCTCTGGGTGGCTCCTCCCACCCAGAGATAGGCTTCAGTAAGCTTACATCCTTACAGTAACAACTGAGCCCCAAAATTGTTATGGAACCCGCGGGGTTACTCGAAGCCTTAAATACCCTGGGTAGTCGGATAGCTGCTCTCACTGCTTCTGTACAGGATTTACAGGCCAACCAAACACATCTCCAACAGCAACTACAGGACCTTCAACCAAGTTTAACCCAAGCAGCAGGTGGTTCTACACCACCCCTTCCTAGCCTTGAGATGAACTCCGCTCCAGAACCTCGTGTTCCCCTGCCTGAAAGATTTTATGGGGATAGAGCCCGGTACAGGTCCTTCATCACGGCTTGTGAGTTACTGTTCTCAATCAACCCACGTACCTATGCCTCTGACTTCACCAAAGTACGTACTACCATCACATTGTTAGGAGGAGAACCACAGGGCTGGTCCCATCACCTCTTACAGACCAACAGTCCTGTATTAACTACATGGCAGGCTTTCCGGCAGGCTATGGATGCATTATACGATGACCCTTTTAAAACGGCCTCAGCTCAAGTAGCACTAAGGTCCCTAACTCAAGGGAGACGCCCAGTTGAGGACTACGTTGCTGACTTTCGTCGTCTGTCAATTGATTCAAAGTGGAATGAAGCTGCACTCATGGATCAATTTCGTCTAGGCCTATCTGAAAGCCTGAAGGACGAACTGGTTAGAGTACCTATACCAGTTACACTAGACGAGATCACTCATCTCTCCATACAAATTGACCGCCGCTTGAGAGAACGGCGGCGTGAACGCTCTGCCACTTCTTCTCCTCCCCATCGTACTCCAGCTTCATCTCAACCACCTGCTACTGTCACCACCACAGAGGAGCCTATGCAGCTGGGTGTTCTACGGGGACCTCTATCTAAAGCCGAACGAGACCGTAGACGCCTTCTAAACCTTTGCCTCTATTGCGGAAAAGGGGGTCACCATCTCAGGACCTGTGATACCAGACCACGGCCTTCCCAAGGTAGGCATTTTTTACCTGCAACATCATCCGCTCCTATTCTGTTGCCCACTTCTTCTTACATATCCCTCTCTGTTATTCTACAGTGGAACACACAGCAGAGTGAGGTGTCGGCCATCATAGATTCCGGAGCCAGTAGTTGTTTCCTGAGCCAGGAGACAGCTTTATCCTTGGGCATACCCATCAAACGCAAAACCCAACCGTTCACACTTCAGATGGCGGACGCAAGCTACCTACAGTCAGGTCCCATTCTTTATGAGACTTTACCTCTGTATCTTCTCACTGCTGTAAATCATAGAGAAGAGATTAAATTTGAAGTTGTTCCATCTCTTTTGTTTCCTCTTATTTTGGGTCTTCCATGGCTACAAATTCACGACCCCCATATTGAGTGGTCTTCCAAGACGGTAACCTTTCTTTCCACCCACTGTAGAGAAAAATGTCTTATCAAAACAGAGCCTAAACTGTTGACCTGTGTTACAACGTCAACCATACCCATGGTCTATCAGGACTTCTCAGATGTGTTTGATAAAAAAGGGGCTGACCTTCTTCCACCTCATAGACCATATGATTGTCCTATCGAACTTCTCTCTGGATCTACTATCCCCTATGGACATATATATCCTCTATCCGGACCAGAACTGCAACATCTTAGAGAGTACATCTCTGAAAATCTGGAGAAAGGATTTATTCGACCTTCCACTTCTCCAGCTGGAGCCGGGATTTTCTTTGTACCCAAGAAAGACGGTGGTCTGCGCCCCTGCGTAGACTATCGGGAACTCAATGCCATTACCATTAAAAACCGCTATCCGTTACCACTGATCCCAGAATTGTTTGAACGCATGTCAACCGCAAAGATCTTCTCAAAAATCGACCTGCGAGGAGCATATAACCTGGTTCGCATCCGCAAGGGAGACGAATGGAAGACCGCCTTCCGAACCAGATATGGACACTTTGAATACACCGTGATGCCCTTCGGGTTATGTAATGCTCCTGCAACGTTTCAGCATTTTGTAAATGATGTTTTTCGGGATCTTCTGGATCAGTTTGTTGTCATTTACTTAGACGACACTCTTGTCTTCTCACATTCACTACAGGAACATCGCAGTCATGTCAGGAGAGTGTTAACTAGGCTTCGTACACATGGTTTGTATGCTAAATTGGAGAAATGTTCTTTTGAAGTGTCTAAGATCGAATTCCTAGGTTTCCTTGTCTCCCCAGGGCAGTTAGAGATGGATCCTCGTAAGATAACAGCTATACTGAAGTGGCCCATACCATCTGACAAGAAGGCAATTCAGAGGTTCATTGGTTTTGCCAACTTCTACCGACGCTTTATCCGGGATTTCTCAAAATGTATTTCACCACTCACATGTTTAACCAAGAAGGATGCCAGTTTTCAGTGGACTCCTGAAGCCCAACAGGCTTTTGACCGTTTAAAACTTCACTTTACGCAAGCACCTATTCTTCAACAACCTGATGTCAATAAACCTTTCTTTTTAGAGGTTGATGCTTCTAATATCGCTACAGGGGCAGTACTGTCGCAACATATGGGCATTAAAGATCGTTTACATCCAGTAGCCTTCTACTCCAGGCGTCTCACACCTGCCGAACAAAACTATGATGTGGGAGACAAGGAATTGCTCTCTATTAAATGCGCCTTGGAGGAATGGAGACACTTATTAGAGGGTTCAGAGTACCCTATTACAATATATACAGATCACAGAAATCTAGAATATCTCCAATCAGCCCGCAGATTACGACCTCGTCAAGCCAGATGGGCAATGTTTTTTGCACGATTCCAACTACACATCACCTACAGACCGGGCTCAAAAAATTTGAAAGCAGATGCTTTGTCCAGGATGTATACGGTACCTTCCAATACTACTGCACTTCCTGATACAATTTTGCAACCACGTCAATTCCTCCTTGTCACCACCAACTTACTGGAACGTATCAAACAAGCCACCACTCCTTCTCCTCGTTTGATACAACTATACGCCTTAACCTTCACTGATGGCCTATTGTATAAGCAAGATACAGTTTTTGTCCCTGAATCTGTCCGTCAAGAGACTCTTCACCAGTTTCACGATCTTCCTGTTGCAGGCCACGGGGGAATCCAAAAGACCTTAGAAGCCATTCAGCGGTATTTCTGGTGGCCAAACTTAAAGCAGGACGTCAATCACTACGTATCCTCTTGTGACACTTGTGCCAGAGCTAAAAGCCAACACGCCAAACCATCCGGTTTGCTCCATCCTTTACCCATACCTTCTGGTCCTTGGAGAGATGTAACAATTGATTTCATTGTGGATTTACCAGGTTCAAACCAACATAATACCATTATGGTCGTAGTAGACCGATTTACCAAGATGGCTCATTTTATCCCAAGCAAAGGTCTACCTTCAGCCAGCCGAACCGCTTCTTTGTATCTGCAGGAAATCTTCCGTCTTCATGGAGTACCACAATCCATTACTTCAGACAGAGGTTCCCAATTCACATCAAAATTCTGGAGAGCATTTTGTGCCGGTCTTCAAATTACCAGTAACCTATCTTCAGGATATCACCCACAAACAAATGGGCAGACAGAAAGGACCAATCAGACTTTGGAACAGTATTTACGTTGCTTCTCTTCTCACTTACAAGATAATTGGTACCACCTACTCCCCATGGCAGAATTTGCTTATAATAATCATTATCACAGTACCTTAAAAAACTCTCCTTTCTTGGCCAACTATGGATACCACCCGGCAGCTCTACCAGGACTCACTCCCATCACTCCAGTCCCAGAGGCTAATCAACGAATACAACAATTACAGCAGTCTCATCATGTGTTAAGTCAAATTCTGAGATCTGCACAGCAAGTCTATAAACGTTATGCTGATAAACACCGACAGAGAGGACCTGAACTACAAATTGGGGATAAAGTATGGCTGTCCTCTTCACATGTTCGCCTTTCTTGTCCCACCAAAAAATTGGGACCTCGCTTCTTGGGACCTTTTTCTATCACTCAAGTCATTAATCCAGTAGCATATCGCCTGGCACTACCTTCCTCATTCCGGATCCACCCAACATTCCACATCTCTCAATTGAAGAAATGGATTCCCAGCCCGTTTCCTAGTCGAGAACCTTCTAGACCTCCTCCTGTTTCTATTACAGATCCTGATGAGTTCGAGGTCAAAGAGATTCTAGACTCTCGTTTTTGTCGGGGCCGTTTGGAATACCTGGTACATTGGAAGGGGTACGGCCCAGAAGACCGCTCCTGGGAACCCGCAGGCAACTTCAACACCATGGCCTGTATTCGTAACTTTCATCAGAAGCATCCGGACCGACCTGCTGACCTGACCACCCGGAGGTTGGTTGTAAAGGGGGGGAACTGTCAGGTCCCTCGCCCTCGCCGTCCTTGCCAGTAGCTCTACTGGCTTCAGGACGGCTGGGCGCATGCGCGCGTCCTCGCGCATGCGCAGTAGCGAGGCCTGACGTCGGTCGTCGCACCGACGTCATTCCTTGGGCGCCCGGCGTTCTTTTTAAAACTGGCGGCAACCGGGACTCGGCGCTCAGTTGTCGCTTGAGTCCCGGGCGGTATACCTGCCGCAGTTTCGTGCTCCAGCTCTTCCTGCTTGCAGGCTCTGCATCCTTCTCCACAGCCTTTTCCTGTAGTCCTCCAGGCCAGCCAGCACAGCCTTCTCCTGCAGTCCTCCAGGCCAGCCAGCACAGCCTTCTCCTGCAGTCCTCCAGGCCAGCCAGCTTCTTCCAGCCAGCCTTTCTCCTGGGGTCTTCCAACCAACCTCCTCTGGCTTGTTTCTCTGGACTTGCATAATTTCAGGTACTGACCTCTGGCTTGCTTCACTGGACTTGCTATATCTCAACCTGTACTGACCTCTGGCTTGCTTCGCTGGACTTGCTATATCTCAACCTGTACTGACCTCTGGCTTGCTACGCTGGACTTGTATAATCTCAGGTACTGACCTCTGGCTTGCTTCGCTGGACTTGTATAATCTCAGGTACTGACCTCTAGCTTGTTATACTGGACTTGCATCATCTCAGCCTGCCCTGACCTCTGGCTTGTTATACTGGACTTGCATCATCTCAGCCTGCCCTGACCTCTGGCTTGTTACACTGGACTTGCATCATCTCAGCCTGCCCTGACCTCTGGCTTGTTATACTGGACTTGCATCATCTCAGCCTGCCCTGACCTCTGGCTTGTTATACTGGACTTGCATCATCTCAGCCTGCCCTGACCTCTGGCTTGTCACACTGGACTTGCATCATCTCAGCCTGCCCTGACCTCTGGCTTGTTTTACTGGACTTGCATTATCTTAATAAAGCTATCCTTGGCCTATCTACTGATTCCCTGCATTCTGGGATCCATATTCGCTGTTCTTAGAGTATATAGCTTCCTGCTAATCTCTGGGTGGCTCCTCCCACCCAGAGATAGGCTTCAGTAAGCTTACATCCTTACATAATGATCCCTTTACTCCAAGGGAGGATGCAGTTTGTCAAGGTCACAGCAAAACTAGGTCCAGCACCACCAGTGCCAGTAGAAATATAGAACCATATTAAGAACACTGAAGACAACAACAAGTCACATTCAAGTGTTGATGATGCTGGCAGCAGCATAATAGAAAATGGTGTAGCAGGTGAACCGCCTGCTGCATCAGACGGTGAGACACCAAAACACCTGTCCTCAAAGTAGTAGTGAATTTTGCTATAGTAAAAGTAAAAAGAAATTGTTTGAGACCTCCAAAAGCTTAGAGGAATATAAGGGTAGTAGTGGGCAAGAACTGTCAGCTGATGCTGATGCTGCTGAGGATGACCTAATGATGACTGATGATGATGCAGATCTAGAATATATCCCTCCATCATCCTTCTCTTGTTCAGATACAGATGAGAGTGAGGATGATGACAGGGCTGTAAGTTTAGCAGAACGTCAAAGCCTGTATCTTCCACCACTTTTAAGGATCACTGTGCCTGTCTATAAACTGTTTGAGAAGCCATTGGAAAGTCTGACCCTGGACAAGTACAGATGTCAAAAAGCACACAGTCACCCTATCAGTCGTCCTTAGCATAATTGACTCTTCAAAGTCCAAGTCCCACTCAGCTGCACACACCTGTTTTGAGTACCCAGCAACAACAACACAGGTTATTAACATCCACAGTGTTAGATATGATGCGTTCCTGTGGTGCTGCTGCTATAAGTGCTGCACCTTTGACACCTAGTAGTAGTGGCAGTAGAATTACATCAACATCTAGCTCCAGTAGTAGTAATAGCAGAAACCACACATGACAGACAAAGCCAGGACAAATATATTAACAGCAGCACAGATGAGGAGGTGGAGGACCGATGGGACAGCTGCTATGACCAATAAGCAATATGTGTCAATAATCTGACAAGGAGGATAGAGTATGACAATGGTAAAAATACATACACAAATCACACCATGCCAGTCCTCCACCACCACCACCACCACTACAATACACATCTGCCACATTGTAGGTTGTACTTTATTTTTTTCATTACTTGACATCATCATGAATATATGCCAGTGTCACTTAAGCAAGAAAGTGTTGTGGGCAAAGGACAAATGCAATCTGCATGCTAACACATTTTTCAAGCCATATGTAGCTGTAGGAATCACAACTTTGACTTTCAGCCACTTATTTCTAAACTTCAGCCCTCAGAAGAAGTAATATTACAGTGGGAAATGTAGTACCTACAGGAAATATAGGCGAAAAATGTGTTAGAATACTCAAAAAATGTGTTAACATAGGCGGAAGATTTGTTAAAATAGGCGAAAAGGATTACATTTTTGCATAGGCGGAAAGGTAACATTTTTCGTGGGAAAAGCAAAAAATCAGCACATTTTTGCCAAATTTTTCATGGGAAATTTTTCACAGTTTTCGCCCACCCCTAGTCAATACAAGGATCTCTGCAGTGAGCTGTTTATTCCAAGGTCTGATCAGGTGACCAGGGGACACCCCTTGAGATTAGAGGAAAGGAGGTTTAGACTTCAGCAGAGGAAGGGTTTTTTTACAGTGAGGTCTGTTAAATTTTGGAATTCCTTGTCCAAGGAGGTGGTTATCACAGATACAATGGATAAATTTAAGAGAAGATTAGATAAATTTCTTTTGAAAGGGAACATACAGGGTTATCTCGTATATTAGTAGGATTAACAGGAAGGTCTGATAAAGACTAAATTATTTGGTAGAAGGAAAGCTATAAAATTCTCGGTCACTGGGGTTTGAGGCAAGGGTTGAACTTGATGGACTTGTATCTTTATTCAACCTAATTTACAATGCTACTATGTAATTTTGTTTGCTACTCCTTGAGGCTTTTATTCACATATGCAACACCAACATTTCCAAGAGAGACAAACACAGTGGGATACATACACATAGTCTTCAATCATTAGTTGATTTGCTAATGTTCAAATGGACCATCCAGTGATTGCATCATTGCAAAGAGCATCACAAAGGTTTAGTTACCTATGTGTGAACTATCTGCACAGCTGTCCCATAAACCATTTTACAACTCCTTGTTGCCTGTGTGACCGCTACAGAATTCTAGTTACTAAAGATATACACAGCCCATTTTTCCGGTACAGACCTAAAGGCAATTCCTTTAAATATATGCATCTAAAGACAGTGAAAGCTCCTTATTTTGTACCATATTTCCCAAATGTGGAGAAAATCCATTATTGAGGACTTTACTTAATAGACGTGAATACAAATCCTTATTTGCATGTTTTTTGCCATTGATGGTGACTGTTCAGCTACATTCAAATGTAAGGTGTAAGACGTGTCTGACCTTGATGTATTTGTACTGTAGAGAGTAAATCACATAGATATAGGCACATGTGGAGTTTTTAACTAGTAAAACCAGCACCTGCATGTGAGATAACTATGACCACTTTATAATTATGCTGATACATACCTCACCACTGTCACTTAGCCCCTTAAAGGGATAGTAATGTTTCATAATAAAAGCAGCTCTAATTAATCATCATAGTATTTGGGTCTTGGAGAATGTTATTTCAATTCTGTCAGAGTTGTAGATCAAGAGTAATTGAATGATAAAGTATCCTCCTCCACTGCTCAACCAGATCAGAAGGGAGGTGCCCAGGTAGATTGCAGAGAGGTACAATCTTCAATTAAGATAAGGGAAAAACCTGAAAAGCTTGTCAAGTGGGGCAGGGCTTTCATTGTTCTCATGGGAAGAAGATTGTCCCCTTCTGTTATCTGTCTGGTCTATGGACTGGATTCCACATCTGAGAAGAGATGACTTACACTAGGTAAAAGGGGCGGGAGGGGAAACTTTACTTGTGAATATCTCTCAAACCTTAAAGGTTTGAGAGATAAGACTTATATCATTCTTCATGTTTTTTAATGCCTACAAAATAAAATCAAGAGAAAACGAAGTATGACTATCCCTTTAAGAAATTACTTTGCATTACTTTGCAGTTTGAAGAGCTAACCCTTTGAGGGCCAGAGGGGAACGCAACACACTGCAAAGCAACGCGTTGCGTACCCCTCCGGCACGCAAAGGGTTAAAGGTTAGTGAAAACCATAATGAAAGCGAACAGGGGCCCAGCACATCCTGGTTCCAATTCTTCTCAGGGATTGTCTGCAAACTGTTCTTTATGACACATTTGCTTTTGCAGTTGAAATTAGCCAGATCATTTTAATCGTAGGTTCATTTATGGATTTGATTGCTGCAGATTGACTGGCTATTTGTATTTCCCATATTCCGTGTCATAGGGGATCTGTTACATATCCTGGCATAGTCTCTAACATGTTCTAAAACACTTACCCTATCCGCCCCCTCCCCTTGTTGCTCCCTTTATTTAGAAAAAGTAAAAATGAAAATTACACATTAAAATGGCATTGGGTAAAAGCTGCTACTAACAAAAAATTCCAAAAAAATAGGTATAGATATTTTAAGTGTCAAACCCTCCACTTTTTACCTGTTGGCATAAGAAAAATAGCTATTATATGACTGGCAACAAACATATTATGGAAAATTTTTAGTACGTTATAATAATTTTGGTGCAAATTGTTTAGTAGATATTTTTTCATACGTCAATACAAGAAAAGTGGTGGGGTATATATAGCCTCTAACATCATCTTAAAGGGGCCCTGCTCCAATCCAATCGTTTCCATATAATACTTTCTCAAGATATTGTTTTTCATTTAGACAGAACCGTATAGGTGTATTAGAGTAGGTACTTGCCGAGCTATGAGGTACCTTGATGTGGTGTCAAGCTTAAAGGGGAACTACCACCCATCACAATCTTTAGCTACACTAAGTCCCCATCTGGTGACTAGCTGCTT
The DNA here is from genome assembly GCA_037306005.1 of Rhinophrynus dorsalis. Lineage (NCBI taxonomy): Eukaryota > Metazoa > Chordata > Amphibia > Anura > Rhinophrynidae > Rhinophrynus > Rhinophrynus dorsalis. Next base: position 535,742,496 of record CM074720.1, read on the forward strand.
AGTAGCGCTAGTTGCCAGGATAATTACCTTATTTAATAGATTTCTGCTCTGTTCCCTGGCTGACAGGCAGGACGGAGCGCGGACATCTTGCCATTGTGACATCCGTACGCCTGTGCTGTCAGTCCCAGCCAGGTCTCGTAGGCATTGCTAGGAGCCATTTGGCTCCGTCTGGGACTGACAGCGCAGGCGCACGGACATCACAATGGCAAGATGTCTGCGCTCCATCCTGCCTGTCACCCATGGAAGAGAGGAGAAATCTATTAAATAAGGTAATTATTCTGGTGACTAGAGCTACTAAGCAGCTAGTCGCCAGATGGGGACTTAGTGAAGCTAAAGATTGTGTCGGGTGGTAGTTCCACTTTAACATCATTCTGGCCAAAATATGGACTAAATCCTCATATTTATTCTCATATTTATTAATAATTATTATATATGACTAAGTCAGGTCACACGTTCACATATTGGTATAGAGCGCAGGATTTCTCTTTTCCTTCACATATACATAGTCTCTAACATGTCTGTTTTTTTCAATGGCTCTTTCATAATATAATATGTTTTGCAGGTTTACAGTTTGGGAACCAGGCAATGCACTGGACAGCTATCTAGCAGTTGATTATAAACACCAGATATTTTACATTGAAGTTCTAATAGGAGATGCCGTCCCACATCTCTGAGATCCTGGAGAAGCTTCCATGTTGTATATTTAAAACATACTGTGAGTTTGATTTTATCTTGTACAGGCAACACATTATTTTAAGGCTCCCAGATTTGCTAGAACATAAGGCATTTAGTTTTGGATTCCTCGAAGGATGTGTTTATCCTGCGTAAGCTATCGTTAGTATTTTATTGATACAAAGTTAAGTTTGGAGTTCTCACTCTGAGAGCCAAACTTGTATTATGGTATTAATTACAGTGTCGTTAACATATGATATAATTTTATTTTCAAATTAACATCTTTCTTCAGGGAATTTTAATTTAGATAGTATTTGTAGGTGTATTAGAGTAGGACTTACCATAAAGTGAGATACCTTGGCGTGGTTGACATGGCTTGGCCAATTTGTGGGACGAAATTCTCACTTATTTCACTTAGATTTACTAAGGATTATTACATATGCCCATTACAGGGCACACACTATTCACAGCATATAGAGGAGCGCAGGTCTGTTTGTTTGTATATATAATGTTATTTGTTTGGGTTGTGATTTAGAAAACCACTCCATAATTCCTAGCAGAAAGATGGCCGAAGGTGGGAAGCTTTCGGAGGCCACGTGAGGTGGAGGGCCCTCCTGCACCCCCCCTGCCCCGGCTGTCGACAGAAGACCCTGGAACAAAGGAAAGTGTGTGGCCTCCACAGTCGGTAGAAAGCTGAGATGGTAATGCCCTCTCTCCCCAGAAGTGGCAGAAAAATTAGGGAAGGTGCTTGAAGTTTAAAAAGGGAACCAATAAAATTGGGACCGTGACCTAGATGACCTAATAAGAAAATCCCATGCCCCAAAAACTTGGGTGGCATATGCAAGTTCATGGAAGAAATGGGGTGCGTTCTTGCAAGAGCCAGGGATTGATTGCTTACTCCCAAACAGCACATTCTGGCTTTTCTTCTTTAAAATGAAGGAGGAAGAAGATTGGAAAACCACATTTCCATTTAGGGGAAGGCAGGAGGATGGTGCAGACATAAGCAAATGCCCATAGATCAGGATATTGTATTGGGGCAATCCTTCCCTAAGCCATGTGGGAGCAATTTAAAGGCATTTTATGTTGAATTTGAGGTAGAGGAACTAGAAGCAGCATCCAAGGAAGATAGTGACAGTGAGATATGATCACTAGAGTGGCCCTGCTTAACTGGTACTGAGGGTCTGTGTGGTATCCCATTGCCAGATCTAAAACTGACCAGAGGACTCGTGGACATTGGGTTACACTAAAGGGGGCAAGGCCCTCTATGTGCCACATGCAGACTGTGTGGGAGCTTCTGCATAGTAGACCCCCTGGGGCAGGTTCTTTCCTTAAGCACCAGGATGGTTCTGTGATATCAGTCTATCATTTTAAGATGGTGTTTAAAAAGGTCAGCATAGGGGGGATTCTGCACGATATGGTCAGTTTCATTTACAATAGGTGCAGCTTCAAAGGCAGCCAGGTAACGAAAGTCACCTGGGACAATCAGGCAGTCCTTAAATGGTGCTTTGCGGCATGTGAAATTACATAAGACTTATTCATATTTAATTTCCTCTCTTGATGCTTATTGCAGGTAGAAGGAAGACTCCACTGCAAGTGTGAGTTATGGTGTACTTTTTTAGTGTACTGGGCAGAAGAGCATGCAGCAGCAAGTAGTTAAGGATTCCACAGGAATGCATTAAGATCAAGTCTCTTGGGAAAAATGGTCTGATATGGAAGAGTGTTCTTGATATTTACTAACAGAGTTGTGCAAGAAGGTGGTAATGACCTTATGTCCCTGAAATCTGTCTCTCTTGTCCTAGATATTCAGGACACCTGCTTTCAAATGATGGCTCTCTCCCCTGAGGTAAGATTTGTCTGGTCCAACATAGTTATTAATATACTATCATCCTAACATCCATTTCATCCCAAAGGATTGTGATGCTAATTAGTGATGAGCGAGCACCCCAATGCTCGGGTGTTCGGGTGCTCTGACCGAGCACCCCCTGAGGCTCGAGTGCTCGGCCGAACACCCGAGCCCCATTGAAGTCAATGGGAGGACTCGAGCATTACACCAGGCACCCCCTGCTCTGATGAGGGGAGGGTGCCTGGTCCATAGGAAAAGGGCAGAAAAAGATGGAAACACTACAGAAATGGTTCAGGGACAGCATAGGGAGGATGTCTGGATGCATCTTGGACTCCAACATCGCTGCTGGGAACGATCTTTCTCCCGTAGTACGCCATTTTTACAGACTGACCGTAAAACACACAAAAAGGAAAATAAAAACGACTTTAGGCGAAAAATTGTTACCAAACAATATTTGCTGTATATTTACTTGTATATCATCTGCAAATTCTCCCAAAAATTTCCTTGATTTTCAGAACTGAGGCCATGATTAAGAGGGAAACGTGCGCAGAGGCAAATTCTCCCAAAAATTTCCTTGATTTTCAGAACTGAGGCCATGATTAAGAGGGAAACGTGCACAGAGGCAAATTCTCCCAAAAATTTCCTTGATTTTATTGAACTGAGGCCATGATTAAGAGGGAAACGTGCGCTGAGCCGACCATCTAAAACATTATGGGTGAGGGTCTGCTGCAGAGCTGACCATCCTAAACATTATATGCGAAGGCCCGCTAGTGAGCTGACGCTATAAAACATTATATGAGAGGGCCCGCTAGAGAGCTGACCCAATAAAACATTATATGAGAAGGCCCGCTGGTGAGCTGACCTATATAAAAATTGGCAAACAGGGCCCGCTGGTGAGCTGGCCCTATATAAAAATTATATCACAGGGCCCGCTGGTGAGCTGGCCCTATATAAAAATTATAGCACAGGGCATATGGAAGAGGAGGAGGAGGATGAGAAGATTAAGAGTCAACCATATACCCGTTTTTTGGGTGGAAGGGGTGAATGGGAATACAGAGTATTCCCATCATTGTAAATAACATATATAAAGTGAGTTTATGTTCCCCCGGGGCTTTCCTCCAGTGGAGTGGAGAAGTCAGGGGAAATCCAGGCCTTGTTCATTTTTATAAGTGTCAACCTATCAGCATTGTCGGTGGAAAGGCGGATACGCTTATCTGTTATGATGCCACCAGCAGCACTAAATACCCGCTCAGACAGAACGCTGGCGGCAGGGCAGGCCAGCACCTCCAAGGCGTAGAGTGCCAGTTCATACCACGTGTCCAGCTTGGACACCCAGTAGTTGTAAGGCACAGAGGGATCATTGAGGACGCTGACACGGTCTGCTACGTACTCCTTCACCATCTTCCAAAACTTTTCCCTCCTTGTGACACTAGGCTGCGCATCAGGGTGAGGGTGCTGGCGGGGTGTCATGAAGGTGTCCCACGCCTTGGAGAGTGTTGCCCTGCCTTTGTCGGAACTGCTGTGTGCTCCCCTTTTCTCCCCTTCTCGGTTGGCCAAGGTAGCACGTACTCTGCCGCCAGCGTTGTCAGATGGAAAATTTTGGAGCAATTTTTCGACAAGAACCTTCTGGTATTGCAACATTTTGCTTGTCCTCTCCACCGGAGGAATGAGAGATGAGAAATTCTCTTTGTAGCGGGGGTCCAGAAGGGTGAACACCCAGTAATCCGTGTTGTCTAAAATGCGTACAACGCGTGGGTCACGGGAAAGGCAGCCTAACATAAAGTCAGCCATGTGTGCCAGAGTACCAACAGTCAAGATTTCGCTGTCCTCACCAGGAGGATGACTCTCAATCTCCTCATCCTCTTCCTCCTCTTCTGCCCACCCACGCTGAAGAGATGGAACTAAAGTTCCATGGCTACCCTCTGTAGCGGAGGCAACCGTGTCTTCCTCCTCCTCCTCCTCCTCCTCCTCCTCCGCCTCCTCCAATTGTCGCTGAGAAGACGAAGTGAGGGTGCTCTGGCTATCACCTTGTGTAAGCTCTTCCTCCCCCATTTCCACCTCTTCCACATGCAAAGCGTCGGTTTTAATTGTGAGCAGCGAGCGTTTCAGTAGACACAGAAGTGGGATGGTTACACTGATAATAGCGTTATCGCCGCTCACCATCTGTGTCGATTCCTCAAAATTGCGTAAAACCTCACAGAGGTCTGACATCCATTCCCACTCCTCACTTCTGATTACAGGAAGTTGAACGGAGAGGCGACGACCGTGTAACAGCTGGTACTCCACTACTGCCCTCTGCTGCTCACAAAGCCGGGCCAACATGTGGAAGGTGGAGTTCCAGCGCGTGCTCACGTCACACAGCAGCCGGTGAGCTGGCAATTGTAAGCGCTGCTGCAGCTTCAACAGGCCGGCTGAAGCTGTTGATGACTTACGGAAATGTGCACACACGCGGCGCACCTTGGTCAAGAGATCATGCACATTGGGGTAGGTTTTTAGAAATCGCTGCACCACTAAATTAAATACATGCGCTAGGCATGGTACGTGTGTGAGCTTGCCGAGCTCCAAAGCCGCCACCAAGTTACGCCCATTATCACACACAACCATGCCTGGTTGCAGGTTGAGTGGCGAGAGCCACTGCTCGGTCTGGTGACTAATCCCCTGCAACAGCTCTGAGGCCGTGTGCTGTTTGTCCCCAAGGCAGATCAGCTTCAGCACGGCCTGTTGACGCTTCCCCACTGCAGTGCTACACTGCTTCCAGCTACTGGCTGATGGGGGAGTGGCGGTGTGTGTAGAGAATTCGGAGGTGGAAACGGAGGAGGAGGAGCCAATAACGTAGGTGCTGGTGGAAACCCTGATGGAGGTAGGGCCCGCAATCCTCGGCGTGGGTAGCACCCGTGCCATCCCAGGGTCCGAGTCGCTCCCAGCCTCCACGACATTCACCCAGTGTGCCGTCAGGGAAATGTAGCGTCCCTGGCCACAAGCACTTGTCCATGTGTCAGTCGTTAAGTGGACCTTCCCAGTAACTGCGTTGGTCAGGGCACGGGTGATGTTACGGGACACATGGTGGTGTAATGCGGGGATGGCACACCGGGAAAAGTAGTGGCGGCTGGGGACCGCGTACCGAGGGACAGCTGCTGCCATCAGGCTGCGGAAGGACTCAGTGTCCACAAGCCTAAATGGCAGCATTTCGATGGCCAGTAATTTTGAAAGGTGTGAGGTTAGTGCTATGGCCTGTGGGTGGGTGGCTGGGTACTTTCTCTTGCGCTCAAATGCCTGGGGTAACGACATTTGGACGCTGTGCTGGGACAGGGAAGTGGATGTGGTCGCTGATGGTGCTTCAGATGCTACAGGTGCAGGGCGGGAGGTATGCGGGCCTGCGCCTTCGACAGGCGATTGGCCGGCACCGAAAACAGGGGAAGAGGAGGCAGTGGTGTGGCCTGCAGACACAGATGGGCGATCCAGGCGTTCCTCCCACTTACTACGGTGCTTGGATGCCATGTGTCGGATCATGCTGGTGGTGGTGAGGTTTCTAGTGTTCATGCCTCGGCTCATTCTGGTGTGGCACAGGTTGCAAACTACAATTCTTTTGTCGTCCGCACTTTCCTTAAAAAAACGCCATACCGCGGAACACCTACCCCTTGGCAAGGTAGATTTACGCAAGGGTGTGCTCCGTGGAACATTTGCGGGCCGGTTTGGTGCGGTCCGCCTTCTTTCTGTAGCCACACCACTGCCTCTTCCAGCCTGTTGCGGTGCTGCAGATGGCTCACCCTCAGGACTGCTGTCATCGCTCGGCTCTACACCTTCCCAGGTGGGGTCAGTCACCTCATCGTCCACCAAGTCCTCCTCCACTTCCTCACTCTGATCATCCTCCTCAAGTCTTGATCCCACCACATACTCAGTCATTGACAACTGTATAACATTCTCCTCAACAAGGTCTTGAGACGGAAATAGTGGTTGATTTAATGGCAACTGTGTCTCATCATCATCATCATCATCCACTACTTCCTTTGACCTTAAATGCCGTTCACATCTGTCATCTTCTTGTGATTGGGTAGCCTCTAGAGGTTGTGAATCAGGGCACAAGATGTCATGTTCCTCTGCAAGCGTGCTTGGAGAGAGGGTCAAATGAAGGATTGGTGATGAGACGAGCTCCTCACTATATCCCAGTGTGGGATCACTTCTTTGACCAGACCGTGTATGGTGGGAGGAAGGATGATCAGAGTGAGGATTATTTTGACCAGACTCTTGGCTACTGAGAGTGGACTTGGTGGAAGACAGGGTGGTGCTTAACCGACTGGAAGCAGTATCAGCTGTCATCCAACCGACCACCTGTTCGCAGTGGTCGGACCTCGAGAGTGATGTCCTGCGACGCCCTGTAAAATTACACATGAAGCTAGGTATGGTGGATGTCTTTCTTTCTTGTGCTCTGGCACCAGGCACAGTTTCTCCGCGTCCTGACCCGCGCCCTGAACTTTCAGGATCACGTCCACTTCCCCGTCCCTTTTTACCCGCCTTCTTCATCTTACACAGAATATGTGACTTTAATATTTGAGTTTGAAAACTTAACAGTATTTCTTACAATTCTGCAACTGTACAGAGTACACAGAATAGGCTGCTAAACTGCGGTGAAACACACTGAATGGAATATGTGACTTTAATATTTGAGTTTGAAAACTTAACAGTATTTCTTCCTATTCTGCAACTCTGCACAGTACACAGAATAGGCTGTTAAACGGCGGTGAAACACACTGAATGGAATATGTGACTTTAATATTTGAGTTTGAAAACTTAACAGTATTTCTTATAATTCTGCAACTCTGCAGAGTACACAGAATAGGCTGCTAAACTGCGGTGAAACACACTGAATGGAATATGTGACTTTAATATTTGAGTTTGAAAACTTAACAGTATTTCTTCCTATTCTGCAACTCTGCACAGTACACAGAATAGGCTGTTAAACGGCGGTGAAACACACTGAATGGAATATGTGACTTTAATATTTGAGTTTGAAAACTTAACAGTATTTCTTCCTATTCTGCAACTCTGCACAGTACACAGAATAGGCTGTTAAACGGCGGTGAAACACACTGAATGGAATATGTGACTTTAATATTTGAGTTTGAAAACTTAACAGTATTTCTTATAATTCTGCAACTCTGCAGAGTACACAGAATAGGCTGCTAAACTGCGGTGAAACACACTGAATGGAATATGTGACTTTAATATTTGAGTTTGAAAACTTAACAGTATTTCTTCCTATTCTGCAACTCTGCACAGTACACAGAATAGGCTGTTAAACGGCGGTGAAACACACTGAATGGAATATGTGACTTTAATATTTGAGTTTGAAAACTTAACAGTATTTCTTCCTATTCTGCAACTCTGCACAGTACACAGAATAGGCTGTTAAACGGCGGTGAAACACACTGAATGGAATATGTGACTTTAATATTTGAGTTTGAAAACTTAACAGTATTTCTTATAATTCTGCAACTCTGCAGAGTACACAGAATAGGCTGCTAAACTGCGGTGAAACACACTGAATGGAATATGTGACTTTAATATTTGAGTTTGAAAACTTAACAGTATTTCTTCCTATTCTGCAACTCTGCACAGTACACAGAATAGGCTGTTAAACGGCGGTGAAACACACTGAATGGAATATGTGACTTTAATATTTGAGTTTGAAAACTTAACAGTATTTCTTATTATTCTGCAACTGTACAGAGTACACAGAATAGGCTGTTAAACGGCGGTGAAACACACTGAATGGAATATGTGACTTTAATATTTGAGTTTGAAAACTTAACAGTATTTCTTATAATTCTGCAACTCTGCAGAGTACACAGAATAGGCTGCTAAACTGCGGTGAAACACACTGAATGGAATATGTGACTTTAATATTTGAGTTTGAAAACTTAACAGTATTTCTTATAATTCTGCAACTCTGCAGAGTACACAGAATAGGCTGCTAAACTGCGGTGAAACACACTGAATGGAATATGTGACTTTAATATTTGAGTTTGAAAACTTAACAGTATTTCTTCCTATTCTGCAACTCTGCACAGTACACAGAATAGGCTGTTAAACGGCGGTGAAACACACTGAATGGAATATGTGACTTTAATATTTGAGTTTGAAAACTTAACAGTATTTCTTATAATTCTGCAACTCTGCAGAGTACACAGAATAGGCTGCTAAACTGCGGTGAAACACACTGAATGGAATATGTGACTTTAATATTTGAGTTTGAAAACTTAACAGTATTTCTTCCTATTCTGCAACTCTGCACAGTACACAGAATAGGCTGTTAAACGGCGGTGAAACACACTGAATGGAATATGTGACTTTAATATTTGAGTTTGAAAACTTAACAGTATTTCTTATAATTCTGCAACTGTACAGAGTACACAGAATAGGCTGTTAAACGGCGGTGAAACACACTGAATGGAATATGTGACTTTGATATTTTAGTTTGAAGACTTAACAGTATTTCTTATAATTCTGCAACTGTACAGAGTACACAGAATAGGCTGTTAAACGGCGGTGAAACACACTGAATGGAATATGTGACTTTAATATTTGAGTTTGAAAACTTATCAGTATTTCTTATAATTCTGCAACTGTACAGAGTACACAGAATAGGCTGTTAAACGGCGGTGAAACACACTGAATGGAATATGTGACTTTAATATTTGAGTTTGAAAACTTAACAGTATTTCTTATAATTCTGCAACTGTACAGAGTACACAGAATAGGCTGTTAAACGGCGGTGAAACACACTGAATGGAATATGTGACTTTGATATTTTAGTTTGAAGACTTAACAGTATTTCTTATTATTCTGCAACTCTGCAGAGTACACAGAATAGGCTGCTAAACTGCGGTGAAACACACTGAATGGAAAATGTGACTTTAATATTTGAGTTTGAAAACTTAACAGTATTTCTTATTATTCTGCAACTGTACAGAGTACACAGAATAGGCTGCTAAACGGCGGTGAAACACACTGAATGGAATATGTGACTTTGATATTTTAGTTTGAAGACTTAACAGTATTTCTTCCTATTCTGCAACTCTGCACAGTACACAGAATAGGCTGCTAAACTGCGGCGAAGCACACTGAATGGAATATGTGACTTTGATATTTTACTTTGAAGACTTAACAGTATTTCTTCCTATTCTGCAACTCTGCACAGTACACAGAATGTGCTGCTAAACTGCGGCGAAGCACACTGAATGGAATATGTGACTTTGATATTTTAGTTTGAAGACTTAACAGTATTTCTTCCTATTCTGCAACTCTGCACAGTACTCAGAATGTGCTGCTAAACTGCGGCGACACACACTGAATGGAATACGTGACTTTGATATTTTAGTTTGAAGACTTAACAGAATGTGCTCTAATCTGCAACTTTGCACACTAAACAGAATGTGCTCTAATCTGCAACTTTGCACACTAAACAGAATGTGCTCTAATCTGCAACTTTGCACACTAAACAGAATGTGCTCTAATCTGCAACTGTGCACACTAAACAGAATGTGCTCTAATCTGCAACTTTTCACACTAAACAGAATATTTTTTTTTTTTTTTTTTTTGTTTTTTTCCCCCCACACAAAATAACCTGCTGCCCCCACACACAGTAGTCCTAAAAAGGACTTTTGGTTCTTTTTTGTCACAATTTTTTTTTTCCTCCCTACACTGCCTTTCCCTTCCTATCCTCAGCTCTCCCTGGCTCAGACTGAGCCGAACTCGATGGTCAGGTGCTATACAGCACCTGACCACGGGTTCTGGCCAGCCAATCAGTGTAATGCCAGCAGCCAACATGGCTGCTGGCATTACACCGATGTCAGAGCCTCCCTGCACGTTTATTGGCTGCGCAGCAGCCGCAAAACGTGCGGGGAGGAGACCCGAACATGGCGGGCGAGCACATGCGGTACTCGTACGAGTACCGCCATGTGCCGAGCAGAGCGATGCTCGAGCCGATCCGAGCATCGGCCGAGCATGCTCGCTCAACACTAATGCTAATACAATAATATTCAGTCTCAGATAATGTATGAGACGGAGCTGCAGTATAGATACTTGGGGTGAGATGTTCAAAAAGTCGTCATAATGAAAAATTTGTCGGATCATGAGTTGGTGGTAAAAGAAGGACAATATTTTCAGAAGTAAATCCGTCACGTTTGAAAATTCATCTAAAGAATTAAAAGTGACGGTAAGAAGATCTCGTTGAAAGTTGGCGTTAAAAATTCTGATCTTAAAAATTGTGTTTGATTTTGTCTTTCAAACAAAAATTTTCAAAGAAACAAAGACTTTTTTTGTCTTTGAAATGAAAAAAGTACCTTAATTTTTCTTCAAGTTTAGACCATTTTTATTATGTCGGAAGCAAATGATGTTAATCAGACAAAAAAATTGACGTTCAAACGAATATTTTTTCTGAAAATACCTTACATTATGACGGAAGATTAAACCCCACCCACTTTTAAGACGGCTTTTTCCCTTTGACGGAGATGGAGGAATTGGATGCAAAAAATGACGGAAACATGTCTGAGGACTGACGGTTCATGGTGTAAGAACTTTTTTATTCTGATTACAGACAATTTCAGTTAGCGCCATTTTCTGAACATCTTTGATCCCTTTTACCGTATAGTAGGGACTGTGTTTAACCTTTTATGTCTAGGTGGTTAGTGCTTTTGTGTATGTATTGTTTTTATTTTGCACTGTTTGTTTGTGAATGAGGGACTTTGGTGGGGCTATAAATAATGTTCTATTTTCATAATTAAGGGGTTTAATTATTTTTGTTACCTGAAGAGTGCCCACGAACTTTGTTTCATGTTTTTTTTAATGTCCAACATAGTTTCCAGAGGAAATTGGAGGTCCTAGTGATAGAAATGTCTAGGTGGGAGGTAAACCTGACAATGGACAAGTTCATACAGGAGGTGGGCTCACTGTTGGGCACAGGTAATTAAAGGATGTTTGCCTATTTGGGGTGGATAGTGCACACCCATGGTCATCTGCAGGGGAGGCCAAGAGGGGTCACTTACTCCCCACTCATAAAAACAGGGGCTGGGCAGGCTGGCCTGGGGGGGCATATCATGGCTCCGCCCTCCTACTGGAAAAATGTCTGTGGATGCCCACGTGCATATTTTTCAGACAAGGGGTTTGATAAATTTAATTTTAACATTAAACTAAATCCCCAATTGTGATATTGGGCTAAAGAGGATCCACCACAGTGTACCCTCTTTTCACGTGGCAGCATGTGGCAATTCTGGGCACTTCAGATATGGCATGCCAGAAAGTTCCTGTTAAGCTCACAGGGTGAACAATGGCTCTGCAGGGGAAGGTTTTTTTGCCATTCACAACACCAGTAATCAAGTGGCAAGCTCGCTCTGAGGGTGAGGAAGGTGGACGGGGTCTGTCTAGCAGCAAAGCCCTCACCCAGTTAGCTGCCTTCATTGGATTGGATTGGTGGGTCATGTCATCCCCTGCCAAGGCATAATAGTGCAAAGAGTTCTACATTATGTTAGAGGGTTCCAGGAGTTTAAATAGTTACATAGGTATATAAACCATGACCTTAAAAACTGTGTTGTGTCATTATTTCGGGTTTCTGAGTGTAAAGTTCAAATGTACTTACAATTACTCTGTTAATGCAGGAGGTGCATGTGTGTTTGCATTTAATTTCTGCAATGCAGAAGGGTTACAGTGTAAGTTTGGGGAAAGAAAGGGTGGGCATATACAAAAGTGAAAGTGGGAATCCACCACGGGCCACAAAAGGTTGAGGACCCATTTGCCTTCATCCCCTGGTTGTGGAGGGCATATCCTGGAACAAAGGAAGGGGATCTAGCATCTACAATTGGAGGGAAGCTCTCCCTCCCTCTTAGTGGCAGGAAAATTAGGGGGGGCATTGGGATTGAACCCAAGCGTTATTACATAATAATCATTTTTGTTTTCTTCTTCCCTCCCATCCAGATTTTAAAGACTTTGAAATCACATTGTCACCCAAAGTTTAACAGTCAACAGTGTACCCAGCAGCAAAAGTCTACTGGACTGCCAGTGGCACTCCTAGGCACTGTGCCAGTGTGGCATACCAGAAACTTTCAGTGTAGGTCACAGAGGTGACACTGGCTCAGTATTGAGGGTGCACTGTAAGGAAATTTTTACCATACATAACAACAGTAAGAGTGAAGTGGTAAACCACCTCTGAAAGTGAGGAGGGTGGTCGGGGCCTCTCTAGCTGTAGAAACTTCATCCATGTAGCTGCTTTGGCTGAGTTTATGGGTCCTGGCATCCTGGCCTAAGGAGCTCTCCAGGGGTTTAAATATATAAAATGTTTTTACATTAAATAGGTTAATAAAGCATGTCCTCCAGTTTCACCTTAAAAATTGTGTTGTGTCATTATTTATTTGATTTCTGCAGTGTTAGTTTATGGTTTAAAGGAATAGTAATGTTTCATAATAAAAGCAGCTCTAATTAATCATCATAGTATTTGGACTTTGGAGAGTGTTATTTCAATTCTGTCAGAGTTGTAGTTCAAGAGTAATTCAATGACAAAATGCCCCCCTCCCGCCCCTTTTACTGATGTAACACTGCTCAGCCAGAGCAGGAGGGAGATGCCCAGGTAGATTGCAGAGAGGGACAATCTTCAATTAAGATAAGGGAAAAACCTGAAAAACTTGTCAAGGGGGACAGGGATTTCATTGTTCTCATAGGAAGAAGATTGTCCCCTGCTGTTATCTGTCTGGTCTATGGACTGCATTCCACATCTGAGAAGAGATGGCTTACACTAGGTAAAAGGGGCGGGAGGGGAAACTTTGCTTGTGAATATCTCTCAAACCATAAAGGTTTGAGAGATAAGATTTATACCGTTCTTCATGTTTTTTTAATGCCTACAAAATAAAATAAAGTTAAAACGAAGTATTACTATCCCTTTAAGTGTGTGGAAGAAAATGCAGATTGGACATGTACACAAAGTTTTAGATGACTTCTTATTAGATATATTGGAAACCTTAAAGAAATCACTTATACCATCCCAGAAGTTCCTGAGATCTAAAATCTGGTTTGCCATTTTTAACAGTTGGGTGTCCTAAAATAGTAGCTAGAGCGATTTTTCATGATATAAAGTTTCTGTCAGATTTATATTTCCCCCTCCCGTCTCTTTTATATACATCAGCCGGACAGGAGGGCAGGTTTTTCCTTCTGCTGATTACAAGATTGTCCCTCGTTGCGATCTGTCCGGACCAGCTTTCTGATCCAAAGACAGAATAGAGACGTATGTAAAATGGGCCGAAGGGGGAAATAACATAATTACACAAAAACTACACCTATATGAACATTGGCAATGGTGCAAAGCGTTAGTACAAGGTATAGGTATAGATTATTTTATAATGACACAGTACTATCTCTTTAAGTAGACTCATGACCTCTGCCTGCTTCAGTTTAAGGAACCTCCCAGTAAGTGTCATGTCTACCTCCATGTACATGACATGACTTCCAAGAGTGATTGAAAATATTATCAATACCTATACCTTGTACTAATTCTTTGCACAATTGCCAATGTTCACATCGGTGTAGTTTTTGTGTAATTATATTATAACGTTTCCCCCTTCTGCCCCATTTATATACGTCTCTATTGAACCAAGGCACAAGGTTAAAATTCATAGGGGCCATTAGGATTTTCTGGTCATATAAAGATAAGTGGGGTTGTGATCAGGAGGTGTTTATTCTCCTTTAAAACCAATCATGATATGACAGGGCTGCATTGGGAAAGTTTAGAACCTGCAGTAGACATCCATGTTATCAGAAAGCTAGGGGGAAATTTATGATCTTCATTAAGGCTGAGAGCTCACAGCACATTTATTTCACTAGAGATCTCAGGTTACTTTACTTCCTTGCTCTGCCATGCTATTCCAGCATTCAGATGGATTAACCAATAAAGAGGCTTTTCATTTTCTTGACAGGCACAAGAGGCTATTTCAGGTTTTCAGTTTTCCAGACCTTTCTTGGCAGGTGGGTAATGAGGCCAATCATTTTTTCCTTCCTTTTGTGCATTTTTTTGGTTTATAGCTGAAATATTGATAAAAATGAAAAAAAATGAATAAAATTCAGAATCACGGATAAATGTAATCAAAATATTTATTGTTAGAAAAAAATAAGCAAAAGACAATTCTGTTGACAACTGGTGGGGGTTAGTGGAGTCTAATGACCTCCACCATTAGTAGCAGTCATTTTATTAAAGCAATTAAAGGGATAGTAATGTTTCATAATAAAAGCAGCTCTAATTCATCATGATAGTATTTGGACTTTGGAGAGTGTTATTTCAATTCTGTCAGAGTTGTAGTTCAAGAGTAATCCAATGATAAAGCATCCCCCTCCCGCCCCTTTTACTGATGTAACACTGCTCAGCCAGATCAGAAGGGAGGTACCCAGGTAGACTGCAAACAGGGACAATCTTCAATTAAGATAAGGGAAAAACTTATCAAGGGGGGCAGGACATTCATTGTACTCACAGGAAGAAGATTGTCCCCTTCTGTTATCTGTCTGGTTTATAGACTTCATTCCACATCTGAGAAGAGATGACTTACACTAGGTAAAAGGGGCGGGAGGGGGAAACTTTGCGTGTGAATATCTCATAAACCATAAAGGTTTGAGAGATAAGTCTTATATCATTCTTCATGTTTTTTTAATGCCTACAAAATAAAATAAAGTTAAAACGAAGTATTACTATCCCTTTAAGTTACACAGTTGTTCTATATGCTGCCAACCCACTCTTCCCGAGTTTTTAGAAAGAAGTAAAATATGCACAAAAATTATTTAAAAGTACACCAGTGGAATGGCAAACTTGCCAAAATGTTGACCGTTGACATGCTGCCCTATTGTTTTGTAGAAAACAAGGCTGGCATATCACAACCCACAGTCTTTTTTCAAGAATGACTGTGCGAGAGTTGTACAAGCAAGTGACTGGTGTAATTGGCAAAGGGTTGAAAATATACTGCAACATGGTTCATCTGACCACAGATATCTGAATAAGTGACCAGAGTATAGACTAAATGAACTATATATGCTTTTGATGTATAGTACATATATAGTATACATAGTACATGATATTATTAAAATAAGTATTTTCTTTACATTTTTTGTATGATGACATCACAGTCTCCTCACATGAGGGAAAAGTCACTTCATACCAGGCACAATGAAAAAGTTGAATTTGGAGAATCAAAAACAATATAAAGTTTTCCATATATAACTAGAAAGTTACCAAAGGGATTCAAACCTAAACAGATGAATAGCAAAAAATACAGAAAATGCATTAGGCCTTCAGGATACAATTACCCCAATCATCTGACACCATACCTCCCAACATTTCAGATGGCCAAAGAGGGACACTTTTGTTTTACGTGGTGTTTATGGGGGTGTAGCTGGGGGCGTGGCTAGTGGGCAGGGCATTACTGAGAATTTTTAGGCTATTTCATGGCCTACCGGCTCCTCTTAGTGTAAATGAATAAATTATTTAGAGCAAGACCAAAGTATTTTATTTGCACAGATTAATTTATAAACACATATATTAAAGATTAACTACACATTTATGTGACTTTTATTGCTGTGGAGCAATGTAATACACACCACTCATTCTGATCTCCTGAAAAGTGGGACAAAAGGGTAGAAAAGAGGGACAGAGGGATTTGGGTCTGAAAGAGGGACTGTCCCTCCTAAAGAGGGACAATTGGGAGGTATGTGACACTGAAAGAGAAATGGGGCAATTGAGACTTCCAGCTTAAAGGGATAACAATACTTCATTTTACCTTTATTTTATTTTGTAGGCATAAAAAAACATGAAGAACGATATAAGTCTTATCTCTCAAACCTTTATGGTTTGAAAGATATTCACAAGCAAAGTTTCCCCTCCTGCCCCTTTTACCTAGTGTAAGACTTCTCTTCTCAGATGTGGAATCCAGTCCATAGACCAAACAGATAACAGCAGGGGACAATCTTCTTCCTATGAGAACAATGAAAGCCCTGCTCCCCTTGACAAGTTTTTCAGGTTCTTCCCTTATCTTAATTGAAGATTGTCCCTCTCTGCGATCTACCTGGGCACCTCCCTTCTGATCTGGCTGAGCAGTGTTTCATCAGTAAAAGGGGCGGGAGGGGGATACTTTGTCATTGAATTACTCTTGAACTACAACTCTGACAGAATTGAAATAACACTCTCCAAAGTCCAGATACTATGATGATTAATTAGAGCTGCTTTTATTATGAAACATTACTTTTCCTTTAAAAGGTAGAATGCAGCCAAAGCAGAGAATGGAAACCATACCTGTACTGCATTGTGACTGTACTCTCCACCCAACTGGAGTCCTTGTTGTCAAGGGAGTCATTTTAACAAGCTGGTACCAGGGGAAAATTTACATGCTTTGGTAGAGGGTAAATGATAGAAATCTCAGATGGAAAAATGTCAGAAGGCTTAGGCTCCTAAAATATTATTTGTGGCTCCTAAAATATGGTAGCCATTTTATCGAAAACTGAAAAATGGAGGAGCAGTTTTTAAGCAAGCTGGGTGGATCAACTTTCCTGCACACTTTTAACTTCCTGGTCCAGAAGATCCACATGTTGCTCACTTCTTCTTTAACCTTTTGTATTATCACCAATGCAATTCTTTGCAATGCGTTGATGTCTTTTGCATCCAAGGGATAAGAAAGTTTAACCGGTATTCCAGAAGCAGAAATGAAATCTGTTTTATATTGATCTTATTGTGACATTTCACTTGCTTTGCAGGATTAGAATAAACCATAAATTCTCGGCATCCCTTGAGTTGGTTGTTAAGATTGTTCAGGGTCTCATTTGGGGAATATGTAAATCACTATACAGTAGTAGATTGTATTTTTATGCCTGGTTTGTATCACAAAAGCATCGTCTTCTGAGAATGGAAACAAATGAATTCTTATCCTGGGCTTGATACTACAAACTCAAGTTATAATGAATATTTTCTTAATTAGTAAATATAGTTCTTGCAGGGTGGAGTTCTCCTAGTTTTGTTTTTAACTCTCTGGTGGTTGGACTTGAATAATGATCATTAAAATATATCTGGGAATCATTCATTTCTTGTGAGTTTATCCTTAAAGGGAAATTACCTTACAAACTTCTAATAAGTTTAATGGGAAATACTGCAGAATAAAGAAAAATTTAGGGATGGAAGAAATGTTTTGTCTCAAAAACAAAACATGCTGATTTCTTTAGCAGACAGGTGAACAGTCCTCCTTTGATGGAATGCAGAGTAGGCAGAAACCAAGGCACGTTGTGGTAATAGGGGACTCTATTATTAGGAGGGTAGATAGGGTAATCTGCCGCCAGGAACGTGAATACCGAACAGTATGTTGTCTCCTGGGTACTCAGGTTTGGCATAATACGGACAGGGCGGGCAGATTATTGGGAGGGGCTGGATGCAATCCAGCTGTCTTGGTACATATTGGCACAATGACAAAGTAGGAGGAAGATGGAGGTCCCTAATGAAAAATCTCAGGGATTTAGGGTGAAAGCTCAAGGCAAGGACCTCTATGGTAGTGTTTTCTGAAAGACTACCTGTGCCATGCGCCAGTGCAGGTAGGCAGAGGGAGCTGAGGGCTCTTAATACTTGGCTCAAGTATTGGCGTAGGAAGGAGCTTTGGGGGTTTTTAGAACACTGGGCTGACTTTGCTTTTGGGTACAATCTATATGGAAGTGATAGATTGCACCTAAAAGGTAGGAGAGCCACCGTGCTAGGGGAGGGAATGCTAAGAAGGTTGGAGGACCTTTTAAACTAGGAAAGGTGGAGGGAGAGGGTATAAATAGCAAACATTGGGTAGATAGAGTGGATAGGAACCGGGTCCAAGTAAATGATCAGGGCATGGAGAAAGGGTGGGGATAAATGTAGTCAATAGGGAGGAACTTCTGTTAAATGAAGATGTAGAGAAAAGGCATGTAGGGGGTAAAATATGTAAAGACTCCAAAATTAATTGTATGTTGGCAAATGTGAGAAGTATGGTAGATAAAATGGGAGAACTAAAATTGCTGGTGGTTAATGAGCATTTGGACATAAATAGTATAACTGAAACATGGTGGAATGATACACATGACTGGGCTGTAAATATAATATATTTAATAATATAATAAATCCAATTTTAAGGGGTTATGTTAGTGAGGAAACTGGCCATAATGTGGAGTTCTTGTGGGTAGAAATTGAGACTAAATGTGGTGTAAACTAGGAAAGGGGGAGGGAGAGGCTATAAATAGCAAACATTGGGTAGATAGAGTGGATAGGAACTGGGTCCAAGTAAATGATCATGGGGGTGGAGAAGGGGTGGGGATAAATGTAGTCAATAGGGAGGAACTCCTGTTAAATGTGGTGTAAAAAAAAAAAAGGTGTTGGTGGGTATATGCTACAAACCACCAAATATTGATGACAATGTTGAGGCCAAACTGCTAATGCAAATGAGGAAAACTGCCCAGCTTGGTCATATTATGATTATGGGAGATTTTAACTATCCAGATATCAACTGGAAAAATGAGACCTGTTTGGATATCAACTGGAAAAATGAGACCTGTCAGACAAGAAATAACAATGTTTTGGACCTAGTGATAACTAATAACACAGAAATCGTATCCAATATTAAGGTAAGTGAGCATTTGGGAAGCAGTGATCACAACATGGTTACATTTGATATCAGTTTAGCAAAACTGTATAGGTTCAACCAAAACTATTAATTTTAAAAAAAGCTAAGTTCAAATTGATATGAGCTTCAATGCGACATTTAGACTGGGCTAAATTATTTAAAGGCAAAAATACTGAGGAAAAATGGTCAATTCAAATTTAGGTTGCATAAATGTACCCAATAGTATATACCAATGGGGAACAAATGCAAAAGAAGTAAGTCACAGCCAATGTGTTTAACTGCAAATATAAAGAAGAAAATAGCAAGGAAAAAAAAAAGCATTTAAAGGGGATCTCTCACCTACATATATGTAATGCTCATTAGTTAGAGCATTTATCAAAAGGACTGAAAATATTGTTCGTTGTTTTAAAAATACAGATACATGCGCAAAAATTAAAGTTTAAAAAGTGTCCGGCAGCCTACTTCCGGCTTGCCAAACTTTGCCGACCAGAGGCAGCTCCTGTTCCACTACCCATCATCCTCCAATGACGGAGGCTGTCTGTCACTAAGGTGTAGCGATCTCATTGGCAGAGATCGATATCTAGCCAATGCGATCACTCCACCTTAGTGACAGACAGCCTCCGTCATCGGAGGATGATGGGTAGTGGGATGGGAGCTGCCTCTGGTCAGCAAGGTTCGGCAAGCCAGAAGTAGGCTGCCGGACACTTTTTAAACTTTAATTTTTGCGCATGTAACTGTATTTTTAAAACAACTAACAATATTTTCAGTCTTTTTGATAAATGCTCTAACTAATGAGCATTACATATATGTAGGTGAGAGATCCCCTTTAAACTATATTAGTCTGAAGGAACAGAACAATCTTTCTTATAATACAGGGAGTGCAACAAAGATTGCAAAAAGGCAATTAGGTTAGCAAATGTAGATAATGAAACTCGAATTGCAAGGAAGAGCAAGACTAATCCAAAAAAGTTTTTCAAATATATAAATGGCAAAAAACTTAAGCGGGAGTATATTGGACCTTTCAGAAATTAGATGGGTGAGTTGATTAGAGAGGATAAGGAAAAGGCTGATGTTCTAAACACTATGGGGGTAGATTTAAAGGCTTGAGTTAAAATAGCCGGTAGGGCCAAAATGAATACCGGCTGAAATAATAAACTGTGTAACGTGGTAGTCAAAGGCCCTACCAGCTAAAACAACAAAGGACGTTAAGCCAGAGAAATGGTCTTGTGGCTAAACGTCCGTTTTGTGAGTTAAGTTCGCAAAACACCACTAAAAGCAGCGATATTGGGAACTTAAAATTAAAAACAATTAACTATCGATGCCTGACATACTGCCAAGCACCGATCATTAACTGATATGTCTTACACTTACCTGTTATCCACTGTCTGTCTCCTTCTGTCTTTCCTGTCTCTTCTGTCCTTCTCTTCTTTCTTCGTTCTTCTTGCTGTAAAAATAAAAAGAGATATAAGTATAATGTAGAAATAAGCATCAGCCTAATACACACTTTAACCCCTTGAGTACCAGAGGTATACGCAACGCATTACAAAGCAATGCGTTGCGTACCTCTCTGGTGCTCAAACGGGTTAAAGAATGTATTAACATTGTCCGGTTCCATACATATGCTGCAGCTAGTACTATAAGATATCCAAGTTGTTCCCAATAAATGTCACCATATATGTCATGTTAAAATAATGCCATTTCAAATAATGCCATGTTAAAGTTATTTTTGCAAAATACTTAGCTTATTATGTATTCTTAAAATATTGCTTTCTGTATCCTCCGTTGTGTGCGGCCGCAGAGGCAGCAGCAGAGACAGCATCATGCAGCACAAACCGCCCCCCTCCGTCTTCCTCACGGGCTGATGCCAGTTACACAATGAAGGAAGTGGTAGTGAGCCTGCCTTTATATATGGGCAGTCTCACTTTCAATTCCCTCACAGCCACTGGCTGGGATGTGCTTACTCACATCCCAGCCAATCAGTTTCAAAACACAACAGCTCAGAGCTGATTGGTTGGGATGCACACAGCGGCGGAGACAGCAAGCAATATTTTAATAATACGTAATAAGCTTTTCAAAAACAACATTTTTACATGGCATTATTTGAAATGGCATCATTTTAACATGACATGTATGGTGACATTTATTGGGAACGAATTGGATATCTTATAGTACTAGTACTTATAGTTCCTTTAGTATTTCTGTCAGTGTCTCTTTTAGCATTAACTTGCATGCCTGCGTGATCTTTAGTCTTTGATCTTCCACCGAGTCATTTAACAGAATTCAGATAATGGACACTAAAATACATTGTATACTATTAATAATTAATTTTCCAAATAGTATCTCCACATGGTAATGTATATGTTCAAATACATGCTTCATGCTCTAATGCATTATTATATTAACCCTTTGAGTTTTAGAGGGATACACAACGGGGGGATGAAGAGCAGAGTGGAATGTTGGTATCTAAATGGAAAGGAGTAACAGCTGGGTTGAAGATCAGTGTGGAATGTTAGTATCTGGATGGAAGGGAGTAACAGGTGGGATGGAGAGCAGTGTGGAATGTTAGTATCTGGATGGAAGGGAGTAACAGGTGGGATGGAGAGCAGTGTGGAATGTTAGTATCTGGATGGAAGGGAGTAATAGGTGGGATGGAGAGCATTGTGGAATGTTAGTATCTGGATGGAGGAAAGTAACAGGTTGGATTGAGAGCAGTGTGGAATGTTAGTATCTGGATGGAGGAAAGTAACAGGTGGGATGGAGAGCATTGTGGAATGTTAGTGTCTGGATGGAGAGGAGTAACAGGTGGGATGGAGAGCAGTGTAGAATGTTGTATCTGGATGGAGAGGAGTAACGGGTGGGATGGAGAGCAGTGTGGAATGTTAGTATCTGGATGGAAGGGAGTAAAGGTGGGATGGAGAACAACGTGGTATGTTAGTATCTGGATGGAAGGGAGTAACAGGTGGGATGGAGAGCAGTGTGGAATGTTAGTATCTGGATGGAGAGGAGTAACAGGTGGGATGGAGAGCGGTGTGGAATGTTAGTATCTGGATGGAGAGGAGTAACGGGTGGGATGGAGAGCAGTGTGGAATGTTAGTATCTGGATGGAGGAAAGTAACAGGTGGGATGGAGAGTAGTGTGGAATGTTAGTATCTGGATGGAGGAAAGTAACAGGTGGGATGGAGAGCAGTGTGGAATGTTAGTATCTGGATGGAGAGGAGTAACAGGTGGGATGGAGAGCGGTGTGGAATGTTAGTATCTGGATGGAGAGGAGTAACAGGTGGGATGCAGAGCAGTGTGGAATGTTGTATCTGGATGGAGAGGAGTAACAGGTGGGATGGAGAGCAGTGTGGAATGTTAGTATCTGGATGGAGGAAAGTAACAGGTGGGATGGAGAGCAGTGTGGAATGTTAGTATCTGGATGGAGAGGAGTAACAGGTGGGATGGAGAGCAGTGTGGAATGTTAGTATATGGATGGAGGAAAGTAACAGGTGGGATGGAGAGCAGTGTGGAATGTTAGTATGTGGATGGAGGAAAGTAACAGGTGGGATGGAGAGCAGTGTCGAATGTTAGTATCTGGATGGAGAGGAGTAACAGGTGGGATGGAGAGCAGTGTGGAATGTTAGTATGTGGATGGAGGAAAGTAACAGGTGGGATGGAGAGCAGTGTGGAATGTTAGTATCTGGATGGAGAGCAGTAACAGGTGGGATGGAGAGCAGTGTGGAATGTTAGTATCTGGATGGAGAGGAGTAACAGGTGGGATGGAGAGCAGTGTGGAATGTTAGTATCTGGATGGAGGAAAGTAACAGGTGGGATGGAGAGTAGTGTGGAATGTTAGTATCTGGATGGAGAGGAGTAACAGGTGGGATGGAGAGCGGTGTGGAATGTTAGTATCTGGATGGAGGAAAGTAACAGGTGGGATGGAGAGCAGTGTGGAATGTTAGTATCTGGATGGAGGAAAGTAACAGGTGGGATGGAGAGCAGTGTGGAATGTTGTGTCTGGATGGAGGAAAGTATCAGGTGGGATGGAGAGTAGTGTGGAATGTTAGTATCTGGATGGAGAGGAGTAACAGGTGGAATGGAGAGCAGTGTGGAATGTTAGTATCTGGATGGAGAGGAGTAACAGGTGGGATGGAGAGCAGTGTGGAATGTTAGTATGTGGATGGAGGAAAGTAACAGGTGGGATGGAGAGTAGTGTGGAATGTTAGTATATGGATGGAGGAAAGTAACAGGTGGGATGGAGAGCAGTGTGGAATGTTAGTATCTGGATGGAGGAAAGTAACAGGTGGGATGGAGAGTAGTGTGGAATGTTAGTATATGGATGGAGGAAAGTATCAGGTGGGATGTAGAGCAGTGTGGAATGTTAGTATCTGGATGGAGGAAAGTAACAGGTGGGATGGAGAGTAGTGTGGAATGTTAGTATCTGGATAGAGAGGAGTAACAGGTGGGATGGACAGCAGTGTGGAATGTTAGTATCTGGATGGAGGAAAGTAATAGGTGGGATGGAGAGCAGTGTGGAATGTTGTGTCTGGATGGAGGAAAGTATCAGGTGGGATGGAGAGTAGTGTGGAATGTTAGTATCTGGATGGAGGAAAGTAATAGGTGGGATGGAGAGTAGTGTGGAATGTTAGTATCTGGATGGAGGAAAGTAATAGGTGGGATGGAGAGCAGTGTGGAATGTTGTGTCTGGATGGAGGAAAGTAACTGGTGGAATGGAGAGTAGTGTGGAATGTTAGTATATGGATGGAGGAAAGTAACAGGTGGGATGGAGAGCAGTGTGGAATGTTGTGTCTGGATGGAGGAAAGTAACACGTGGGATGGAGAGCAGTGTGGAATGTTAGTATCTGGATGGAGGAAAGTAACAGGTGGGATGGAGAGTAGTGTGGAATGTTAGTATATGGATGGAGGAAAGTATCAGGTGGGATGGAGAGCAGTGTGCAATGTTAGTATCTAGATGGAGGAAAGTAACAGGTGGGATGGAGAGCAGTGTGGAATGTTAGTATATGGATGGAGGAAAGTAACAGGTGGGATGGAGAGCAGTGTGGAACTTATAAAGCTAAATACATAATTTTTTCCATTTGAGTGCCAGAGGGGTACACAACCATTGCTTTGCAATGCATATCCCTCTGGCACTCAAAGGGTTAATATCTCCTAAACTGTTTTAATTATTGAGCACCAGAGCAGTGTACGAATGTTTGCTCTGCAATGCATTGATCACCCCACTGGCACTCAAAGGGTTAAATTAAAAATGACTAACAAACGTAGGTGATTATAAAATCACCTATTCATTACAATGCCACAGTTCCACTTTAATTCTTATAGTTTGGGAGTTACACTAGTTTGAATAGTTCCTTCGTCCTTCTTTTGTTACAAAAGAAGAAAAAAACTATGGTCATGTTGTCCTTCCTCTCCTTCCCAGTGAGAATTCAAGGCCTCTCATCTGGTGCTTTCTGACGCAGGTTGTCTCCCTCCTGACATTCCTGTGGGCTGGGCACAGAACGTTCTCCTGCCAGAGCAGCTGAAATGGAGCCCAGTTCTTCTACTTCCAGCAGTCACCTTGAGCTCCTGAGACTTGTTGCTGAAGCTGTCAGCTTGTTTTGTGTCAGCGAAAGACAGAAGACATCCCAAGGGAGGAGGATGGGAAATAGTTACCAGCTCGACTCTGTAAAGAGACACAATGATGTGAACAGGGAGGGGGGAGAGAATAAAGTGTTGCAGGAAGAAGGGTTTTGCAATATCAGGCACAAATGTTTCATCCTATGACCTTCACTGGTTACACTTCATAGTGGGAAGAAGCTTTGGGCCTTCAAAATATATGGATTAGTCTTGCTTGCAAATTAAAGTAGCAAAAGGTTAGGCAAAGGTGTATAACTTTTGTGACTGACATAAAACACCAAGGGGTAAAATATTATTATGCGAAGAAGATAAAGAGGCAGAGAGAGAGAGAGAGAGAGAGAGAGAGAGAGAGAGAGACACTATGCTGGTTTGAGACATCACTCAGAAATAAGTTAAACTATATAAATTATTTTTCCACTCATAATCATCATTAAGATAAATGTGTGTGTGTGTGTTGTGTGTATATATATATATATGTTTGTACTCAGCCTAGGTTGGCCCTTTCAGCGGAGAGAGACAGCACACATCTTCAATAATCAAATGCAATGAAGTTTATTTAAGCATCTCGGTGGCCAATATACCAGCCAATCGTTTTCGTTCAGTGAGTTGGACTTTCCTCAGGGAAAAAAAGGGGAAAACAAGAGATATAAACAATGCATATATACCTTAGCACCTCAATAAGTCACCCAATCCTGCACCACCTCAAAATCAGAGTGAAAACTATATATATCAACACAAGCACACTGTGTGAGATGGGCAATCCTTAACATGAGTTAACAAAAAGCAATGCCTTGGTGCTACTTAAATAAAAATGATACAACATAAGAAATTGTCTGCTAACCATGGTTCTCCTGGTAAATAAGTGCACTCACAGGACTTGCTTGTAGCTTGACGTGTTGTATTGACCAAAACGTTGGCAATAAATACAACACTTCAAGCTACAAGCAAGTCCTGTGAGTGCAGTTATTTACCATGATTAGCAGACAATCTCTTATGTTTTATTGATAGGTGGGTAGATAGAGTGGTAGGTAGGTATGTATGTAGATAGATAGGTAGATCGAGAGGTTGGTAGCTATATTGGTAGATGGAGAGGGAGAAGTGAGAGAGAGGTAGAAAGAGAGGTAAGTAGGTAGATAAGTAGGTAGATAGAGAGGTAGGTATGTAGGTAGATAGCTAGGTTTCCAATGAAAATTCAGCCTGAAGGACAGGTGACCTTACCCGAGCTGAGACTTAATTGAGAGACAGATACTACACAGACAGACATAACACATAATGCAAAAGACAAACAGAAAACAGGCAACTTGACATACTGTGCTACACACACTAACTCTTACAGACGCACAGAGAAGAACAAGAGGGACATACATCTACTGTGCCATGGTGGTCTCTGGTATTGCACCTGCTGTTATATACTTTATCCTTTATTGCAATTTGCTGTCTGCTGATTCTGAAGCGGCCAGGTCTTTCCTGCAGTGCTTAGAGGAGAAAGATTATTAAAATTTGACACTGCCTAGGTATAGAGGCAGATAGACAAAGAGAGGAGCTGGAGTTGCTTGAGTTAAGGCAGTGATTCACATCCAGGATGCTGTGACACTTTGGTGTGCAACAGACAGCCACTTAGAGTGCCCCCTTTTTCCATAAAGTCTTTGACAAAAATGTGAATGTTGACTTTAAAATGTTTATTTATGGACACTGATATGTACTATATGTTTGGTTTTATTATTTTGATTGGTACTAGTAGCCATTTCTGTAGATGGTTTCAGGGAGTGTGAGGGGATTTGTAGATAGTAACACTGACAGTGACAGAGGCAGTTACAAGAATATGAAGGCGGTAGTGGAAAGACAGGCCATTTCAATTTGATGCTATCAGATAATGCTGTTGATACTGACAAAGTAATATATGCTTTTGAAAAAATGTGTATTGTAATGCTTTTACCGCTGAGTAAAACAAGGCTATTCAAACTGATGGAAGATGCTTCACTTAAAAGTTATTACAATGCAATTTAAAAATACTGCAATGCATTTCTTTGGAAAAAAATAGTAATAAGGGTACTGTGCTGTCAGAGAAAACAGAGGAAAGGGATTTAGGGGTAATTATTTATGACTTAAAGGTAAGCAGGCAATGTAACAAAGCGGTAGGGAATGCAAGCAGGATGCTGGTTTGTTTAGCTACAGATCCCTGGTTAGACCTCACCTAGAGTATTGTGTACAGTACTGGAGACCCCATCTCCAGAAGGATATAGATACTCTAGAGAAAGTTCAAAGAAGGGCTACTAAAATGGTGACTGGTTTACAGGAAAAGAAATATCAGGATAGACTAAAGGATCTGAACATGTATAGCTTGGAGGAGATAAGAGAAGAGGGGATATGATAGACACATTAAATACATGAAGGGATTTAACTAAGTACAGGAGGGAAGTACATTTCAAATGAGTAAAAATGTTAGGACAAGAGGCCATAGTCTAAAACTAGAGGGACACAGGTTTAAACTTAATGTATGAAAGTTTGACTTCACTGAGAGGGTAGTAGATAAGTGGTATAGCCTACTAGCAGAAATGCAGAGGTTAATACAGTGAGGGGATGTAAGCATGCATGGAATAGGCATAAGGCTGTCCTGAACATAAGACAAGACCATGGACCAGATAAGGTTTGAGGTTTTTACAGTAGTAAAATGGGCAAACTAGATGGGCTGAATGGTTCTTATCTGCCGTTTCACTCAAAGTGTTAAATCAAGTAAGGCTGCCACCTCATCCATTTAAAACCGAACACATTATAAAAACGCACTCTGAAGGTCTGTGGTGATTACTACAGGCTTGCAATGGCCTCCCTGCCGCCCTGCAGAGTGCGATATTCATATGTGTTTGGTTTTAAAGGGAAGAAGTGGCAACCTTAAAGTGATAGTAATGTTTCACAATAAAGGCAGCTCCAATTAATCTTCATAATATTTGGACCATGGAGAGTGTTATTTCAGTACTGTCAGAGTTGTAGTTCAAGAGTAATTGAATGATCAAGTATCCCCCCTCCCGCTCCTTTTACTGATGTAACACTGCTCACCTCAGAGCAGAATGGTGGTGTACAGGTGGATCGCATAGAAGGACAATCTTCAATTAGTATAAGGGAAGTCAAGGGGGGCAGGGTTTCCATTGTTCTCACAGTAAGAAGATTGTCCCTTGCTGTGAGCCGTCTGGTCTTAAGATCAGATTCCACATCTGAGGGGAGGTGGCTTACACTAGGTAAAAGGGGTGGGAGAGGGATACTTTATCATTCAATTACTCTTGAACTACAACTCTGACAGTATTGAAATAACACTCTCTATGGCCCAAATATTATGAAGATTAATTGGAGCTGCTTTTATTTAGAAACATTACTATCCCTTTAAAATCAAATAGAATTTGGGGGATTTGTATTTCTCCCCCTAGTTTACCCCAGAATTGCTCCACTAGGGACTTTGTGTGTATGGTCCTTTGTGTGACTGCAGGAACGTGATATTTTAAGTAATACTTTGCTTCACTGTTTGTTCACGTGTGTATACACACAGCACGTGATTGTCTCTCCTTGTATTGTTTAATTTTCCTCATTCCTTGTCTCCATCCGTTTACTATCAGAATTTACTAACATCCTATCGGCTGGTTAGTTTGTTGTAGCTGTGCACGTGCTGGAGTGACAGAGCATTAATATGTCAGGGATTTTACACATATGTCAGTGGTGCTGTCCTTCCACACAGATAGCCCACAATCTGCCCGCCGTGTCTGTAGAGATTAGTAGGTTCACATGGTTAGATAGTACTAATTGTGTCGGACAGGGCTGTTTTAAAGGGACCATCTCAACTAAACGCAGCTTTATGGATCTTGAAAGCGCTTCCAAAATCACCTCTAAGATGTATTTGGCATTTTTATGTTGAAAACTAGTTTTTAAAGGGGCAGAACACTTTTTTAAATGTAAAAATATATATTGTAGGGTGTTTCCTGTTGAGTAAAATAAAGGAGTATTACAGGTTAAACCCATCTTTTTTTTAACATTAGCAGTACTCTCTAGTGGTCAAATTCCAATTAGTTATCCTGTTACATTCTAATGGAGAGGAAAGACAGTGACTAACAGTTCTCCATAGAATGTGACAGAAAATGTTGAGCCACTTCCTGTCAGTTAGGACTTTCAGGAAGTAAACGCTCAGTAAATTCACTTCCTGATTATTTGAACTTTTAAAAGTCCTATATAATAATTCGCTAAAATGTGTGTAACACTGCAGTCATGCGCAGTGGAGACTGCCTGCACAGCGGCTGATACAGAGCTGAACGCTCCTTCAACTATTTTTTAATAAAACAACTGACAGCAGTGGGAGTGTCCTTTTTTTTACTCAGCTGGAATACCTCTATAATAGCTAAGTTTTCATAGTAAAAGTTTACTGCTCCTTTAAGTTACTTAGATGTGTAGATCATATTAATTATGTCACTTCCTGTCTTAACCTTACATGAGCTCTCACACTCACTGACACATAACCCTTTGTGTGCCATAGTGTTATACCTCTCTGACACTCAAAGGGTTAACCCTTCAGTGCTACGGAAGGAGGTGATATGGGACTAAGATAGGAAGGTGCCTGCACGCCATGCCTTAACCCTTTGAGTGCCAGAGAGGTACGGCACGTAGTTAGAATGGCCATCACGCTCCAGTGGACACATGAATATACCTGGGAACTCTCTGGATTTGTCCCTGAGATTCTGGTTTTGACACTTCATTACCGGGTCTCTGGGGCAAAGGCTGATTCCTCCAGATGTGGGGAGTTTTTTTTCTAATAAATTATTTTTATTAACAGGCCTGGCCTAGACCAGCCTCACTTGAAAAAATTACAGATAGCACAGTATAATACAAATAATAATATACATTGTTACGTAGACATGTATAATAACTGCAGATACAATAGCAACAGAACGTACCCCTCAACCAACACCCTTCCGGCTCCCAGAGACACAAGCACATCATCTCCGTCAGACCCTGTCTCATTGACATCAACACAGCTCCCAAGGAGTTGCGGCCAACCATTCTGCCATTGTCCCTATATCCTATCGCGTTTATGGAGGGTGCCCCTGTGAAGGTGTACAAGTCTATAATGCGGCAAATTTTGGGCCACGAGATCTAGCCATAGTGTCAGAGCCCTGTCTGCCTTCCAGTGAACAGCCACCACCTTCCTAGCAATAACGAGGAGTTCTTTGAAAAGGGTCCCAACAAGGCCCCCACCCGTATCATCAGGAAAGTTGGACAGCAAACAGAATTTAGGTGTAAAAGGCAATGGTCTCTCATGTACCTCGACAAGAGCATCAGCCACAGCTCTCCAGTATTCCTGTACCTGGGGACACGCCCATATCATATGCAAGAACATACCTTTCACGTCCCCACATCTATGGCAGAACTTACTCAATGAGTTAGTCAAGGATTTTTAACTGAATCAGCTGCTGCCTAGTAGTAGTCTATACTTGCAACGGAGCCCTGCGTGACTCAACCCATTCCCAGTCTTTGAGGTGACCCACATCCAAGTCCCATTTGCATCTCAAACACCCCATTTCATTAATAATCTTTGTCTTGCCCACTTATAAATAAAGGAGAGTGGTTTCTCCGACCGCTTAGTCTCCAGAATATACAACAATGGAAACGTGGCCACCTCCGGTGCCTTGCCCTGCCAAAGATCTCTCAGAGCGTGGTGTAGTCTCAAATATGAGTAGAACACGGAGTTCGGTATTGCATATACCAAGTCAAAGTACTGAAATGAGTGAAGCACATTATCTCGGTACAACTGTCCTATGCTCTTAATGCCCCAGGTTGCCCATTTTGTGCCATACTCCGGACCCTGAAGCAGAGCCAATCCCGCCGTGCCCCAAAGGGGCATCTTAGGATTAATGGCTCAGAATCCCACATTCTTCTGTAGCTCCTTCCAGGATCTGGGGAGTTTACATTTAAACTCTGCCCACTTCTGCTCTTTCACCCTGTGTTCCTCCTTCCCCCAGCCTTCTTTGAATAGCTTTGTCACACTTTTGAGCCCTGCCCCCCAACTCATGCCAAGCCCCAACCCATTTTGACATGATTTTCTTCATTTTTCACACACCCTGCTGCACCAGAGGACTCCTCTCCAAGGAGAGAACAATTGAAAGTTCCCAGGTATGCACATGAAGATATTCTCAAACAATCTCAATTGCAAACTATCTTGACCAGGTATTCTAAATGCAGTCTAGTCATTTAAAAACAGTTCACATAAGCAGGGAGATGAGTTCATTACTGCTTGGGATCCTAACAGAAGCAAGAAGAGATCCTCTTTTACAACTAGCCAGATTTCAACATGGAATAATGCTTACAATACATAAATATGGTTCTCCCAGTTATCTCAGTACATGGTCAACTCCATGCTTATTGGCATATAAGTTTCATACCTTTGGTCCTCTACTCAGTAACAGGAAACTCCTTAACTTCCCTCATCAGTTCCCACTCCTCCTTCTGTCCCTCCTTTACTTTTATAACCCCTAACCCTTTAAGTAAACCTTTCCTGACATTCACCAATATGTTAGACTCTTTCCTAAAATGGTTTCTATTTGTGCTGAATATATGTAAATTACAGAATGATGGCAATTCTAAGCATCTGCTTGAGACATGTTTATGCTGAAGATGTATCCAACATACTTGTCACATTCCAGAAGTAAAGAGAGTGACCACTCATTGATTTCTAAAGTATTTCACTCTTGGATAAAGCATCCTTATAAACTCCATTTACTCTTTATTTCGCTCATATTTCCCATATGTCACAAATGTTTTGATCACTGTACATTCTGGCTTTATATGTCATAATGTAGAGTTTGTGATTTTTTCTTAAGAATCTAGGGAGCAATGTTAAAAAAGTCATCATAATGAAAAAAATTGTTGGACCGTGAGCTGGTGGTAAAAGAAGGATGGAATTTTCAAAAGTAAATCATTCACGTCTGAAAATGTGTCATGAAGAATTAAAAATGACAGTAAGAAGAGCTCAATGAATATTGTCCTTAAAATTCTGATGTTAAAAATGTCTTTAATTGTCTTTGAAATGAAATTTTTCAAGGAAATTAAGATTTTGTTTTTACCGGTTAACACCATACGATTGCTTCTTACTCCTATCTGCTAATACCACTTTAATTTGTTATCTCCAAATGTCGACCATTTTTATTTTGTCTGATGGAAATCAGACAAAAAAGCCATGGCTAAAAGAAGATTTTTTTTCCTGAAAATATACTATGACTGTATATTAAACCACTGCCACTTTTATTCAGAGGCGTAACTAGAAGCCACCGGGCCCTGGTGCAAGAATTGCCATGGGCCCCCCCCGGCCACATTGGCCCCCCTCAACCACATTGCCCCTTCCACATTGCCCCTTTCACATTGCCCCTTTCCACAATGCCCCTCATTCTCCACATTGCCTCTTCATCTCCACAATGCCCCTCATTCTCCACATTGCCCCTTCCACATTGCCCCTTTCACATTGCCCTTTCCACAATGCCCCTCATTCTCCACATTGCCTCTTCATCTCCACAATGCCCCTCATTCTCCACATTGCCCCTTCCACAATGCCCCTTCAACAATGCCCCTTCCACATTGCCCCTCATTCTCCACATTGCCTCTTTAACAATGACCCCATCACAATGCCCCTCTTTCTCTACAATGCCCCCATCACATTGCCCCTCAATCACCACATTGCCCCTTCCACAATGCCCCTCATTCTCCACATTGCCCCTTCCACAATGCCCCTCATTCTCCACATTGCTCCTTTAACAATGCCCCCATCACAATGCCCCTCTTTCTCTACAATGCACCCATCACATTGCCCCTCAGTCACCACATTGCCCCTTCCACAATGCCCCTCATTCTCCACAATGCCCCTACCACATTGCCCCTCAATCTCCACAATGCCCCTTCCACAATACCCCTTCCACACTGCTCCTCAATCTCCACATTGCCCCTTCCACAATGCCCCCATCACAATACCACTCATTCTCCACAATGCCCCTTCCACAATGCCCCTCAATCTCCACAATGCCCCTTCCACAATTCCCTCATCACAATGGCCCTCATTCTCCACAATGCCCCTTCCACATTGCCCCTCATTCTCCACAATGCCCCTCATTCTCCACATTGCCCCTTCCACAATGCCCCTCAATCTCCACAATGCCCCTTCCACAATTCCCTCATCACAATGGCCCTCATTCTCCACAATGCCCCTTCCACAATGCCCCTTCCACATTGCCCCTCAATCTCCACAATGCCCCTTCCACACTGCTCCTCAATCTCCACATTGCCCCTTCAACAATGCCCCCATCACAATGCCCCTCATTCTCCACATTGCCCCTCAATCTCAACAATGCCCCCATCTCCACATTGCCCCTTCCACAATGCCCCTACTGACCCCCTGTCCTCCTACCTCGAGTCCCTTGTGGTCTAGCGGTGTGTGACATGACAGATCTGTGCCTCATTCAGCACAGACCTCTGACTGGAACTTAAGCTCCTCTGTGGTTCTTAGTAATGCAGAGCGCTGGGAAATTATGTCATCCGGGAGATCAGTTGTGCTGCGGGAGCGTGGCGAGGGGGTCGCAGGGGGCGGCTGGGCCCAGTCGCAGGTGCGACCCCTGCGACCCCTATTGTTACGCCACTGCTTTTAATATACCTGATAACTGACTGACCGTTAACTTTTTTTAGACTGATTACAGACAATTTCAGTTAGCACAACCTTTTGAACATCTCATCTTAAGAGTAAGCATTACAGACCTTACAGCTCTGGGTCTTTTTACTTGCCAGCTTGAGGAATGGATTGTGACAATTTACCTTGAAGTAATGGGCTGCACAGTGAGCTAATAGTGTATTAGATTGTCTTAGCACTTAATTCTTTTGGGGAATATTTTTTAGGAATATAGCAACTCTTAGTTACGGATTGGAGAATTCTTTAGCATCCAAGGGGTTGCAATGACATTTCTAAAAGAACAAAACTGACAAAAAGGGATTTTAAGATTTAGAAGACTGTGTCAATACTCTGAGCAGCATTCTGGACAATGCAAAGTTATATGAAAAAACATTATTATGAAGGTAAGTCTAATTGTAACTACAAGCTTATGATATTCTTAGTGACTTTACAGTTAGCACACAGTTTAGATGCAGAGAATGTAATATGTCTCTTTGTTTTGTTTATTTTTCCTCTTTAGTTGTCTCCATTTGTTTACTATCAGGACAACCTATCTGCTAGTTATTGTTAGGGACCAGGAACCAGACAGATGCAAAAATGTGAAGTGCAAAATGCCTTTATTAAAATAACCAAAGAAAGCCAAGCAAAATTTTGATCCAGGAGAGTAAACCAAAAGACAAGCCGGGTCAGGAACCAAGATGGATACTCAGAAAACCAGGGTCAGGAATACTGAGGTCAGCAAAGTCAGGAACAAGCCAAGAGTCAGGAGCCAGAATGGATGTCAGAGGAAGCCAGGTCATGCACAGATAATCAGGAACTCAGGAGAACGCACTTACATGCAGAAACAATACAAGAGCAAGGAGGAAGTGAGACTAGCTGCTTTAAATAGACTGGAAAGGGTTGGCTGATAACAGTCAGGTGAGTAACCATGGAAACAGAGAGGCAGTTCGTAATCATCAGCTGAGTCAGCCTGACACAGGGAAGGAAAGGCAACAGTAATCAACAGCAGAGTTTTAGAGTAGATCATACAAAAAGTGACATTATAGCTGTGGGTGTGCTGGAGTGACAGAACATTAATATGTCAGTGATTTCATACGTCACATAGATATCCTGCTATATGTTCCCCTCTTCTAAAGGGTTCGACAACTGCAGTAGTATTAATACTACTAAACTAGCAGTGGTTTATTAATAATACTATGTATTATTTTAAACACTTTTTCCTTGTAAGTCAAATGTTAGAGAAGAGAGATCTGGAGGCCCTTCAAGCTTTCTCTACCAATTTTTTTTATTATTGTTATCATGAAAGTAAACAAGATAAGTGTCAGGATTCAGAAGGTTGGATTCCATTCATGAGACACAGGGCTGATAGGAAGACATAGGCTCACAGTCTCTGCAGAAGAAGGAGGCTGAGTGCGAGGCTGGGTAGTGGAACCGGAAACCAGTGTAGCCTTCCTGAGGTTAAAACTGTATTAGCTTGATATCCAACACCGGTTGAGCTGGAAATCAGACAAGGATGGTGTGACGGAACCCCTCTACCCCGACCGGGTAGCTCCGCCAACCTGTGCTCTCTTAACTTGGGACTGCACCCACCGATCTCTCCAGCCACCCAAACCACTAGTCGCATCGTAGTGTAGGGTGAAAATAAGAACTCTTTATTGAAAAACCCACAGAGTTTATATACACACATAAACGGGTTATCAACACTCATTAGTATACAATAGGAACCAAGTTACTGCACACAACAGATGGGAATACAATGAGGTGCCATAATGAGCATAATTGAGTTTACACATAACTCAATCACAAGTCAGAATACAATGCATTTCACTCCCCTTGTACCTCCCCCCCAGCATTAGGAACAATGGGTGCCTGAGTGAGCTAATTGAGTTTACGTATAACTCAATCAACGGTCGGAATACAATGCATTTCACTCTCCCTGTACCTTCACCCCAGCAATAGGATCCAAGTTACTGCACACAGAACAACAATGTGAAATTCCCTGAACAAATAGACTACCCTAGCTATAGAGGCCTGGATTGTGCAGACTGGACTGGGTTTTCTGGTCACCCTGTGCCACCAATAAGCACAGTGCTACTTAGACCCAAGATGGGACTGGGAAGCTAAGAAAGGAGCTTCCCCATGAATGGAGTCCATAGTCTGTGGACAGGAGGCTGGCCCTCAGCCCCCTCCAGGAGCCCCAGTGATGGAGGGTTTTGTCACAGATGGGTACAAACTGTAAGAGATTGAGATACCAAAGCAGAAGACTGAGGGCTGATCAAGGCAAGCCAATAGTCGGGGCAGGCAGAATGCAAGTGAAGTGGAGGCACAAGTTGAGTTCAAGACAAGGGTAGTTCAAGAGATGTCAAGGTACAAGCCGAGTTTTGAGACAGATGGAGTTCAAGCAATGTGAAGGTTCAAGCCAAGGTCAAACAAAGAGTTTTCATCACCAATGTGCCAGAGAGATGGTCAAGGAATAGAAATCCCAGGCTCCCCTAGGCAAGGCATTCTAGGCTCCCTTAGCTCTTCCAATGGCCACACACCCCATTCCTCACATAACCCCGCCCCCAGTCTCATCATATGTTTTCTGACACAGAAAATAATTTTTACCTATAACAAACAAGGACAAAAAAAAAAAAGCTTTAATCCCTTAGCCTCCTAGAAAGATCTTCAACACATTGTGTTGCAATGCTTTGGAGATCTCTATAACATCCAAGAGATTAAATGATAGCCTGTAAATGGCTATTTAAACAGACACTGAGATTGCACGGACATGGAGATTGCTTTGGCCACACCCACAATTCAGAATTTGGGTGTGGCCAGCACAGGTGGAAGCCCCATCAAAATTTGTCTTTCAAGCAAGTTGTCTACTCTGCCTATTGGGAAGCAAATAGTTAAGCTCCTAATGCAGCAACACAAATGGGATTGCAAGCTCTGTGGAACAGAGGGCTGTGGTTTTGTTTTACTGAGCAGAATTTTGGACATTACAGAGTTACATAAGAGAACATTATTATGAAGATAAGTCTAAGTGTGACTCTGCAGGCTTGTGATATTCTTAGTAACCTGACTGGCGGTTTCACAGTTCACGTGTGTATACACACAGCACGTGATTGTCTCTCCTTGTGGTGTTTATTTTTCCTCATTTCTTGTCTCCATCTGTTTACTATCAGAATTTACTAACATCCTATCTGCTGGTTAGTTTGTTGTAGCTGTGCACGTGCTGGAGTGACAGAGCATTAATATGTCAGGGATTTTATACGTCATTACTGTCCTTCTACAGATATATCCCATTAAATGTTCTCCCCTTCTACACAGTTCAACAAGTGCACTTGGAAAGATAGTGTTAATAGTACTAGAATAGTATTTTATTATTTTATTTTTTTTTACATAATACTATTTATTTAGTTTTTAGCACTTTTTCTTTATAAATAAAGAGACATAAAAAGACAGCAGACATTTAGCAACAGTATCTGAATAACCCTATTCAAATCAAATTGAAATATTCCTCCTCTGCTTCGGTCCTAGTTAACAGCACCCTTTCATTACCTTTTCCAATAATGAACGGTACCAGGCAGGGTTGTCCTCTTTCCCGCTTGCTATTTATTCTTGCACTTGAATCCCTTCTCCAAACAGTTAGAAACGATCTGACAATCACTGGCATTAACATAGATACACACAACTATAAACTCTCCGCATTTGCTGATGATGTATTGTTTTATCTGACTTCCCCTGATACTTCAATTCCATGTCTGATCCAAATTCTGGAAGATTACTCCTCCATTTCGCAAGCCTGCATCAATTATGATAAATCAGAGATCTTAAATATAAATCTAGCTTCGAAACATGCCTCTAACTTGAAAAGTCTTTATAGATTCAGATGGGCTGATCATTGTATTAAATACTTAGGCATTATGCTCCCTACCAACTTCTCACTTCTGCCAAATCTTAACTTCGACCCTCTTGTCGTATCGATCAAAACCGACTCACTTAATTGGAACCAACTTCGACTTTCGTGGCTGGGCAGAATAAACGTCGTAAAAATGTTGATTCTTCCTAAAATATTATATTTGTTTAAACGCTCTTCCCATTTGCGTTCCTCATAGATATTTGCAATCCATCACTTCGCTTATTTCCACTTTTATTTGGGGTTACAAAAGACCCAGAATACGTAAAGATATTCTGACTGAACCAGTCGAAAGGGGAGGTTTAGCCCTCACTGACATCAACCGTTATTACCACGCTACAGCACTGGCAAAAGTCTTTGATTTCCTTAACAACCCACCTGCACATTGGACCTCCAGTTTGTCCTTACATCTGAAACCCTACACATTCGATCAGCTTCTCTGGGCATCTGAGAATTCCTTCCCTACTCAAATAACTTCTCAACCCATACTTCGCCATATCTTTCATACATGGAAATTTATTAATGGTTCTCTTCACCTGTCTCCATATCCTTCCCCTCTTAAATCACTCATAGAGAACCCTGATTTCCATTTTGGGTTGAGGGATTCGAAACTCCGGAAGTTGGCAGATAAAAATTGTGCTACGATATACTCCATTACCAGGACCGCAGAGGGAGTGAATTCCATCTCGGACCAACCTGCTCTTAGAGAATTGAACTTGAATTGGTTGACCTCACTTCAGATCCAACACTGGATCAACTCTGAGAAATCTTGTGGCTCTCTGATCAGACCTTTGACCCCATTTGAAAAATATATACGTCACCGACCTCTGAATTTTCGACCCCTCTCCTTCTGTTATAGATTACTTAGTTTTTCCCTTCCTTTGAAGAAACCGTATTATATTCTTTACTGGGAAAAAGAATTTAACTTCACTTTGGAGGCTTCTGCTTGGTCAGGTATTTTTAGCTCAAACTTTAAATTGGCTTCTGATATTGCCACCAGGGAATTGAACTATAAACTCTTATCAGGTTGGTATATGACCCCAGCTAAAGTTGCACGGTTATACCCATCGTATTCCTCGGCTTGATGGAGATGTTCTCTACACTCCCTCAAAATATCCGGGATATACAAAGTATCATAAAGAGAGTACACATTATCCTGTGTCTGGTTTGTGTTCTGAAGGCTTGACGCTTTATGTATAACTTATATCGGACATATGCATTTTGTCTGTTTGTCGAAGATTGTCTCACATTGCCTTGCATCAATCCCACGTAAGATGGTATGAGGTGATTATTATTATAAACGGAGTTAGTCTTTATGATACTTTGTATATCCCGGATATTTTGAGGGAAGAGGAAAGTCGGATTAAAATGATATCTTGTTGCCATGTTCTAATATTACAACAGTCTGTTATAGCGCTATAAGGTTATAGTGGATCGATTAAACTGTTGTAAAATAACTGACTGCTGTTGAGAAATGACAATGAGGAAGAAAGGTGTGATAAGAGGCTAATTAAAAGGTGTAGTATTTTGATATAGTTATTAACACACCCGAGATGCGAGTGTTTAGAACTACAAACTATGTGGAGCAATTTGAGTTTTACTTTGACTTTGCCTTTAATTTGTGAATCAGATTAAGATTTCTGGTTCCCAATGGAGGTTGATGAGATAATTTGGTTAATGTGTCCGATTGGGAGAGAGCGTCTAGCACCTAATTGGTTTACGAGTATTCAAATACAACCAGTCAATGAATGTGAGACTAAGTTTGATCATGAATAAGCGCGATTGTCGCGTGAAACGCGTTTATCTCATATATATTGTTTGTAACAACTGCTGTACCCACTCTGTAAGTCTCACCCTGTTTATTCTCCGTTTATTCTTTGTTGATACTACAAACAGCAAGTATGATTTTAACATATTTTTGAAATAAAGTGTTATGTTTTATATGAAGCTTGTTTGATACATATACTATGTGACAGTGGTGCGATATATCGGATGGTCTTTTGTTTATTTGTGACAGCATGTCAACCCCCAACATTTTGGCAAGTTTATTATTCCATAGGTGTACTTTGCATGATGTTTGCACAGGTTTAATAAGCGTGGAATGGCATTACATAGTAGAAAAACTGTGTAACTTTATTGCATTAATGCCATCACTTGTGGAGGTGGTGAGGGTGATGGCGGTATGTGTAGGCACTCTATGTCTCTTATCATCTCCTACAGCAAACCCAGAGTCATTATACTCCCCTGCAGCAGTTGCCGCTAGCTGTTGGCAATGACATGCTCTCTGACACATAAATAACATCACTGCTTCTCTGTAACGGTTTATTCAACACTCAGACACAGTGGTTTAGGATAAAACACAGTTTTATTGAAAACACAAATAATCAAGTACCCTTCACAGGCCTTGTTGTACCTCAGCAGAAACATACAGAGATAATACAGGTATATGATGCCTACACAGGCCCAGTATAATAGGAAGCAAGAGAGGTCTTACACTGACACAGGTCAGGCAGGAAAGGGTGAATACCAAGAGCAGCAGTACAGCGTGAGTTAAAGGGATAGTAATACTTCGTTTTAACTTTATTTTATTTTGTAGGCATTAAAAAAAACATGAAGAATGATATAAGTCTTATCTCTCAAACCTTTATGGTTTATGAGATATTCACAAGCAAAGTTTCCCCTCCCCGCCCCTTTTTCCTAGTGTAAGCCATCTCTTCTCAGATGTGAATCTGGTTGTAAGACCAGACAGATAACAGAAGGGGACAATCTTCTTTGTATGAAAACAATGAAAGCCCTTCCCCCCTTGACAAGTTTTTCAGCTTTTTCCTTTATCTTAATTGAAGATTGTCCCTCTCTGCAGTCTACCTGGGCACCTCCCTTCTGAGCTGGTTGAACAGTGGGGGGATACTTTGTTTGTGAATATCTCTTAAACCATAAAGGTTTGAGAGATAAGACTTATATCATTCTTCATGTTTTTTTAATGCCTACAAAATAAAATAAAGTTAAAACGAAGCATTACTATCCCTTTAAAGTCCCAATAGGTGTAATCAGTCTCTGTGTAGAGAAGTCTGTGGTGAGTTCTCTTAGTAACGCCCAGTATGATGGAATAGCAACGAGTAGGAGACTGCAGTGCAAGAATGGAGACTAGAGCACTTGTAATCTACCAGAGCAGAGCTGAGACTAAAACCCACTGCCATGGTAGTAACGGAGGCAACAATGATACTCTGCAAGAGCCAAACGGGAGTACAGCCAATGGCACACTGCCGTAGCAGTAACAGAGGCAACAATGATACTCTGCAAGAGCTGAACGCCATTGGCTAGTGGCGAGTGGAAATTTTGAGCCCTGTCATAGAGGATGTGTCTAGGTGTGAACCTGCTTTCTCCCTACTCACATGTTTTTTTGCACAGACAACAGATAGCAATATGCATAGCTTTGGGATCCGGAGTGAAGTATCTTCATACTTTGTACTGGTTACTTAATATAACTGTGTGTGGCTGAGTGGGGCTTGGACTTGGAAGCAGTGATGATGCAGATGATAACCGACAGGATGACTGTATTTTTCGGCATCTCTGCTTGTCCATGGTCAGAGTTTCCAATGATTTTCTCAAACAGTTTCTAGACAGGCACAGTGCTTATTTTCAGTGGTGGAAGATTGAGCCTTTGCCTTTCAGTTAACTTTTTGGCCATGTCATCATCTCTCTCACTCTTACCTTCATCTGTATCTGAAGAAGAGGAGGATGCTGGAGGGATATATTCTAGATCATCATCAGTCATCATTAGGTCATCCTCCGCATCGCCCACCGCTTCTTTCCCACTTCCTTTATATTCCTCTAAGCTATTAGAGGTGTCAACCTATTTCTTTTTACTTTCACAAAGTTCACAACTACTTTGACAGATGTTTTTTTGCTTGTTTGCCTCACTGTCAGATGCAGAAGTTGGTTCATCTGCTACACCTTCCTCCATTATGCCATCATCAACATTCAAATGACTCGTCATCTTCATTGTTCTTATATGTTTTTTTTATACCACTGTCCCTGGTGGTGGAACATTTGGTGGGACCTTGAAAACTGCATCCTCTCTGGGAGGATCATTTATTGCACATGCCGCAACAACGATGGCTGCAGTCAGTTTTTGAACTACCACTTTACATGTGAATTTGACTTATGTAGAAGTCCCAGTGTATTAAATCACCCCACAGCCATAATTTTGAAATTTCTGTTAGTTGAAACACACACGCATCTCATCAGAGCCAAATGTACAAAGAAAAAATTATATACACCCCCTGATTACAATCACAATCTGATGTGAGTAAGAAAATAAATTATGTGTGAGAAGATAAGACTGCTAGTGTTATTAAAAAGTAGCTATAGGGTGGTCCATAAAAGAAAAAGCGAAATACTGTTTTTTAATATACCAGGAGGAAGATGTACTAAGGGTCGATGCTAGGGCGAGGTGTGTCTGGCGATATGTATTGAGTAGGGATGGCTGAAACGTTTTGCCTCACAAGTGGAATATGAGAAAATGGCACATCATCGCTGAAAGGAAAATTTTTTGTGAAAATTGAAGATTTCCCACCTTTTCCGACCTAGTTTATTGCATTGAAATCAGTGGTAATTTATCCCACTACATGTCAAGTGTCCCTTCTTTTCCCACAGGAATTGTATAAAAGGGGTGTCAAGTTCCTGCAGCATGTAATTCCTGTATTTGTGACAGTGATAACAGCACAATTTTGAGATAGTTAAGGTAGGAAAATAAGGACAATTTGGAGTGTAGTTTAGGGATCTTGTTGACAGGGAATTTGTTTTCTGTGTTAAGGGAGTCAGGGGGACACTGGGGGACTGTGAAGGAAGAAAGGAGGTTGACAAAAAAATACCCCAAATTCTTGGTTGTCTGAGACAGGCATCTCTGATCCAAGTTTCTTCCTAATCTTGCTGTTATCTCTGTGTCAGGGGATTCTGGGAGTGTGAGAAGAGAGCAAAGGAGAATTACCCAGAATTCTGTGTGACTGGGAACTCACAGGTAGAGGTTATATAATTTTCTTCCTGGTCTGACTGTTATCTCTGTGCTAGAGCAGTCTGCGGGTGTATAAAGGGAGCAAAGGAAATGTAACCCAAATACCCCAAAATCTTGTATGTCTGATTGGGAAGACACAGGCAGCCGTGATCCAGATTTTTTCCTGATCTAGCTGTTATCTCTGAGCTATGGGAATTTGTGGGGTGTGAAAAGGGAGCAAAGGAGGTTTACCTCAGATACCCAACAATGTTGTGTGACTGAGTAGACACAGACAGCTGTGATCCAAGTTTCCTTTCTGACATGGCCGTTATCTCTGTGTCAGGGAGTCTGGGGGTATGAGAATGGAGTAAAGGAGAATTACCCCAAATACCCCAAAATTCACAGGCAGAGGTGATCCAAGTTTCTTTCTGATTTGGCTGTTATCTCTGTGTCAGGGGAGTCTGGGGTGTGTGAGAAGGGAGCAAAGGAGAATTACCCCAAATACCCCAGCATCCTGTGTGACAATCACGGTGCCCATGATTCGTGCTGTTCAGTGTCTGTCACTTTCTGAGTAATCATGATTGGCTGTCTGTGATTAGCCCTCCCCACACAGTGTTTTTAAACCCAGGCTGAGCACTTCCAGGTGGCCCTTTCGTACTGTCACGGATTTGAAGACTCTCAGACTTAAGGTTTGGTAAAAACTTAACTTTATTAAAAGTTAAAGGCAGTCCCCATAGGGTTAAACATACATAACAATACAACAGTAATAGCAGATATAATAGGTTCTACCGGCCTTGCCTAAATACCGGGCAAGGCAACCCAAGTGACAGTAATAATGACAGGCTCTACCGACCTTGCCTATACCGGGTAAGGCAACCGTGAGATGACATATACCGGTTCTACCGGCCTTACCAATACCGGGCAAGGCAGCCCAAGGAATGCGGAATGGAGGCTCACATATTGGTAGAGCCTACTACAGTACTCCTTTGGGCTGCCCTGCCCGGTATTGGTAAGGCCGGTAGAACCTTGTACATCACCATCTTGAAGGTTGCCTTACCCGGTATTGGCAGGGCCGGTAGAGCCTCCATTCCGCATTCCTTTGGGCTGCCCTGCCCGGTATTGGTAAGGCCGGTAGAACCTTGTATTTCACCATCTTTAAGGTTGCCTTACCCGGTATTGGCAGGGCCGGTAGAGCCTCCATTCCGCATTCCTTGGGCTGCCTTGCCCGGTATTGGTAAGGCCGGTAGAACCGGTATATGTCAACTCACGGTTGCCTTACCCGGTATAGGCAAGGTCGGTAGAGCCTGTCATTATTACTGTCACTTGGGTATAGGCAAGGCCAGTAGAACCTAT
The DNA here is from genome assembly GCA_037306005.1 of Rhinophrynus dorsalis. Classification (NCBI taxonomy): domain Eukaryota; kingdom Metazoa; phylum Chordata; class Amphibia; order Anura; family Rhinophrynidae; genus Rhinophrynus; species Rhinophrynus dorsalis. The sequence goes on from CM074720.1 coordinate 535,786,200, forward strand.
TATATCTGCTATTACTGTTGTATTGTTATGTATGTTTACCCTATGGGGACTGCCTTTAACTTTTAATAAAGTTAAGTTTTTACCAAACCTTAAGTCTGAGAGTCTTCAAATCCGTGACAGTGACTGAGAAGACACATGAAGTTGTGATCCCAGCTGCTTCCAGCTGGCTGTACTCTGTGTTAGGAGAGTATGGCGTGTGAGAAGGCAGCAATGGAGATTTAACCCAAAAACCCATGACTGACTGGAAAGACACATGCATCTGATATCCAGGTTACTTCTGGATCTGGCTGTAATTATCTCTGTGTGAGGAGAGTCTGGTGAAAGAAGCAGCTGACTAGGGATTATTATTTATTTATTTTTTTACAGTGGTAGGGATAGGGATAGTTAATAAAAAAAAATATTAAAAAAAAAAATTGTTTGATAGAGGACTGACAAGAGCTGTTTCGAAGGCAGTCTGATACTAGAAGATATATAGTATTTTAAAAGGAGCAATACATCACACACGCAGTAAGTGCTGTTGTGTACCTCACTGTTAAATACTGTCCAGCAAACATACTATTGGCAGGGGTAGGGGGAAGGAGTAGTAGCACTGAAGGGACGTGTGAGTAAAGTGGTAGTCCAACAGTTGACCACAGTCATGGTTGCTGCAGCGTGTGCAATAAATGATGATGGTCCTTTTCCTCCTGAGGAGGCAGTTTGGCAACATCCCATAAAAGTTCTACCCCCACTACCAGAAATGTTAAAAAAATATATTAGAACACTGAAGACAATAACGAGTCATATTCTAGTGTTGATGTCATGAAGGAGGAAGGTATAGAAGTTCAACAAACTGCTGTGCTTGATAGTGAGACTAAAAACACTAGTCCTCAAAGAAGAAGCAATGCGGAAGGGGGAGGAGAAGTAGGGTTGTTTGCTACCATATCCCTTTGTTGGAACCACTGCTAAGACCACTGATTAATGTTTATGAAAAATATAGTAGTATTGGAAGGTTAAATATGATGCTAAAATGCAGGTAAATATCTAACTGGAATTTGGAGTCAGTAAAGGAATTTTTTGGCCCACTTGGTGCTTCATTGGAAATGGCTTGAAAGTTTATGTTTTTCCCTTTCTCTGGCTCCATAGGGGTGATATTGCATATTACAGTGTTTTTATTTGTCTATTCATGCATTTTTTTTTTATTTTCATTAATGGCATCTCTTTTACATTCAGCAAATACATTGCTTATATCATGCCATATGTGACGAACAGGACTGTCACAGGTCACACTCTGCAAGAGGCGGAGCCTCTCCTCCCCCTGGCTGGGATCATTTGGACACTAATGCTGAATGGTATAGAGAGAATACCTTCCCCCACTCAGATGCTCAGAGCAGCAGATTACAACCAGCTTGAGTGTTTTATGGTTCTGGAAGGGGGCTGCTAGGCTGAAGTTGTCCACTTCCCCTCCCCCTTTGTCTGAGATCCCTACAGGAGGTTTTATGGTTACAGCTATGCACTGGGAATGTATACAGGGTGGCTGCCAGGCTGAAAGTGTCCACTTCCCATCCCCCTTTTGTAACCTTTGTTTAATGTCAATGTGGGGACTGCCCCTTTTTCAATGAACTGTAGAAAAATGTTGTGTTGGTTGAAAATAAAGACAGTTCATGATTTAACAAGAAGGAGCGTGCTTGTCTCTCTGTCGTCCACTATAGAGCAGTTACTCATAGAGGAGTGCCAGGGGACTAGATAGACAGAATATCCTATAAGAACCGGATCTGTCAGTGCAGTATATCCTGCATTGCCGGTGGATACACGACTCCAAGTACAGTGTCGTAGTGCTTAGTATAGCACTAAGAGATGCCAGGGCCATATCGTCACACCATATATAATTTTTTACAGACACTTCAAACATATTAATATGTACCTGTTTTTATTATATTGATAGGAATAGGAGGGTGAAAGAAATGAGTGTTTTGTGGTTTTATACATAAGATGCATACATATCATCAGGATTTATACACTTTATTGTTTTCTTGCTAGACTCACAGTAGCCAAAATAATTGTCCTACTAAAATTAGGGCTAGAAATATGTTATATAATAGCCTACACAACAGTAAGCCAAGCAACGTTATTTGGAGGTGGAAGCAAAATAAATGTATAAAGTAAACCAAAAAAGTAATTCAGATAGCAGCAGCCATATTCACACAAATTCTTACAAAAATAAATAAAAAAGAAACAAATTAATCAAAATAATTCACCTTGCCTATTAACAGGTGATCATATTCTACAGGATGCATAGTTCTTAGGTGATATATTATGCTCTGCATCCTGTTTGTCTCCACAACATTACCGTGTAGTCATTGTGCCACATAGGGTACAATATGTGCCTGCACAGAATTGCTGTCTGGAGGGGGTAATGGCATTATTGATGGGATTTGGGACTCAGTGTGGGATCACTTTGGACAGATGGGTAAGTTGGCAGTGGTGGTTGCAGTGGTGGTGACTGCAATGGCTGATGGGGATTGCTACTGGCTCATGGTGGGGATCCCTTCAGCCAATCTAGTCTTCTTACTGGAGGTTTTCTTGTGTCCGTGTTTTTGAAGAGGGGTGGCACAAGTCGTAGCAGGGTCAGCAGTAGCAGTGACATGGGACTGGGATTTATTTTTTTTTGGCATACACATCAGCATGCCCAAGCTGCCTGTCTATGCTTCAGCAGTATGGATGTGCTAAGGTGTTCATCTGATTAATAAGCAGTTATATTGGCATAACTTCTATTTTCTTCATACTTAAGGTGTTCCTAAAGCAAATGAGAGCTATATTGGATTCTGGATTGTAGTGTCAGTTTCTATAAGCAGAATTGTGAACCTTACAAAAGAGACCATTATGATTCTACAGAGTTGTGCTATAAGTATCATCGGCTTTACTGGTAACACACTGTTTGATTCTCTGACCTCCTGTGTACACACAGAGCATGTGACTGTGTCTCCTTGTGGTGTTTATTTTTCCTCATTAGTAATTTCCATCTGTTTACTATCAGAATTTACTAACATTCTATCTGCTGGTTAGTTGTTATAGCTTCATACATGATCATGTGACAAAGATAATATTTCAGGGAATTTAATCATATGTCAATAGTGCAGTCCTTCCACATAGATATCCTACTATCTCTCTCGCTCTCTCTCTTCTAAAATGTGCAGACATGGAAAGATGGTATTAGTAGTAACATAGTAATATAGTTGATGAGGCTGCAATTAAAGCTATAGTAATGGTTAATTTTAAGTTGATTTAATATTGTAGACATTAAAATAAGGTTAATATCAATGTAAGTCTTATCTCTCAAACCTTTATGGTTTGAAATATATAACTATATAACTTGCTAAAGTTACCTTTTCTTGGCTGTTTCACTCAAGTCTGCCATCTAGCTGACAGCTGCAGATTCCAGTCATTTGACCAGACAGAGGCTCTTCAGCAGAGCTGAAATCACACTAATTAGAAAGAAATACTTCATTGGAACGGTCTACAAAGTGTGCTTACAAACCAGGCACACTTTGTAGACCGTTCCAAATTAATCATTTATCTTTAGATATCGTTATATTGGTGCTGCTGAAGAGCCGCATCTGGTCAAGCGACCAGAATCTGCTTCTGACAGCTTTACAGCTCATCAAGCAGAAAGGGGAGGGACCAGAGAACTTTTTTTCCTATATTTCGCAAACCATAACGGTTTGAGAGATATGAATAAGTGCAAGTATTATCTTTTAATTGTATATACCATATAGTTAATACTTTTTTTCTGACATTACTATCCCTTTAAAGATTAGTCTGTCAATTTCAGCCCATGCCAAATTAACCTTGTCAATTCAGAAGGAGGCAATATATATTTAAGCTTGTTTACCTTGCCAAAGTGCCCATTTTAAAATAGTTCTATCTAATATGTATTGCCAGCATGGCTTACAAAAATACTTTCTTTTAAAAGTCAAATCTATCTAATGCTCTCATGGCTGAACTAATCTGTTTTAAAACAGGGATCAATTGCAGATTTGGTAGGGACCTCAAGAACAGGAATATTTCCACCAGCTATTTTTGTAGAAGTCTGTGGCACTCACTGCTATAAACTGCATGGACCTTTCCCATATGTTGTGAGCTTCTCATTTTCATTTGCTCAAAAAATATTGGACTGATTACAGGCAAACAGACAAAATAATCAGCAATTGTGCATATATAAACATTTTTGGGTGCAATTCATTATATACCATAATTGTAACTTATAACATACCTCCCAACATTTAAAATTGCAAAAATAGGGACACTTGCGTTTTAGGGGATGTTGCTGGGGGGCGTGGCTGGTGGGTGGGGCATTACCGAGAATTTTTAGGCTATTTTATGACCTATTGATACCTCCTTGTGTAACTTAATAATTGACTTATAAAAAAGACCAAAGTATTTTAATTACACAGACTAATTTATAAACACATATACTGATATTTAAACAAACATTAATATGAGTTTTATTGCTGTAGAACAATATGATACACTTATATACACACCACACAATCTGATCTCCAAAAAAGAGGGACATCAGGGTGGGAAAGAGGGACAGAGGGATTTGCGTCTAAAAGAGGGACTGTCCCTCCTAAAGAGGTATGTTATAACAGTGAAATTGCTGAACTATGGTAAAAAGGCAGCTGGAACGAGGAGAGAACATTTTGTGAAAAGAAATGAAACTCACGGCTCTAAAACACTATATTATACATATACATATAAACAGAACGCAAGTGAATAAAATATGAAGCACAGCAAGGAGTTAGGTGACCCTCCACAGTCTCCTAATTGAAAAACAAAAGCAGGGAGAAATAACAGTCCTATGCTGCTTCATACAAACTATTTAAATGTAAAGTCTGTGTAAGCATATATTATACCAATGTATTTATTCACTTGTTTTAAAAAGATTAGGGTTTTGTTGCGCAGTTTGTACAACATATGTTTATAGGGATTACTTTTCATAGTATTTGGGCCATGGAGAGTGTTATTTCAATACTATCAGAGTTGTAGTTCAAAAGTAATTGAATGATAAAGTATCTTCCTCCTGCCCCTTTTACCTAGTGTAACACTGCTCACCTCAGATGTGGAATCTGGTCCTGGGACCAAACAGATCACAGCAAGGGACAGTCTTCTTACTGTGATCATAAGGAAAACCCTGCCCCCTTGACAGGTTTTTCAGGTTTTTCCTTATGCTCACTGAAGATTGTCCCTCTCTGTGATCCATCTGGATAGTCTTGTTGCTCTGAGATGAGCAGTGTTACATCAGTAAAAGGGGCGGGAGGGGGATACGTTATCATTCAATTACTCTTGTACTACGACTACAACTCTGACAGGCACTGAGTTTTCCATTATCATTTAATCAAATAACTCGGATTTATTAAAGGCAAACATAAGCGAGATGAGCTACTTAAAATAATGGCATGTACTAGGCCTTTTGGTGTTCTAGCATTGTGAATATCATTTCATGTTTCTTTCTTCAATACATCCAACTGCCTTTTAGAGTCAGGAAGGAATTGTTTTAAGGACTTGGGGCTTAATTGGAAATGGCTTCAAAAGTTTATATTGCTTTCCTCCGGATACAAGGGTGATATGGCAAAGGACGTTTTTTTTTTTCACCCTCATCTACTATGTTACTATAATTCCAATTAAGCCCTAAGTGGACGAAACAAAATTCCTTCCTGACTCCAAAAGGCAGCTAGATATTGCCCTTGATCAACATCATATTTGCATTAAAACCAAATGTATAATTAATAATATTTTTCTAAGCTACTAAGGTATCCAATACTTGTTTGAAAGCAACTAAAGTATCTGCAAAAACAGTCTCCCGAGGGAAACAAGTTCACTACTTTATGACCCTTACTGTATAAAAGCCTATTTTTTAGTCGAAAAGCGACTTTCCTTTATTCCTATTACATAGGAATAAGAATGAAAAAAGACACAAGTCCATCAGATTCAACATGTTCCTCATAATACATCGAAATGAGAATTATATAAGCTTTCTTGCTGCCAAATAAGACAGTCTATATCTGAACTTCCTGATTTGCCTACTAATACACAGTATAACCCTGTATGTTCCCTCTTGAATGAACTGTATCTAATCTTCTCTTAAATGTATCCAATGTATCTGCCATTAACATATCCCTGGGCAATGGATTCCACAATTTAACTGACCTTACTGTAAAAAAACCCTTCCTCTGCTGAAGATGAAGCCTCCTTTCCTCTAGCCTCAAGGGGTGTCCCCTGGTCATTTGATCAGGCATTGGAATGAATAGCTCAACAGAGAGATCCTTGTATTGACCTCTCATATCCTTGTACATTGTATTAAGATCTTTTCTTAGTTTGTCTAGTCGTTCCTCATACGTCAAGTCCTTCATTCCCTTAATTAATTTTGTTGCTTTTTACTGCCCTATCTCCAGTTCTAGAAGATTTTTTTTCACTTCATAATGACGTTATCCACTCTTGCTTCAATACCGCTTTTTATGCAAGGACTTGCTTGCTTTTTTGCTTTTGAATTGGATGACCCTTTGTTTTTCTCATATCAGTGTGTAAACAGTCCCCCAGAAAGAACTTTGTATATACTCATAACTGGTAATCATATTCATCCTTAGACATGTCTTCGCTAATTTAAACAAACCCAGTTTGGCTTTTCTTTATTTCTTTAGTTAAGCTGACCAGACTTTCCCTTTAACCGGGGACACATAGGAAATAGGCACATTTCAGGACTGCACTGAAATCAAAGTAGCCCTGCAGTAAGCATTTTTCATATGTGTCCTCGGTTAAAGGTGAGGTCTGGTTACCCTATCTTTAGTTGTTACAACTATTTCAGCTTTCAAATATTTCAGTATCTTTGAAGGGGTGGAATGGTAAAAATACAAATGTTTTCCTTTAGCGGCATCTTCTGGATATATTTGTACACACAAGGGGAGTTTAGAATGGCAAATGGCTCCTCGTTTGTTGTGGGTAAAAATTTGATTTCCAAAATGGTATGCATTGCACACCTTTTTCTTTATATCTGTAATGTGTATGACCATTTTACTGCAGACAGGTATTTAACGTAGATTAGTGCTTCCTGGAATCCTGTACCATATGTCAACCTATACAAATGGGGTAAAATGTTTCTCAGGCTGATAGCAGGAACCAATATTCCATGGTTTTCAAAGATAGTGGTGCCAACTTATTCAGCAGTGTTATACAATAGGGTAAATATTTTCTCTTGAGCTGTCACAGGTACTCAATATAGTATGAAATTTGGTGGTGTTGAAAGATTTCAGTACCTTTGAAGTAAATTGATGTGTAATAATGTATACGGTTTTTCCCATAGCACCATGTTCTGGAAATAGCTGTGAACGCTAACCTAGGGGTAGAAATTGAACTGACTTCTCATTTGATCTGTCTGGTTGGTTGCTTAAAAAATGTTATGCTTTCACTGACTTTTACCTTAATTTCTGTAGTTATTACAACAATCTGACTACAAGCAAGTCATATCTGAAATGAAAGTAAATGAGAGATTGTAGCTGGTATAGTTTTGTGTTTCTGGGACCTCAGCTCTATGCCAATTCATACTAATTGCATGACATTTTTCTCAGAAGAGTAGTAGCTATTGAATACAGTAGACATGTCCAATAGTTTTCAAAGATTTTAGTACTTTTTCAGGGGTGAAAAGATACAAATGTATTTATTTTTCCTTTAGCACCATCTTTTGGAAAAAATTGTGCAGATCAGGCTAGGGGTAGAAGGGCAAGTGACCCCTCATTTGATGGAGTGGCTTAACTTATTTTCAAAATGCTATACTTTATCACCTTTTCTTGATTCATGTAGTTCTTAGTTGTAGTTGGCATAGCTTTGTGATTTGGTCACCGCCTACATTATATCAGCTCATACCACCAGGTTTTTATTTTTCTAGGAAGAGTAGGAGATAATAAATACGGGTGCAACTTGAATAGTTTTTAAGATTTCAGTTCCTTGGAGGGGTGAGAGTATAAAAATTACTTTCAAACTTGTGGAAACATTTGTGAACACCAGATTAGGGGTAGCAAGGCATGACCCCTTATTTGATGCAGGGGGATATCTACGTTCAGGAAATGTATGCTTTTATAAAGTTATTTTGATGATATGGGGTAATTCTTCCTTCAAGCTATGTTTAGTGCATAGTCAGTCAAAATTCTGTTATGTGCTCTTACCAATTCAGGTCATCTAGGAAGGACATAAATGTGTGCACCTATACATACTGGGTATCAGTGTACTCAGGAGATGTGTGGTATTCATATTTAATACTTTTTTGTTACACTAAGCTTGCTTGAGATTTTTGACAGTAAATTATTACTTTAAAGTTCTAAAACCTTTCTGAAAACTACAATTTTTAACAAAATGCACTTGCTTCAACATTTTTGCAGGAAGAGACTTCAGCTGCTTTCTGATCCTTAAGTCTACTTTCAGGAAATATAAGCTTGTATATAGATATTGGGCTGATTTTGAGTAGTTTTTCTACATAACCTATGCAGTGTGCATTTTAGTTCATCATGGAGCTAAAAAATACCTTTTTGCTCTTAGGAAATGCATGAAGGTAAAACAATGTACTTTGTTATTTGTGCACTCAGGGAATTCATGGCTTTTAAAAATAAATGAAACTTTCACAACCAAATTCTGTATGATATTAGCAAAATAAAATTTTTTTGGTCTTTGCGACATCATAGCTTGTCAAACAATGCAAAATTTCTTCTCACGAGGCACCATGGAAAAGCTGTTTTTCGTGAAAAATAATATGTAGATTTCCATTTATACCTAGAAAGTTACCTAATAGAATCATACCTAGATAGATGGATGGTAAACATACTAAAAATGGGTCTGACCTCCAGGGTACAAACAAAATTCTCCAAGACCCTGGCCTTCAAAGTGCTATACCTTATCTGCCTCCTTTCAGCTCATTCACTAAGCTTATGTAGATATTTCTATGAGAAAAAAACATCCTTATCTCTATATATTTCCTTATTCAGTTTAGTGTTATTAAAAAGTTTGTGATACTACTTTCAGTACCCATTTCAGGATCATTAATAATAACCAAATTAAAAAGCATTGAGCTCAGTACTGAATAACAAGGCATTCCACTTACAACTTTATGCCAGCTTAGTTCAGTAATAGGAAGACCATTATACTTAATAGTCACTGATTCTGTTTCATAAGCATAGTGCCCTGTGATTGGAGGAAAGCTGATGTAGGACCATTGTTCAAAAAGGGGACCAGCTCCATACCTGGAAATTATAGACCTGTGAGCTTGACTTCTGTAGCGGGTAAGCTATTAGAAGAAGAAATACCCCCCCCCCCGATATTTCTGACCTAGCGATATGCAAAGTCTTCCTGTGTTTAAACTGAACTAAGTCCGTGTTATTGGTGAAAAAACACATCTTCAGCAGGAACCACAGGACAGGCAATGCAGACATCTTAGAGAAAATGTACCTCTGAGTCTGCGCTGTCTGTCCCGTTCACTGCCGGCACTGGTGAGTGGAGTCTTTGGTGCCTTAGGGCACCGGAAGCAACCGACCGCACAGGCGCACAGAGCTTGTCTTGTAAGCTCTGTGCAGCCCGATGACTGTGAAGAAGTGGCTTTTCACCAATAACGCGGATTTATTGAGCATAAAGACAGTAAGACTTTGCATATCCCTATGTTAGAAATATATGGGGGAGGGGCAATCTTATTAGCATGATAGTTCCGCTTTAACTATGTTACTATGTAAATGGATTTTGCGGCATTAATATGTGTTTGTGGCACAGTGTGGCTTTTTATGCAAATTAGTTTCAATGCTTGCCCAATATGTCCACTCACTGTGTTCTAAATGAATCTAGACAGAGACGACACATTGGGGACATTTCTAATAGCACAGCGAACAAGACATTTGGCCTAGAACAGTACTAGCCTGTCTACTGTTTAGAGAATTAACATAAAGTGCCACACTGTTCCATCCAAATTTAAAGGTATATTAATCAAACACTATAAACGTCACAAAATGTGTGTGTAATATACAGGAAGATTTTAATGTTGTATAAAACAAAGTAAACCTGTTTTACGGTGGCAGGTCCATTTTAAGTATGTGTTTACTGGCTGTTCTAATCTGTATCGCTTTCCTGGAGATTTTAACCCTTTGAGTGCCAGAGAGGTATCCAAAGCAATGCTTGGATACCTCTCTGGCACTCAAAGGGTTAAAATAGTATCTGAGTCCATGTGTACTCTTCATCCCAGAGAAAGGGGAAAATGAATTCTAGAGAGGTCTCAAACGCACCAAGTAAGAAATCACTGGAGACACCGCTAGTTCCACTGGGATCAAAAAATGATGTTAAAAATTGAGCATCGATGTATTGACTGCCAAGATAGTAGATTACAAAATGGACCCCCCACACTCTGTTTATTAAATATAATATCTGAATGAAAGGAACAAGAACGGCTCCTAATAAAAATCTCTACACACACTTACCATAATCTAGGTAAAAAATCTTAAAGGGATAGTAATGTTTCACAAAAACAGCAACTCCAATTAATCTTCATAGTATATGAGCCATACAGAGTGTTATTTCAGTACTGTCAGAGGTGTAGTTCAAGAGTAATCCTATATAATAATTTGCCAAGTTGTGTGTAACGCCCGACATGCGCAGTAGATACTGCTGCGCGTGCGGCAGTCACACGCAGTGGAGACTGCTCGCGCCGCGGCTGATACAGAGCTGGGCTCTCCGAAGGAGCGTCCAGCTCTGTATCAGCTGAGGCGCGGACAGTCTCCACCGCGTGTGACTGCCCGCGACCGGCTGCCAGAGGCTCTGTATCAGCCGAGGCGCGGGCAGTCTCCACTGTGTGACTGCCCCGCGACCGCTGCCTGAGGCACTGTGGCCCGTGTAACGGGCTGTTCAACTAGTTGAATGATAAAGTATTACCCTCCCGCCCCTTTTACCTAGTGTAAGCCACCTCCCTTCAGATGTGGAATCTGGTATTGAGATCAGACAGGTCACAGCAAGGGACAATCTTCTTACTGTGAGCATAAGGAAAACCCTGCCCCCCTTGACAGGTTTTTCCCTTGTGCTAATTGAAGATTGTCCCTCTCTGTGATCCATCTGGACACCACCTTGCTGCTCTGAGGTGGAGGGACAGGAGGGGGATACTTTATCATTCAATTACTCTTGAACTTCAACTCTGACGGTAATGAAATAACACTCTCCATGGCCCAAATACTATGAAGATTAATTGGAGCTGCTTTTATTGTTAAACATTACTATCCATTTAATGGCCACTATGACACAAGGAAACAATTCTTAGTGGCCTGGTTCTCCAAAATGAATTGATTAATCCAAATATATAATTATGTTTGCTGCACGTTTCCCCCCTGCTGATAATACAATAATCATACTGTAGCCTGATGCTTTTAACCGTGTCCTGTATTTTTGTTTTGTATTGTATTATTATTTCAGTAATATTAAGATACATACATACATCGTGTCCATGGGGGCAGACATTTTTTTTTCACACAGCAGGTCTGATAAAAAGCACTACAAAGAGACATATATACATACACATTAATAGTTCACTAGGATGGATGGACTCTAATCCCTCCTCATCATCAGGCTGTGGAGAAATAAAAAGTGATCTTTGAAGCCCCCACCCCAAAGATTTCCTAAAGCCGAGATCAAGAAGAAGGATCCCAGGCGTCTCTGCTGCCTGACACACTACACGTACTGGGTAGGAACAAGATCTGGAGACCTGTACTGCTTGCTGCTACAGTACTTAACTCTGCACGAGTCTGGATAAAAGGCTTGCAATTTAGGCAACCCTACCTCTTTGTATCTTAATATACTCCTGTCTTGTCACAATCACTCTTTGAGTCTTGGATTACATATATGTTCCTTGTCTTACTCTTGACTAGCTCCAGTTGGTTCCTGGAATATTTTATCTGTGGATCATATGCTAGCCAAATGTTTAGGGAATACTGTGTTAAGATGCCTATCGTGAAGCAAAACATAAATTGAATATTGATCTGGGCATGATCAGTGCTCCTTTGGGGGATTTTAGACACACCCTGTATGTTAGAAGAGGGGGATATGTCTTCATGGACACCTGTTTTCTTAGTAACCATGGACCAGTGGAAGTAACAGCTCCCAAGAAGAATGGACTCACAAAACTAGCTGCAAGTTCAGTAGAACACAAGGAATTTAAAATGGCAGACTCACTTAGCCAAATTTCACAGCCGTGTGGAATATGATCTAGTGCAAGCAGTGTCTCTTCCAGCCCTGTCAACAATGTATCATCTAAAGAGGACAACTTGTGGAACACAATGGAGTCAGACATGATCCTATGGGAGTTATTATGTCTGTTGACTTAAAGGTAGGCAGATAATGTAACAAAGCAGTGGGGGAATGCAAGCAGGTTACTGGGTTGTATAGCTAGAGGCATTAGTAGCAGAAAGAGGGAAATGTTCATGCCACTCTACAGATCTCTAGTTAGACCTCACCTAGAGTATTGTGTACAGTACTGGAGACCCCATCTCCAGAAGGATATATATTTTAGAGTGAATTCAGAGAAGGGCTACTAAAATGGTGACTGGTTTTACAGCATACAAATAATCAGGAATGGCTAAAGGATCTAAGTATGTATAGGATGGAGGAGACGAGAGAGGAGGGATAGAAACATTCAAATATATCAAGGAATTCAACAAAGTTCAGGAGGAAAGTACATTTCAAAGGAGTAGAAATGTTAGGACAAGAGGCCATAGTCTAAAGCTAGAGGGACAGAGGTTTTGATATAATGTAAGAAAGTTGTATTCCACTAAGAGGGTGGTAGATAGGTGGGATTACCTTCCAGAAGTAGGGGCATAAGTTAAGGGGATGTAAGCAATCATGGCTTATACATAAGGCTGGCCTGAAGAATAGATAAGACAAGACCAAGGACCAAATATGTTTTGAGGTTTTACAGTACTAAAAAAGGGCAGGTTAGATGGGTGGAATAGTTTTTATATGTTGTAAACTTCTATGTTTTGTTTCTGTAGAGTCATCGTCATTGAGTCCAGCATCAAAGAATCATGTCAGCCTCCATGGACATGATGTTCAGTACTACTGAAATACTTATTTTGGGGAACTCAATTCTCAAATAACTTTTTCATCATGGCTATTACAATTTTCAACCCATATTATGGGGGTTATTATTAGGAGGTGCTAGAGTTATTTTAAAGGGATAGTAATACTTCGTTTTAACTTTATTTTATTTTGTAGGCATTAAAAAAACATGAAGAACGATATAAGTCTTATCTCTCAAACCTTTATGGTTTAAGAGATATTCACAAGCAAAGTTTCCCCCTCCCGCCCCTTTTACCTAGTGTAATCCATCTCTTCTCAGATGTGGAATGCAGTCCATAGACCAGACAGATAACAGCAGGGGGCAATCTTCTTCCTATGAGAACAATGAAAGCCCTTCCCCCCTTGACAAGCTTTTCAGGTTTTTCCATTATCTTAATTGAAGATTGTCCCTCTCTGCAGTCTACCTGGGCACCTCCCTTCTGATCTGGCTGAACAGGGGGGGGGGATACTTTGCTTGTGAATATCTCTTAAACCATAAAGGTTTGAGAGATAAGACTTATATCGTTCTTCATGTTTTTTTAATGCCTGCAAAATAAAATAAAGATAAAAGGAAGTATTACTATCCCTTTAAAGGAAAAGAAAACCCTAACCTCACTAAAAGACTGGCCATGTGTCCTTGACTACCACTAAGCTTCTCTGGTAGCTCAGGGGTTAATACTTACCCCATCACATGGTCAATTCTGCACTATATTTCAGATCTAAAGGAGCAAAGCCTCGAACTACAACATATAGTGTATGTTTTTTTCTACAGAGTAAAAGGGCATTCCCACCACTTGGAGATATTTCATTCAAACTTGTTTCATTTATTGTCTTTCTTATTTTTCTTTAATCAAACATTAAAAGCATTGTATAAGATTGACCACTGGGTGGTGCTGATTTATTAGTGTTTATGGAGAATTTCTGTCAAACTCCTGTAAAGCTCCTCAATGCACACACACAAAAAAGGAGGGCAAGAAAGGACTTTGCTCACTGTCAGCAAAGAGCTACCCCAATTTGGGGGAGACACATCTAAGGATTACAGTGTATAATATGAAAAGGAATTACCTTGAGCTGAAAACCTACCAGGGTACATAGCAGGTTTTATAGAACTGTATATGCAAAAACAGAGAAAACAGCGCACAAAAACCTCTAAGTGTAGCGTATACAATTTGATAAAAAAGTGAATAGATGAAAAATAAAAGATAAAATATAAAGGATAAAAGTATTCTATTTATTGATTAATAAAATATCTGATCATCGGACCAAAAAGACAATAAGGTTATTGGGTTCCAAGATCTGGATGTGTCACCAATATCTACAGTCTTTCAAAATAATAATAATGTGAGGCAACCACTGACGTGACCTATTGACAGGGGACATACACTACAGAGCAAATGGGACAAAAATATGATGGATCGTAACTTGAATGCAAATGATTCACACGTGTATAAAGTTCATAGTATGCGCTCACTGGAAGATTTCTTTGTAAGCAGGCCCGTAGTCAAAGCACCTCGGTGACGAGTCTCACGTCTCCGTTGCTTGCTCCGTCCCCCTGGTTCTCCGTCTCCGTAGATCTTCTCTTCTTTTCAAAGTTGACTCTCACTTCAATAAAAGTTTGCAGTCTCAAGTAGTTAAGAACTACAATGTAGTTTTTAAAATATAATCAACGCGTTTCGGGAACTATGATTCCCTTTCTCAAGATAAATTGGATATAGAACTATAGAACTATAACCTACCCAGGATGCAACTTCCTTTAACTTAAAAGTGCCATGAAATATGCTGAAACACATCATACTGAGCCTACCTAGATGACAGTCCAGCCATACAGTGCCATGCAGTTCCTCACTGTATGTGAGAAACAGCCAACCCCGATATGTGTTTTGGGCCTCATCAGTGAGGTACAGCTGTTCTCTGTAGCTACTTGCGAACAAGAGATCCACATCTGGATTCTCCCCATAACCTTTAGGAAGCCCAAGCCCAAGGTTTAATGCATATACAGATCCAGGTGTGGACCCCTTGCTCACAAGTGCCTCGAGAGAGCAGCTGCACCTCACTGATGAGGCCCAAGTAGGCAGAAACGTATGTCTGGGGTTAGCTGCTTCTCTCATTCAGAGATCTTTGTGATCTAAAGGTAGTTGCACCCTGGGCAGCATAAACTCCTACAGAGCCTGCTACATACTCTGGCCGGCTCATTCCTAATTGAGCATATCTAACGATTACTAAACATATATAATTTTTTGTTTATTTTCTAATATCTTATGTTATTGTCTGTAATCACATAATCATTTTAAATGAGTTCTTTCAGTTTGCATTTCCTTTGATGTTCTTGTTAATCCCTTATAAAATGGTGCAGTTCTATGTCCTTGTTTTTATTGATTTCAAGCCAAGGAGACTGGATTATGAACACTGCTCATGACATCTCTCTGAGCTGTTCTCTAAACATACATTAATCCTCTCCCAGATAAAAGATCCTTAGACGTTCCTGGCAAAATTGTGAATGGAAGCCCCCAAGCATAGGAATATATTTAGAAGCCCTTTAAGTATCTTGATTGTCATTGAGCCTTGAGTGCTAGGAGGTCTCCAATACATTGAGAAGCAGTGCATTGTAGGCCTCCCTAGCTATCAAGGGAAAAAAAAGGAGAACTAATACCTCCTAATATTAAACCCCACTTACTAACTATGGCCAAAAAATCTTAATGGCCCCTATGAATTTTGCCTTTCTCAAGAGATAACTTCTTCAGTCTGTCTTGGAAGTCATGTTCATGGAGGTTGACATGACAGAGTACATGAGCCTACTAAATTTTTTAAGGATCAGAGGAATATGACACTCGTTGTGAAGATATGTGTTACACACTCTTCCAGTCCTTCAATGGATAGTAATGTCTCACAAAAACAGCAGCTCCGATTAATCTTCATAGTATTTGGACCATAGAGAGTGTTATTTCAGTACTGTCAGAGTTGTAGTTCAAGAGTAATTGAATGATAAAATATCCCCCTCCCGCCCCTTTTACCTAATGTAAGTCGCCTCCCCTCAGATGTGGAATCTCATCCGGGCAGGTCACAGCAAGGGACAATCTTCTTACTGTGAGAACAATGAAAACCCTGCCCCACTTGACAGGTTTTTCCCTTATGTTCACTAAAGATTGTCCGGGCAGTCTTGCTGCTCTGAGGCAGTGTTACATCAGTAAAAGGGGTGGGAGTGGGATAATTTATCATTCAATTACTCTTGTACTACAACTCGGACAGTATTGAAATAATACTATGAAGATTAATTGGAGATGCTTTTATTGTGAAACATTACTTTCCCTTTAAAGTGTTAATATTACCATGTGTAGTCCACAGACTCTGAGGTCCTGCTAACAACTATTACGTCTGCCTCCATGGGTATGACATCTAGAACTGGTATGAAGATATTATCTCTTATATCAAAAGATTGATGGGGCCCATTAGGATTTTCTGGCCATAGTGTAAGCGGTGAGTTATTATTAGCGGTTATTAGTTTCTCCTTTAATAGTTAAAGGAAAATCAGCTGCCATCGGTGTGGTTTCCACCCAGGACAGTCCATGGTTAGGAAACAGTCTGCACTCCAGCTTATGGAAACTCCCATCATCCCCAACGAGCCAGTGGATGTTGAGCAATTACATGTACCGTCTCACCGAAAGAGAGGCTGAAACTGACTATTCCAGTCTTGAAGCTGTAGTGATCGCAGAGCGTTTTGATCGCAAAGTCATGACGTGCCAGGACCATAACTTGTCCTTAACATTCTGACACGGTCCTGGCACTTTACTGGTCCTTAAGGAATCAAATTGAAAACTAATAGGAGAAGTGTGACTAAAAATTATCCAGACTTAAAGGGTTAGTAATGTTTCAGTATGAGCAATTTATAATCTTATTTCAGAGAATAAAGAGAGAATTGAACAAGGAAGGACTGCAGCGCTGCTCATATGGAAACACTACTCTCATTTAACAAAGTAAAAAAGGCCCATATTTATAAAAGCAAACTGGAGTTGTTCTGGAGAACTGCACCATGGGAGACAAATAAATATTCTTGCTCAAGTAAATTGGACTTTTAACCCCAAAGAAATACATTGGAGACTTCTCTAGCATTCAAGGGGTTAAATAGCTCTATTCAGGATCCACAACCCACACTCATATCCCACTTGGCTATCCACAAACTGTAAATTACATTACATAAACATTAGCGAGAATCTTTTTGAGACCAGAACCATGGTGATTGGGGACCACCTTTGACCTTCATAAAAAAAGAGAAGAGGGATTGGACAACTGGAGTAAGAAACAAAAAATGGAAATAATAATAATTATTATAAAGACAGAACAGGAAAATTAAAGGCAATATATAAACATCTCTCAGGAACTAAGATCAATAGGCTAAACCTGTTCACATACCGATATAATTCAATATAGAGATAAATTATTACTATATGTTTAAAACCCTATCAAGATATATGTTCAAATACTGATGTGAATGTTGCTGATACATTCAAATACTAATATGGATAGTGCTGATGAATCCTCAGGGATTCTTTACAGTAAGGGCAGTAAAGCTAGGAATTATTTTTCTCGGGATGTACTTGCGGATAATGCAACTGCTTTCAAAAAAAGCAATGGATGCCTATCTATCACAGAACAATATTAAGAATTATGGCAGATGGCTTCAATACAGATAGGATGTTGATCCAGGGAAATATCTGACTGTCATTTGGAGTCAGGAGGAATTTTTTACCCACTTGGGGCTAAATTGGAAATGGCTTCAGAGGGCTGTTTTTTTTTTTTTTTTGCCTTCCCCTGGATCAACAAGATGTTTTTGGCATGATGAACACATCTTTTTTTCAGCCTCATCAGCTTTGTTACTATGTTAAAATGTGCTGGTCTCTGAATCCTAATAGATAAACTAACGTGGACTCTGAAAATGTGTGTAATTTGAATATATAATGAACTAAAAATGTCATATATGCCTAATAAAATAAAAATATAAGTGAAAATAAAAATATATCTATATGCCTAAGATATTATTATTCTAGAAATAACTGTTCTTATACTGTACATGGATCTTTATCCATACTAGATAGATATTTTAAAAGACTATTTTCGTTTTGGTCCCAAGATGACACCCCTCTGATACATTTAACAAAAAGTCTCTACAGTTTCATTGTGACCCTTTTGAAATAATGTTTTCAGTCGGAAAATCCAATAGGATTCTCGTATCACAAGCCTTTTGTATTTATCCTCATTAGATGAAGAAGTTATATGTTCAATGGGTATGACCTTTAAAGGGATAGTAATACTTCGTTTTAACCTTATTTTATTTTGTAGGCATTAAAAAAGCATGAAGAATGATATAAGTCTTATCTCTCAAACCTTTATGGTTTAAGAGATATTCACAAGCAAACTATCCCCCTCCCACCCCTTTTACCTAGTGTAAGACATCTATTCTCAGATATGGAATCCAGTCCATAGACCAGACAGATAACAGAAGGGGACAATCTTCTTCCTATGAGAACAATGAAAGCCCTGCCCCCCTTGACAAGTTTTCAGGTTTTTCCCTTATCTTAATTGAAGATTGTTCCTCTCTGCAGTCTAACTGGACACCTCCCTACTGCTCTGCCTGAGCAGTGTTACATCAGTAAAAGGGGCGGGAGGGGGATACTTTGTCATTGAATTACTCTTGAACTACAACTCTGACAGAATTGATATAACACTCTCCAAAGTCCAAATACTATGATGATTAATTAGAGCTGCTTTTATTATGAAACATTACTATCCCTTTAAATCATCTGCCCTTCTATTGTGCTTCTCCAAAAATTGTCTAGAGACACTATGGTGGGGAAACCTAGCCTTATATAATAATTCGCTACGATGTTTGTCAGAAGCCGTTGTGTGCAGTAGAGACTGACCACGCTGCAGTCATGTGCAGTACAGAGTGCCCGAACGCGCCACGGCTCATAAGAAGCAGGGCTCTCCGAATTCAGAACGTTGGTACCAGGAAGGTGCGCAGAGAGGACTCTGGTCAGAATTCAGAGCGCCCCTCTCCATATGAGCCGTGGCGCGTTTGTGCATTCTGTGCTGCACATGACTGCAGCGTGGGCAGTGAGCAGAGACACTCCGGGCACCAGCCGAGGCTGCTGGGTGGCACTGTGGCCCGTGTACACAGGCTTTTAAACTAGTTGATAATATTTCTCCTGTGCTGTTCTCAGTTTTTGAATGGTGCGTCCCACATATTGCCTGTTGTACCAACACAATAGTAAGTATATTACAAATGAGGTCCCACAATTCATCATAGTTCCTGTTTCAAATTTCTCAGAGGTAGTTGCTGAACTAAAATCCTTAGTGCATTATCAAAGTAGGTGTATGTCATACAATTTCTTATGTCACATTTGTATACCCCCCGATGTTTAATTTAATTTGTTGACCATTTTCAATTACTGTCTGTCTAGACTTTGTGTGATACCGTTGTCATAGTCTTGTTGGAGCTACCAAGTTTTTTAAATTGGGGGCTCTCCTAAAAACTTTCGGATTCTTTGGACTGATGTCTAACAGAAGGGGGATCTCTTTGTAAGATACCCCAATGTTTTTTTTTAAATATTCATCATAGGATCTGTTTTATTACTGAATTTATTTTCTTTCTGTGATATGATTTTTCAGAAATGCGTTTCATTAGGATCTTTGACTGTACTTTGACTGTACTTCAAAATCCGATTTTCTCATACAGTTTCGTTTTATCCATGCAAATTGTCCATAGAAGACATTATTAAGCCATTTCTTATGATGACAACTAGTATGAGACAGATAGCTAGGCGGCACTTTAAACATGTCACCATGATCCAAAGGGTGACATGAGAATCTCTCCCTGCATGAAAGCATGAGATTCTCATGTCGCGTCCTGAAAGGCCGCTGTAACCCAGCCTGCATACTTTTATCCCATTGCCCACATACCTTGGCCCGCATACTTTTAACCCGTTGCCTGCATACCTTGTTTTCATTCAGCTTGTTCACAGACATAGACGTCAAAATGCTTGTGAGAGGCCAAATCTATACAAAAGTACAAATCAGGTCTTGTAACTCACGGGGACAGATGCCAGTGCCCTTGATGCATAATACAGAGCCATCAGGGCCATATCTAGGTGTCTGAAGTGAAGCCAGCACAGAAAGTTAAGTGGTGGGCTAAATATAATTTAACTGGATTGACATCTACGTTGCCGGAAACCCATGCATCTCATTTAGATACATTCATACTTCACAGGAACTAAATGTAGTGATATATTTAGCCCACCAATTAACTTTCTGTGCTGGCTTCACTTCAGACACCTAGGAATGGCCCTGATCTTTCTGTACTATGAGGTCATATACCTGTTATGCATTGAAGCATTTCTACCCTTCCGACTGCCGCCTTCCTCCTGCTTGGCCTGGGTGACTGATCAGGAATCGATATGTGGTTCAGATGACCCCAACCTTCAAGTGCAACTGGCAACTGGTTAAAAGTATGCAGGCCAAGGTATGTGAGCAACGGCTTAAAAGTATGCTGGCTGAGTTGCAGCGACCTTTCAGGATGCGACATGAGAATCTCACGCTATCATGCAGGGTGAGATTCTCATGTCACCCTTTTGATCATGGCGACATGTTTAAAGTGCTGCCTAGCCGCATGCTGTTTTCTGCGCAATCTTTTAAAAGTGAACCCAGCCCATGACATATCACCCCGTTGATCCAGAAGAAGGCAAAAAAAAAAACAAATATGTTGAAGCTATTTTCAATTAAGCCCCAAGTGGGTAGAAAACATCCTTCAGGATTGCCAAATGGCAGTCAAATATTTTTCCATATATCAACATCCTATATGCATTGAAACCAGCTGTCATCATTTTCAATATTGTTCTGAGGTAGTAAGGTATTCATTAAGCCTTTGAGTGCCAGAGACATATTCAAAGTATTTTGTTGCAATGGGGTGCATTCCTCTCTGTCACTCAAAGGGTTAATTTTTTTTAAAATCAAATATATTATCTTCAAGCACATCGTCCTGAGGTAAAAAAAAATTCCATAACTTTACTGAGCTTGCTGTAAAAACATCCCTGCCTTTGTTTTAGTTGAAAGTACCTTTCCTATAGTCTTTAAAGATGGCATCTTTTTTTTTTTTTGCTTAGCTCATTGAGTAACCAAGCACACATAGAAGACCTTTGAAGTGAAACATTTTTTTTTCATCAACGAGATCTTGGCTCTGCTGCAGAGCGCCGGATGGTTGTACAACAGAACACTGCTGGAGTCAGCTAGAACACTGATCTCCGGGAAAGAGGAGGGAGGGGGAGACTTTGAAATTGATTTTCTCTCAAACCATAAAGGTTTGAGAGATGCGATCTGGGGCATTAACAATCTTTTATTAAGTTGTATAAAATGGGGATTAGTAAAAGTAAAGTATTACTATCCCTTTAAGGGGTTAATGGAACACGCTTCTTTCTTTCTTCCGGGGCCTGGGATAAATCATAGTCTGTTTTTAGCAATTGCGCTGTAAGTGTTATCTTTTACATATATAGATTATCAGTTCTTGTAATATTTTTGGTGCTTCAAATATTTCATATATATTTCATGTTACACACATCATCATTGCCCTTTAATATGGTTAGAAATAAAAGGAGCACTGCATCTAACTTTCCATTGATTCCTATGTCAGACTGTTCAGAGGCGATGCAATTGTTTTGATGCATTCACACAAGGCGCATTAAATGCTTAAAAGGGAACATTCACCTCATAACATTTTTTTTTACCATAGGTTTTGTTAATAAAGTATTATTAGGAAAGCTGTTTTTTTTTCTAAATGTAAGTACTTTTAAAGATATTGCTGTGCACTTTTGCATAATGCGGCACCCTGAATCTTCGGCACAGCTCTTCTTATCCTCCCAGCTGCCCCAGGAAGCGCGTTCACTCTTCCCTTTGGTGTAGTGTGAATGGCTTCTATCGTTACATCAAGCTCCGGTTAACATTATACTGAGATTGCACCCTCAGTATAATTCTGACCGGAACTTGATGTAACAATAGAAGCCATTCACTCCACAACAAAGTGAAGCGTGAACGCGCTCCCTGGGGCAGCTGGGAGGGAGTTGGGAGGAGAATTAGGAAGTGAAGAAGAGTTGTGCCGAAGATTCAGCGTGCTGCATTATGCTGACCGGCAAAGCTTGAAGATGCAATATCTTTAAAAGTATGTACATTTCGGAAAAAAAAAAAAACAGCTTTCCTAATAATACTTTATTAAGTAAACCTATGGTAAAAAAATGTTATGAGGTGATTGTTCCCCTTTAATTAAATTCAGTATATTAAACTGTACTTATTTGCTTATTAAAAACAAATGGTTATCCTATATAATAATTCGCTAAAACGTGTGTAACGCCGCGTCATGCATAGTAGACACTGCTGCGCGTGCTGCAGTCATGTGCAGTAGAGACTGCCTGCGCTGAGGCTGATACAGGGTCCAGCTCTGTATCAGCCGCGGCACGGACAGTCTCTACTGCGTGTGACTGCCCCACGACCGGGTGGCAGTGACACTGTGGCCCATGTAACGGGCTCTTCAATTAGTATGCAATAATCTAAGGAGGAGCAAACCAACAGCATCAAAGGGCACAGATGATCTGATTGGTCAGTGTTGATGACAGCTGTACATGGTAAGTATTCTTCACTTATTTGATCTTGGCTGTAACAGTTGATACTTTTTGCTGGAACATAACCAGTGGATTAATGCAGATTGTTGATGCTCAGCAAAGAGTGATGCACAATGCATAATTATAAAATTAATTTTTTTTATTTATTTCGGATGATCTACTTCAGCTTTTTTGGGGGGCTACAACAACAGCTGGAGAGCCAGAGGTTGCCTACCCCTGAGGTATACGCAAGAAAACATGCTACCTTATCCTTATGTATTAGCCTTCATTCTCATACAGGTTAAACTTCTAGTAACATTACCCTCATTCAGCCCACAATGTCATAACATCAGCTCATATTATACTTATCTCCCCTATATTAGGAAATACTTCTATAATAATAATAATAATAATAATAAAAATAATAATAAAAATAGCAGAGGCGTAACTAGAAGCCACCGGGCCCTAGTGCAAAAATTGCCATGCCCCCCATCCACATTGCCCTCCCTCGACCACATTGGCCCCCCAATGGCCATCTCCACTGGACACCTCCACATTGCCTTCACATTGCCCCCAATCTCCATTTTGCCTCCACATTGCCTCCAGTTTCCACATTGCCTTTACATTGCCCCCAATCTCCCCATTGTCCCCAATCTCCACCTCCACATTGCCCTTATTGACCCCCAGTGCCCATCTTCTACCTCCCTGGTGGTCCTGCGGAATGGCAGGAGAGAACTGTGCCTCCTTCTGCACAGACCTCTATACAGCTGGCGTTCCCACTTGGTTCTCTCTTCAGGAATGACCTCATCTCCCAGAGCTCTGCATTACTAGAGTGCTGAAGAGAAATCTCAGCTGCTAGAGGTCTGTGCCGACCTCAGCACAGACCTCAGCATGTTGCACACCCCGGGTGGTGGGGTTGCAGGGGGCAGCCGGGTCGCTGAAGTGACTGGACCCCTATTGTTACACCACTGAATAATAGCATTGCAGGGTTAACATTCAACTAGAGTCTGATTTATATCACAGTCAAAACACACAAGACTTAGTCCCGGCCATGGTTCCACCACCACTTCTCACAGGACCCCACTCCTATCCTCACAGAAAATATTCATCAAGCCGTGGGAAAATAATCAGATGAAGTGCACTGCTCTTCACCATGATTAGTGATGGAAACCTTCAGGTATTCATCAGCAGTATCCTATTACAATGACACCATGTACATGGTGACCCTCAAAAGGGCGACATCAGAATGTTGCCTGCAACAAAAGGGCAACATGAACATGTCACCAGCTTCAAAAGGGCAACATCAAAATGTATCCCTTGGAAATGTCTCCCACTGACCACTCCTGTAAAAAATGTGATATTTTAATAGTAAACCTTCATCAATGATCTATTGTAGTTCCCTGCCTCGCATACGCAAAGCAGGAAGATATGACAGAAATAGTGTCACTGGTGTGTGTGTGTGTGTGATTATTAGTGATGAGCGAGCACCCCAATGCTCGGGTGTTCGGGTGCTCTGACCGAGCACCCCCTGAGGCTCGAGTGCTCGGCCGAGCACCCGAGCCCCATTGAAGTCAATGGGAGGACTCGAGCATTACACCAGGCACCCCCTGCTCTGATGAGGGGAGGGTGCCTGGTCCATAGGAAAAGGGCAGAAAAAGATGGAAACACTACAGAAATGGTTCAGGGACAGCATAGGGAGGATGTCTGGATGCATCTTGGACTCCAACATCGCTGCTGGGAACGATCTTTCGCCCGTAGTACGCCATTTTTACAGACTGACCATAAAACACACAAAAAGGAAAATAAAAACGACTTTAGGCGAAAAATTGTTACCAAACAATATTTGCTGTATATTTACTTGTATATCATCTGCAAATTCTCCCAAAAATTTCCTTGATTTTCAGAACTGAGGCCATGATTAAGAGGGAAACGTGCGCAGAGGCAAATTCTCCCAAAAATTTCCTTGATTTTCAGAACTGAGGCCATGATTAAGAGGGAAACGTGCGCAGAGGCAAATTCTCCCAAAAATTTCCTTGATTTTCAGAACTGAGGCCATGATTAAGAGGGAAACGTGCGCAGAGGCAAATTCTCCCAAAAATTTCCTTGATTTTATTGAACTGAGGCCATGATTAAGAGGGAAACGTGCGCTGAGCTGACCATCTAAAACATTATGGGTGAGGGTCTGCTGCAGAGCTGACCATCCTAAACATTATATGCGAAGGCCCGCTAGTGAGCTGACGCTATAAAACATTATATGAGAGGGCCCGCTAGAGAGCTGACCCAATAAAACATTATATGAGAAGGCCCGCTGGTGAGCTGACCTATATAAAAATTGGCAAACAGGGCCCGCTGGTGAGCTGACCCTATATAAAAATTATATCACAGGGCCCGCTGGTGAGCTGGCCCTATATAAAAATTATAGCACAGGGCATATGGAAGAGGAGGAGGAGGATGAGAAGATTAAGAGTCAACCATATACCTGTTTTTTGGGTGGAAGGGGTGAATGGGAATACAGAGTATTCCCATCATTGTAAATAATATATGTAAAGTGAGTTTATGTTCCCCCGGGGCTTTCCTCCAGTGGAGTGGAGAAGTCAGGGGAAATCCAGGCCTTGTTCATTTTTATAAGTGTCAACCTATCAGCATTGTCGGTGG
Source organism: Rhinophrynus dorsalis (assembly GCA_037306005.1). NCBI lineage: Eukaryota > Metazoa > Chordata > Amphibia > Anura > Rhinophrynidae > Rhinophrynus > Rhinophrynus dorsalis. The sequence continues at coordinate 535,811,594 of CM074720.1, forward strand.
AAAGGCGGATACGCTTATCTGTTATGATGCCACCAGCAGCACTAAATACCCGCTCAGACAGAACGCTGGCGGCAGGGCAGGCCAGCACCTCCAAGGCGTAGAGTGCCAGTTCATACCACGTGTCCAGCTTGGACACCCAGTAGTTGTAAGGCACAGAGGGATCATTGAGGACGCTGACACGGTCTGCTACGTACTCCTTCACCATCTTCCAAAACTTTTCCCTCCTTGTGACACTAGGCTGCGCATCAGGGTGAGGGTGCTGGCGGGGTGTCATGAAGGTGTCCCACGCCTTGGAGAGTGTTGCCCTGCCTTTCTCGGAACTGCTGTGTGCTCCCCTTTTCTCCCCTTCTCGGTTGGCCAAGGTAGCACGTACTCTGCCGCCAGCGTTGTCAGATGGAAAATTTTGGAGCAATTTTTCGACAAGAACCTTCTGGTATTGCACCATTTTGCTTGTCCTCTCCACCGGAGGAATGAGAGATGAGAAATTCTCTTTGTAGCGGGGGTCCAGAAGGGTGAACACCCAGTAATCCGTGTTGTTTAAAATGCGTATAACGCGTGGGTCACGGGAAAGGCAGCCTAACATAAAGTCAGCCATGTGTGCCAGAGTACCAACAGTCAAGATTTCGCTGTCCTCACCAGGAGGATGACTCTCAATCTCCTCATCCTCTTCCTCCTCTTCTGCCCACCCACGCTGAAGAGATGGAACTAAAGTTCCATGGCTACCCTCTGTAGCGGAGGCAACCGTGTCTTCCTCCTCCTCCTCCTCCTCCTCCTCCTCCTCCGCCTCCTCCAATTGTCGCTGAGAAGACGAAGTGAGGGTGCTCTGGCTATCACCTTGTGTAAGCTCTTCCTCCCCCATTTCCACCTCTTCCACATGCAAAGCGTCGGTTTTAATTGTGAGCAGCGAGCGTTTCAGTAGACACAGAAGTGGGATGGTTACACTGATAATAGCGTTATCGCCGCTCACCATCTGTGTCGATTCCTCAAAATTGCGTAAAACCTCGCAGATGTCTGACATCCATTCCCACTCCTCACTTCTGATTACAGGAAGTTGAACGGAGAGGCGACGACCGTGTAACAGCTGGTACTCCACTACTGCCCTCTGCTGCTCACAAAGCCGGGCCAACATGTGGAAGGTGGAGTTCCAGCGCGTGCTCACGTCACACAGCAGCCGGTGAGCTGGCAATTGTAAGCGCTGCTGCAGCTTCAACAGGCCGGCCGAAGCTGTAGATGACTTACGGAAATGTGCACACACGCGGCGCACCTTGGTCAAGAGATCATGCACATTGGGGTAGGTTTTTAGAAATCGCTGCACCACTAAATTAAATACATGCGCTAGGCATGGTACGTGTGTGAGCTTGCCGAGCTCCAAAGCCGCCACCAAGTTACGCCCATTATCACACACAACCATGCCTGGTTGCAGGTTGAGTGGCGAGAGCCACTGCTCGGTCTGGTGACTAATCCCCTGCAACAGCTCTGAGGCCGTGTGCTGTTTGTCCCCAAGGCAGATCAGCTTCAGCACGGCCTGTTGACGCTTCCCCACTGCAGTGCTACACTGCTTCCAGCTACTGGCTGATGGGGGAGTGGCGCTGCGTGTAGAGAATTCGGAGGTGGAAACGGAGGAGGAGGAGCCAATAACGTAGGTGCTGGTGGAAACCTTGATGGAGGTAGGGCCCGCAATCCTCGGCGTGGGTAGCACCCGTGCCATCCCAGGGTCCGAGTCGCTCCCAGCCTCCACGACATTCACCCAGTGTGCCGTCAGGGAAATGTAGCGTCCCTGGCCACAAGCACTTGTCCATGTGTCAGTCGTTAAGTGGACCTTCCCAGTAACTGCGTTGGTCAGGGCACGGGTGATGTTACGGGACACATGGTGGTGTAATGCGGGGATGGCACACCGGGAAAAGTAGTGGCGGCTGGGGACCGCGTACCGAGGGACAGCTGCTGCCATCAGGCTGCGGAAGGACTCAGTGTCCACAAGCCTAAATGGCAGCATTTCGATGGCCAGTAATTTGGAAAGGTGTGAGGTTAGTGCTATGGCCTGTGGGTGGGTGGCTGGGTACTTTCTCTTGCGCTCAAATGCCTGGGGTAACGACATTTGGACGCTGTGCTGGGACAGGGAAGTGGATGTGGTCGCTGATGGTGCTTCAGATGGTACAGGTGCAGGGCGGGAGGTATGCGGGCCTGCGCCTTCGACAGGCGATTGGCCGGCACCGAAAACAGGGGAAGAGGAGGCAGTGGTGTGGCCTGCAGACACAGATGGGCGATCCAGGCGTTCCTCCCACTTACTACGGTGCTTGGATGCCATGTGTCGGATCATGCTGGTGGTGGTGAGGTTTCTAGTGTTCATGCCTCGGCTCATTCTGGTGTGGCACAGGTTGCAAACTACAATTCTTTTGTCGTCCGCACTTTCCTTAAAAAAACGCCATACCGCGGAACACCTACCCTTTGGCAAGGTAGATTTACGCAAGGGGGTGCTCCGTGGAACATTTGCGGGCCGGTTTGGTGCGGTCCGCCTTCTTTCTGTAGCCACACCACTGCCTCTTCCAGCCTGTTGCGGTGCTGCAGATGGCTCACCCTCAGGACTGCTGACATCGCTCGTCTCTACACCTTCCCAGGTGGGGTCAGTCACCTCATCGTCCACCAAGTCCTCCTCCACTTCCTCACTCTGATCATCCTCCTCAAGTCTTGATCCCACCACATACTCAGTCATTGACAACTGTATAACATTCTCCTCAACAAGGTCTTGAGACGGAAATAGTGGTTGATTTAATGGCAACTGTGTCTCATCATCATCATCATCATCCACTACTTCCTTTGACCTTAAATGCCGTTCACATCTGTCATCTTCTTGTGATTGGGTACCCTCTAGAGGTTGTGAATCAGGGCACAAGATGTCATGTTCCTCTGCAAGCGTGCTTGGAGAGAGGGTCAAATGAAGGATTGGTGATGAGACGAGCTCCTCACTATATCCCAGTATGGGATCACTTCTTTGACCAGACCGTGTATGGTGGGAGGAAGGATGATCAGAGTGAGGATTATTTTGACCAGACTCTTGGCTACTGAGAGTGGACTTGGTGGAAGACAGGGTGGTGCTTAACCGACTGGAAGCAGTATCAGCTGTCATGCAACCGACCACCTGTTCGCAGTGGTCGGACCTCGAGAGTGATGTCCTGCGACGCCCTGTAAAATTACACATGAAGCTAGGTATGGTGGATGTCTTTCTTTCTTGTGCTCTGGCACCAGGCACAGTTTCTCCGCGTCCTGACCCGCGCCCTGAACTTTCAGGATCACGTCCACTTCCCCGTCCCTTTTTACCCGCCTTCTTCATCTTACACAGAATATGTGACTTTAATATTTGAGTTTGAAAACTTAACAGTATTTCTTACTATTCTGCAACTCTGCAGAGTACACAGAATAGGCTGCTAAACTGCGGTGACACACACTGAATGGAATATGTGACTTTAATATTTGAGTTTGAAAACTTAACAGTATTTCTTACTATTCTGCAACTGTGCAGAGTACACAGAATAGGCTGCTAAACGGCGGTGATACACACTGAATGGAATATGTGACTTTGATATTTGAGTTTGAAAACTTAACACTATTTCTTACTATTCTGCAACTCTGCAGAGTACACAGAATAGGCTGCTAAACGGCGGTGATACACACTGAATGAAATATGTGACTTTAATATTTGAGTTTGAAAACTTAACAGTATTTCTTACTATTCTGCAACTGTGCAGAGTACACAGAATAGGCTGCTAAACGGCGGTGAAACACACTGAATGGAATATGTGACTTTAATATTTGAGTTTGAAAACTTAACACTATTTCTTACTATTCTGCAACTGTGCAGAGTACACAGAATAGGCTGCTAAACGGCGGTGATACACACTGAATGGAATATGTGACTTTGATATTGGAGTTTGAAAACTTAACACTATTTCTTACTATTCTGCAACTCTGCAGAGTACACAGAATAGGCTGCTAAACGGCGGTGATACACACTGAATGGAATATGTGACTTTAATATTTGAGTTTGAAAACTTAACAGTATTTCTTACTATTCTGCAACTGTGCAGAGTACACAGAATAGGCTGCTAAACGGCGGTGAAACACACTGAATGGAATATGTGACTTTAATATTTGAGTTTGAAAACTTAACACTATTTCTTACTATTCTGCAACTGTGCAGAGTACACAGAATAGGCTGCTAAACGGCGGTGATACACACTGAATGGAATATGCGACTTTGATATTTGAGTTTGAAAACTTAACACTATTTCTTACTATTCTGCAACTCTGCAGAGTACACAGAATAGGCTGCTAAACGGCGGTGAAACACACTGAATGGAATATGTGACTTTAATATTTGAGTTTGAAAACTTAACAGTATTTCTTACTATTCTGCAACTCTGCAGAGTACACAGAATAGGCTGCTAAACGGCGGTGATACACACTGAATGGAATATGTGACTTTGATATTTGAGTTTGAAAACTTAACACTATTTCTTACTATTCTGCAACTCTGCAGAGTACACAGAATAGGCTGCTAAACGGCGGTGAAACACACTGAATGGAATATGTGACTTTAATATTTGAGTTTGAAAACTTAACAGTATTTCTTACTATTCTGCAACTGTGCAGAGTACACAGAATAGGCTGCTAAACGGCGGTGAAACACACTGAATGGAATATGTGACTTTAATATTTGAGTTTGAAAACTTAACACTATTTCTTACTATTCTGCAACTGTGCAGAGTACACAGAATAGGCTGCTAAACGGCGGTGAAACACACTGAATGGAATATGTTACTTTAATATTTGAGTTTGAAAACTTAACAGTATTTCTTACTATTCTGCAACTCTGCAGAGTACACAGAATAGGCTGCTAAACGGCGGTGATACACACTGAATGGAATATGTGACTTTGATATTTGAGTTTGAAAACTTAACACTATTTCTTACTATTCTGCAACTCTGCAGAGTACACAGAATAGGCTGCTAAACGGCGGTGAAACACACTGAATGGAATATGTGACTTTAATATTTGAGTTTGAAAACTTAACAGTATTTCTTACTATTCTGCAACTGTGCAGAGTACACAGAATAGGCTGCTAAACGGCGGTGATACACACTGAATGGAATATGTGACTTTGATATTTGAGTTTGAAAACTTAACACTATTTCTTACTATTCTGCAACTCTGCAGAGTACACAGAATAGGCTGCTAAACGGCGGTGAAACACACTGAATGGAATATGTGACTTTAATATTTGAGTTTGAAAACTTAACAGTATTTCTTACTATTCTGCAACTGTGCAGAGTACACAGAATAGGCTGCTAAACGGCGGTGAAACACACTGAATGGAATATGTGACTTTAATATTTGAGTTTGAAAACTTAACACTATTTCTTACTATTCTGCAACTGTGCAGAGTACACAAAATAGGCTGCTAAACGGCGGTGATACACACTGAATGGAATATGTGACTTTGATATTTGAGTTTGAAAACTTAACACTATTTCTTACTATTCTGCAACTCTGCAGAGTACACAGAATAGGCTGCTAAACGGCGGTGAAACACACTGAATGGAATATGTGACTTTAATATTTGAGTTTGAAAACTTAACAGTATTTCTTCCTATTCTGCAACTCTGCACACTACACAGAATGTGCTGCTAAACTGCGGCGAAGCACACTGAATGGAATATGTGACTTTGATATTTTAGTTTGAAGACTTAACAGTATTTCTTCCTATTCTGCAACTCTGCACAGTACACAGAATGTGCTGCTAAACTGCGGCGAAGCACACTGAATGGAATATGTGACTTTGATATTTTAGTTTGAAGACTTAACAGTATTTCTTCCTATTCTGCAACTCTGCACAGTACACAGAATGTGCTGCTAAACTGCGGCGAAGCACACTGAATGGAATATGTGACTTTGATATTTTAGTTTGAAGACTTAACAGTATTTCTTCCTATTCTGCAACTCTGCACAGTACACAGAATGTGCTGCTAAACTGCGGCGACGCACACTGAATGGAATATGTGACTTTGATATTTTAGTTTGAAGACTTAACAGAATGTGCTCTAATCTGCAACTTTGCACACTAAACAGAATGTGCTCTAATCTGCAACTTTGCACACTAAACAGAATGTGCTCTAATCTGCAACTGTGCACACTAAACAGAATGTGCTCTAATCTGCAACTTTTCACACTAAACAGAATATTTTTTTTTTTTTTTTTTTGTTTTTTTCCCCCCACACAAAATAACCTGCTGCCCCCACACACAGTAGTCCTAAAAAGGACTTTTGGTTCTTTTTTTTCACAATTTTTGTTTTTTTCCTCCCTACACTGCCTTTCCCTTCCTATCCTCAGCTCTCCCTGGCTCAGACTGAGCCGAACTCGATGGTCAGGTGCTATACAGCACCCGACCACGGGTTCTGGCCAGCCAATCAGTGTAATGCCAGCAGCCAACATGGCTGCTGGCATTACACCGATGTCAGAGCCTCCCTGCACGTTTATTGGCTGCGCAGCAGCCGCAAAACGTGCGGGGAGGAGACCCGAACATGGCGGGCGAGCACATGCGGTACTCGTACGAGTACCGCCATGTGCCGAGCAGAGCGATGCTCGAGCCGATCCGAGCATCGGCTGAGCATGCTCGCTCAACACTAGTGATTATCACTTTGACCACAATGGAAGCAGTCCACTTGAAGACAGCAGATGGAATTGGTGGAGCTATCTTCCCTTAACATAAGGTCTCCGATGCATTGCTTTTCAAATCAGTGGAGACCTCTCTAGCATTCAATGAGGTTAAATAAAGACCAGTAAATAAAAACCTGGAAAATGAAGTAGCCACCATTAACCAGGAGCAGGTATCTGCTGCAGAGTCAATGAGATTGCTCTTGCCACGTCCATAACTCAGAATGTGGGTGTGGCCAACACAGCTCAGGCACCACCCCTCACATCCTAGCACTCTAGACAGTTACCTACTCTGCTTAATGGGTCATATCACCCTACTTTTCAGTGGACACACCTCTTTTCTTCTAAGCAATCTCACACTGGACTTTTTTCACTTAGTCTCCCAGGACTGGATCTAGCCTAACCTTCTTCATTCTTCTGCACAGGATCTAATGTGTGTTTGTGGTGGGTTCCCTTCCCACTGTCATAGGTTATTAGAACTCAGCTTACATATTTTTGTATAATATTTATTTATAAATTATTTGCAGTAAATAGAGAAAAATGACACAATAAGCAGAAGTGTAACTAGAAGTCACCGGGCCCAGGTCCAAAAATTGCCATGGCCCCCACCACCACATTTCCCCCACTGGCCACTTCCACATTGCCCCCATTGGCCATCTCCAAATTGCCCCCAAAATCCACCTCTCCACGTTGCCCCCAAAGGCCACCTCTCCACATTGACACCCAGTGTCCATCTCCTACCTCCCTGGTGGTCCAGCGGCATGGCAGGAAAGGTCTGTGCCTCCTTTTGCACAGACCTCTATTAGCAGCTGGAGCGCCCGTGAGATCCTTTCTCTAGTAATGCAGAGCGCTGGGAGATGATGTCATCTCCCAGCCCTCTGCATTACTAGAGTGCTGGAGACAGAAGGAGCTCAGCTGCTAATAGATGTCTGTTCTGAAGAAGGCACAGACCTCAGCTTGTTGCGGTCGCTGGGCGGGGGGGGTCTCTACGCCTGCAACAACTATTGTTATGCCATTGACAATAAGTATACAAGAGAGTATACAGAATAAAGGATCCAACTGGAAGTGCACATAACAGTCAATGAGATTGTCACGGGTTGTTAAGACTCTCAGACGTAAAGTTAGGTAAAAACACAACTTTGTTGAAAAGTTTAAGACAATCCCATAGGATCTCATACATATACATACACTTACATAGAAATGACAGGAAAGTGGTAATAATAGCGAGTAAGGCTCTACCGGCCCTGCCAATATACCAGACAAGGTAGCCTATCAGAATACAAGGAGAAACAGGCTCTACCGGCCCTGCCAATATACCGGGCAAGGCAGCCTAACGGACTACCAGGAGTATACAGGCTCTAACGGCAGAGGCGTAACTAGAAGCCACAGGGCCCTGATGCAAGAATTACCATGGCCCCCACCACCTACATTGGCCCCCTCATCCACATTCTACCGTCCTTACCAATATACCGGGCAAGGCAGCCTTAGGGGAGATGATGTCAACCACTATGGCCTCAATGACTGTCAGATGACAATGACAGTATAGAGATGGTATATATAGGCTATATGAGCTAGTGGTAATACCAGGTATTCTACACACACACCAGTACCCGAGTACTGGAAGAATAACTAGCTGTCTACGACTGGACAGCGTGAAGTGAACCAGTGCCCGCATACTAGGGACCGTCGGATCACATAATGTCAGCCGTGAGGCAATGGAGCGAACCAGCGCCCACGCGCTGGGAATCAACAGTCTCAATGTATAGTAAGCCGTAAGGCAGTGGAGCAAATCAGCACCCGCGCACTGGGAACCAACAGACTCAATGTATAGTAAGCCGTAAAGCAGTGGAGCGAACCAGCGCCCGCGCTCTGGTAGCCAACAGACTCAATGTATAGTAAGCCGTAAGGCAGTGGAGCGAACCAGCGCCCGCATGCTGGGAACCAACAGACTCAATGTATATTAAGCCATAAGGCAGTGGAGCGAACCAGCGCCCGCGCGCTGGGAACCAACAGACTCAATGTACAGTAAGCCGTAAGGCAGTGGAGCGAACCAGCGCCCGCGCTCTGGGAGCCAACAGACTCAATGTATAGTAAGCCGTAAGGCAGTGGAGCAAACCAGCGCCAGCGCGCTGGGAACCAACAGACTCAATGTATAGTAAGCCGTAAGGCAGTGGAGCGAACCAGCGCCCGCGCGCTGGGAACCAACAACTCAATGTATGGTAAGCCGAAAGGCAGTGGAGCGAACCAGCGCCCGCACGCTGGGAACCATCAGACTCAATGTATAGTAAGCCGTAAGGCAGTGGAGCGAACCAGCGCCCGCGCGCTGGGAACCAACAACTCAATGTATGGTAAGCCGAAAGGCAGTGGAGCGAACCAGCGCCCGCACGCTGGGAACCAACAGATTCAATGTATAGTAAGCCGTAAGACAGTGGAGCGAACCAGTGCCCGCACGCTGGGAACCAACAGATTCAATGTATAGTACGCCGTAAGGCAGTGGAGCAAACCAGCGCCCATGCGCTGGGAACCAACAGACTGAATGTATAGTAAGCCGTAAGGCAGTGGAGAGAACCAGCGCCCACGCGCTGGGAACCAACAGACTCTATGTATAGTAAGCCGTAAGGCAGTGGAGCGAACCAGCGCCCGCGCGCTGGGAACCATCAGACTCAATGTATAGTAAGCCGTAAGGCAGTGGAGCGAACCAGCGCCCGCGCGCTGGGAACCAACAGGGTAGAAATGTCGCCTGAGCGACCGAAGATCACAGCCGCCACAGATGAAAAGGAAACTGGACGCTGAAGATGAAACAGGACCCAGCAGTACGATGGTCAACCGGATCACGAACGGCAACAAGGACTGGCATCAGGAAGCAGCAACGTCGGGCGACTCCAATCGGAACAGACACGGGAACAGGCACAGCTGATCAGGAGACTCAGGAACTGGACGAACTCAGGATAGCAGGAACACAGCTTAAGGCCCATAGAACTTCAGGAACATGATGAGAGTAGAAGCAGCCTAGAGGCACCATGAAAGGGCAACCAAAGGGTGCCCAAACTCAGTCTAAATAGGCAAAGTGAGGCGGGCTGAAGGCAGACAGCCAATGGGAGCCCCCTACAGGTGATAGACACACAAAGGCAGCAATCACGGGCACCTTGATAGAGATACAGTGGTCATAAGGAGTGGCACAAATGGTCATAAGCATGTAGGTAATGAGAGAAAGATAAAAAGGAAAATTGCAGGAGATATACACAGGACAGTACAAAAGGAAGAAAGATAGAGGCAAAACAGTGTAGAGAAAGGTAAGTCTAAAGGAGGAAGGGAGGGAAGGCTGATTAAAAAAAACATATAGCAAGGGAAGGAGGCGTAGGAATAGGGGAGGGAGGGGAAAGGGAGGGAAGGCTGAATGAAAAGGTCAGTAGAGTGATTAAGGGTAGTGGTGTGATGGGGTCTCAGGAGAGGATCTCAAACAGTGATGTGTCCTCAGTATTACAAGTAAAAAAACAATGAAGAATTCATTAATAACTTCTGGATCTGCACTTTGTTGTAGTAAAGTCACCCTCAGCAAGGTAATCTGAGAGCCCCAGTGATGATGAATAAGGGCTTTAATCACATGTAGCACAGCATATAAAATGTGTCTATGAAAGTGGGGGACAGCAGGGAGATGCAGAGGCAGCTGCCAAGGATCTCTCGAAAGAACAAGGCCCAGAGCACAATCCACAATGTCTATACGGGCTAAGCAATAAGGCTGGATAATAGGACACTGTCACCAAATATGGGCTGGTGTGTCCCTGTCCCCTTCACACGTCCAGCAAGTTGAGGCCACAGAAGAAGACATATTATGCAACCTGGAAGGTGTGTAGTACCACTGCATATGTAGTTTATAGTGAGACTCTAAGACTGATATCGAAGCGTGATAGGCCACGTCCCTAATGCTCCACCAGTCCTCTGGGTCTAGAGTCTAGGGTGGTCTCCAAATCTCATTCCTATACCCTAGCATAGCCCGGCTTTGTAAAAGGAGCTGCTTCAGTCAAAATGGAGTAAACCTTACTAAGAGTTCTGGGTTTCGATTTCACTAGAAGTACAGACTCAAGCTTATTTGGACCAACCAACTTTAACACATAGTTGCGATAGAAAGTGCTTAACCCGGGAGAACCTCTATATTTTACATCCTGGTAAATTGTAAGTCTCAGATTTTGAAATATAGAGGGCAATTGCATGGTTAGAAACCAGATCCCCACTAATGAGGCTTTGAGGACAAATCTATAGACTGAAAGAAGCTGCTAGTTAAGTGAATTTGGTTGACCTACCGTAAAATTGAATGATAAATTATCCCCCCCACCACCTTTTACTGATGTAACACTTCTCACCTCAGAGCAGCCAGACTGTCTGACTGGATCACCGAGAGGGACAATCTTCAGTAAGCATAAGAAAAAAACCTGAAATACCTGTCAAGGGGGGGGGCAGGGTTTTCCTTATGTTCACAGTAAGAAGATTGTCCCTTGCTGCGACCTGTCCGGTCAAGAGACCAGATTCCACATCAAGGGGAGGTGTCTTACACTAGGTAAAAGGGTTGGAGCTTGATATGTTATCATTCAATTACTCTTGAACTACAGTTCTGACAGTATTGAAATAACACTCTACATGGCCCAAATACTATGAAGATTAATTGGAGCTGCTGTTTTTGTGATACATTACAATCCCTTTAAAGAGATAGTAAACCTTGAAAATAAGTTTATTTTATATTGTAGCCCTTAAAAATACATGAAAAATTATATAAGTGTTACCTGCCAAACCTTTATGGCTTGGGAGATATTCAGAAGCAAAGTTTCCCCCTGAGTGACGTCACTGTTCTAGCTCTCAGGTTTGGAATCCGGTCCTGGGACCGGCTACGGCTCTCCAGAAGTGCCAAGATCACAATCTTTAAAAATAATTTCTTAATTGGAATGGGCTACAAAGTGTACTTTCAAGCCAGGCACACTTTGTAGACAGTTCAAATTAAGAAGTTCTTTTTAAAGATCGTGATCTTGGCACTGATAAAGAACTGCTGGTTATCTGTGGACCGGATTCCAAATCTGTCCACTAGATGGCAGAAAAGGGAACTTTACTTTATTTTACTTCTGAATATCTCCCAAACCATAAAGGTGTGGGAGATAAGACTTAAACCGTTTTTCATGTTTTTTTAAGGGCTACAATATAAAATAAACTTATTTTCAAGGTTTACTATCCCTTTAAATCAAACAATGCTTTTATTTCCCCTCCCAATAGTATATTTGGATTGCACTAGAATTACTCGTCTTTAGCTTCCTACATATTGTCCTTAGGGTGTCAAATTTTGATTTCTACACTCTGTTATAGTCAGAAAAGTTGAGTCATTTTTATTCCAAATCGTAGAAAACCAGGACTTTATCAGCCAGTGGCTTATACCATGACTACTGCAGAGTTCACAGGGAAATTTCAAAGATCATTTCTCTTTTAATAAATCATCTTGAAATGTTAAGACGTTTGGTATAGGAACAATATGAAGACATCATATTTTAAGTATCTGACAATTCCCAGTAAAGGCAAAAAAATCTCACTATAGCAGTGTAATCTGTGAATTCATTTAATTTTAATACGTTTTATGAGAAATTTAGTAACAAAGTTTCAAGCATGCACACAAGAGAATTTCATAAATCTGTCAAAGAAAGCAGGGCAATTAATCACTCTCTGTCTCTCTCCTGTAGTCTTTGTAATGTACATAGTCTATAAGGAATGGAATGACAATAAAATATGTATGATACATTGTAAAGATGCAAACAGTTGACATTACATATAAATATATTCCTTGATTTTGATAAAAAAAATATATATAAGATTTCTTTAAAATCAGAATGCTTTTTCTATCAAACGGTCAGAATAACAAAAGAACAATGAATCGAGGGCCAGATATTAAAACATAATGTAAAGGCAATTAAGACATGGATGTCCGCAGATACAAAGGCCTTATTTGTGTACCTATTTAGGTTCCCCTATCCCGACCAGGAATTGAGCACTGTATTCCACACTTAACCCTTCTGTTCTCTGTATGTCTCCATAGTAACATAGTAACATACATAGTAGATAAGGCTGAAAAAAGACATGCGTCCATCAAGTCCAGCCCATGCCAATAACACCCCTGTTGATCCAGAGGAAGGCAAAAAAAAGCCTTCTGGAGCAATTTCCAATGTAGTCCCAAGTGTGTGTGTGTGGGGGGAATTATTACTTCCTGACTCCAACTGGTAGTCAAATAGTTCCCTGGATCAATATCCTTCCTTTAACACTTTAGATTGTCAGCTTTCGAGAAGGGACCCTATTTCCAGTGCTTCATTTTCCTATGCACTTGTCACCCTGTATTGTCCAAATCCTTAAAGGGATAGTAATACTTCGTTTTATCTTTATTTTATTTTGTAGGCATTAAAAAAGCATGAAGAACGATATCAGTCTTATCTCTCAAACCTTTATGGTTTGAGAGATATTCACAAGCAAAGTTTCCCCTCCCGCCCCTTTTACCTAGTGTAAGCCATCTCTTCTCAGATGTGGAATGCAGTCCATAGACTGGACAGATAACAGAAGGGAACAATCTTCTTCCTATGAGAACAATGAAAGCCCTGCCCCCCGTGACAAGTTTTTCAGGTTTTTCCCTTATCTTAATTGAAGATTGTCCCTCTCTGCAATCTACCTGGGCACCTCCCTTCTGCTCTGGCTGAACAGTGTTACATCAGTAAAAGGAGCAGGAGGGGGATACTTTGTCATTGAATTACTCTTGAACTACAACGCTGACAAAATTGAAATAACACTCTCAAAAGTCCAAATACTATGATGATTAATTAGAGCTGCTTTTATTATGAAACATTACTATCCCTTTAAAGGAGTAGCATTACTTCATTTTAATGAAGTTTAAAGGGATAGTAATACTTCGTTTTATCTTTATTTTATTTTGTAGGCATTAAAAAAACATGAAGAACAATATAAGTCTTATCTCTCAAACCTTTATGGTTTAAGAGATATTCACAAGCAAAGTATCCCCCCCTGTTCAGCCAGATCAGAAGGGAGGTGCCCAGGTAGACTGCAGAGAGGGACAATCTTCAATTAAGATAAGGGAAAAAGCTGAAAAACTTGTCAAGGGGGGGGAAGGGCTTTCATTGTTTTCATACAAAGAAGACTGTCCCCTGCTGTTATCTGTCTGGTCTTACAACCAGATTCACATCTGAGAAGAGATGGCTTACACTAGGTAAAAGGGGCGGGAGGGGAAACTTTGCTTGTGAATATCTCTTAAACCATAAAGGTTTGAGAGATAAGACTTATATCGTTCTTCATGTTTTTTTAATGCCTACAAAATAAAATAAAGTTAAAACGAAGTATTACTATCCCTTTAAAATTGTGCATATAAAAAATAAAGGAAAATATGTAAGTCCCATCTCTTAAACTTGAATAGTTTAAGCGATATACACTTCTAAAGTTCTTCCTCTCCCGCCCCTTTTCCAGAAGTCAACGCTCTAGCTGACAGACTGAGATCCTGGTCCGGGACTGGATGGCTCTTCAGCAGAGCCAAAGTAGTGTTGTCTACAATTAAATTCTTCATTAGAAAGGTCTACAAAGTGTGCCTGCCTCCCAGATAGGAATTACATATTTTAAACTTCATTAAAATAAAGTAATACTGTTCCTTTAAATTGTAAAGAGCTATATAAACATGTGGCGCTATATAAATAAACATATTAATTAATTAATTCATTCATTCATTCATAGTCATTCAAAATGCAAATGCCATAAAGAATAGGAATCGTACTGACCAATCGTAATAAGAAACTCCTATAATAAAGACCAAATGGCCGAGGTGCGCTAGTGGGTATATAGAAATTATAAATATAAAGAAAAAAGGGAAGAAGGGGGGCCAATTGGCATAAATCTGCCAAGTGGTACCCCCCTCATCTCTATAAAGAAACCCAATCAAACAGGCACACTCCAGGGGTATGAAAAAATAGAAAAACTATTTTATTAATAATACAGAATACAAAGTGGGCACATAAAATCAATTAAAACCAAAACTGGCTCAGGATTATAAAAATACACATATGAAGCTCCCTAGAATGTTAAATCCTAATGTAGATACAATATAAACAATAAGTATCGTGCAATACCAAGGAATGCTGAAGATAAAGCAACTAGAGAAATAACAAGATAATTAACCAGCAAATAAACCTGGATGCATGAATACTTATCTGTATGAGGAAAATGGAAACACAAAGGAACCTCCAAAAGATTCAGTGTAACTCCTGATCGCCCTACACCCTACGCGTATCGCCACTAGAGTGGCTTTGTCAGGGGAAGCCACTCTAGTGGCGATACAAGTAGGGTGTAGGGCGATCAGGAGTTACACTGAATCGTTTGGAGGTTCCTTTGTGTTTCCATTTTCCTCATACAGATAAGTATTCATTCCAAATGCAAAGACACATGCTGTGATCCTACATACCTCCTAGAGTCTTCGAGTGGTGGTAGGAGGGAAGAGTTATGTAAATTCTTCCTCACCGCTGCTTGAAGGAACCAGCCTTCTACCCCAGCAGAGGTGGTGTTTTGGGCAGGAGTGGGCATAGGGTGCTCTTTGTCTCCATGTCCCCACTCTGTGTACTTGTTCACTTCCACCTACCTGCTTTTCTCCATCTCAAAGAACGATGTGCTGTGAGATGATGTCTCTTGCCAATGAGAGGGCACCAGCTCACATTCTGGATTCCTCTGTCATTGGAGGAGGTGGTAACGGGGAACACTTGGGGCATGGAAGAGGCAAAGATTGACAGGCTGAAGTACAGAGCTGTACCGCAGCCTGTCCTGAAGTGATGTCACTCAGATCATAAAGCCTATCCCTCCGTCAATAGAGCATTAAAAAAAAAGGATTGTCAGCCGCTGTCTCAGCTTCTATCTCTGCCCTGACTTTAGATGTTCATTACAATGTCCTCATGTGGTGGTATTATACACCAACCAAACTACATGCTATATCCAAGCAAATCTCCCCACTGTGCTGGAGATGCCAACATGGATCAGGTTCCCCAACCCACATCTGATGGTCTTGTTCAAAAATTGCCCCATACCGGGCTGCCTGCTTGGATTATATTGAATCCACCCTCCAAATCACCTTGTCCAAAACCTTTTGGCAAACCCTGTTTTATCTTCATCTACCTCCCCTTCCCATCTTCGCCAAACAGGCCCTTCTCACAATGCGTAATGTGGCCAAAACACTTATCCTTCGACATGGGCATAAAACAGAACCCCGTACCCTTCACAGCTTATATTAGTTTCAGTTTTACTGCCATATCTATATTGTTCATCTAACCTACAGGCTTTAATGCACTGGTTAGCCCCATCCCTCCAACCCCCCTTTTTTTTCTTCTCTCCTCCTATCCCTAGATACACTTGGCCTTTCCCGTTCCCCTTCCCTGCTTCTCTCCCTCTCTCTCTCCCTTCTTTTCTCTTCCTTCCTCTCTTCTACCTCTTTCCTACATTCTCTACCTTCCTGAACTATACCTCTTGAGAACTTGATCCTGATTATGGTTCTATATTAAACATGTGAACATTTTCACATTCATCCTCTACTGTATTGTGGAACCTGTACTCCTCTCTTTGTATTTGCGCTTATCTTCAATAAAGCTACTTTGAAAACTTTAAAAAAAAGGGATTGAACTTTTATTAGCAAAAGCGAGATTCGTATATAAAGGACTTTTAAACCTTGGAATGATAGGGAGGTCTCCAATGCACTTCGAAACAATGCTTTAGAGAGTCTGATGAATAAGGCTCTGTATGAGAGTTTAAATAGACTGTTACATGCACTCCATAGCTAGGCCGAAAAGCTGCCTTGTTTAAAGTTACATTGTAAGTAATTATACTGGTGAGATGGCTCACTTGGTTAAAGGAGCAGTAAACTTTTTTTATGAAAATACATATTTTATAGATCTTTTCCTGCTGAATAAAACAAGGTCACTCCCACTGCTGTCAGATGTTTTATTCAAAATTTATAACAGTTCAAATAATCAGGAAGTGAATTTACTGTGTTTACTTCCTGATAGATCTAACTGACAGGAAGTGAATTTACTGTGTTTACTTCCTGATAATTCTGACAGGAAGTGACAGCCAGTTTATATATCATTCTATGGAGACCCGTATATCTCTGACTTTCCTATTAGAATCTAACAGGCAATCTAATTAGAATTTGACCACTAGAGGGCACTGCTAATGTAAAAAAAACATGGGTTTAAACGGTAATAACTCTGGAAATATAAATCTCTCAGCAGTGGGAGTATCCTTATATTACACAATAGGAAAATCCCTACAATACATATTTTTTCATAAAAAAAGTTCACTGTTCAAAGCGCAAGGTCACAGGTTCTAGTCCCAGCAGGGTCAACTCAGCCTTTCATCCTTCTGAGGTAGATAAAATGAGTACCATTAAATTGGGTAATAATATCTATACCCCAGGACATACATGACAATGAGAGACAATCTCAATGTATCCTTCCTGGTAAAATACTTTACTGGGAGGAGATTCACTAAGCAGTGATAAGGAGGTGATGAAGTAGAGATGACTTCTCCAATGTTGTCACTTCTCCAGTTCCTATTCTCTTCTATGGAGCCAATGCACTAAGATCTCCAAAGTTAAAGAAATGTCAGTGCATAGGCTCCATAGGAATTGGGGAAGTGATAAACTGGAGATGTTAAAGGGATAGTAATACTTCGTTTTATCTTTATTTTATTTTGTAGGCATTAAAAAAACATGAAGAACGATATAAGTCTTATCTCTCAAACCTTTATGGCTTGAGAGATATTCACAAGCAAAGTTTCCCCCTCCCGCCCCTTTTTCCTAGTGTAAGCCATCTCTTCTCAGATGTGAAATCCAGTCCATAGACCAGACAGAAAACAGCAGGGGACAATCTTCTTCCTATGAGAACAATGAAAGCCCTGCCCCCCTTGACAAGTTTTTCAGGTTTTTCCCCTATCTTAATTGAAGATTGAACCTCTCTGCGATCTACCTGGGCACCTCCCTTCTGATCTGGCTGAGCAGTGTTTCATCAGTAAAAGGGGCGGGAGGGGGATACTTTGTCATTGAATTACTCTTGAACTACAACTCTGACAGAACTGAAATAACACTCTCCAAGTCCAAATACTATGATGATTAATTAGAGCTGCTTGTATTATGAAACATTACTATCCCTTTAAAACCTCTTTATCACTGCTTAGTGAATCTCACCCTGGTCACTTTATTAGATACAATAGTCTAATAGCAGATAGAACCACCACTGGTTTCATTAGTTATTGTGTTGACTTCATGAGGCTCCTTAAATGTTCTAGAGGGATGCCTGACAGTGTAGACTCTATTGTATCCAGTGGTTGCCTTTGATTAATGGTGGTGGGTCCCTAACCCAAACAGCTTTTTCCACCTCATCAGATGTGCTGACAGATGAGTTGAGATCCAGTGACTTGATTTTAGCAAACGAGTCTTAATTAATACTGTTTACCATATCATACGGATTCCGCGCTGATCATAATAGTCACTAGAGCTACACCTTCTTAAGTGTTCATGACCCGCCATTAGGACAATGCCTATTGTGAGTGGGCAGGGCCCCCCACTGGGAGAACGCATGCACTGATTAGTGGATTCTTCCATTATGGGGAGCACTTACAGCGAATGGAAAGAGATTACCCTAAACCCTTAGGAGAATGCCAAAATTTGAGATAATTTCATAACTTTGCATGTGTGTAGAATACAATCAATACCTTTTGGAAACTGCCCAGTCACTAGTATTTCCTTTATGAATTCTGCATAATACATTTTTTTCAATACACATGACGTCTATCATTTGTCTTCACTCATGATTGATTACTGTCTAATATGGTCAGGAAAAGCTCATTAAATGAATGTCATGTTGTGCACCTTTAACACTTTGAGAGCCAAAGGGGTATGCAATGCATGCTTTGCATAACCCTCTGGCACTCAATGGCTTAAAATCCTGCCCTACACTGGACAACAATTGTACATACAATTGCACTTACTAGATAGATACTTGTATCGTTGCCCAGTCATAAACTATGTAGCATCCACAATGATACACCAAGGGTTTCCAATGCGATGAGTCTTTCAACGGATGGACGGCATACACACGCTGCTTATCCTCCGATGTTATGTGCAGTCGGTCTCCAGTATATACCGGGACATCACCATGCGTACACCCAAAGAACCTTATTAACAGGCACAAGAGGAGAAAAATCCCTCTGATGGTAAACTGTATCATTTATGTCCCCACCAGGAGTCCCTCACTGATTGAACTAGTTGCTATGAATACTAGAGAAGATTCCATGACATCTTAAAGTGGAACTACCACCTCCACTAAAGTCACCCTGCAATACTAGCTTTGTAATCATTATTTTACTTCTCAAAAATGCCCACAAATAAAGTTATCCTTAAGCTTCCGAGACTGACGGCCAGGTTACTGCAGCCTGTGTGCCTGCGCCATGAGTCTCTTCCGGAGCTGTCCGGGCCAGTGCAATGCCTGTGAATTGTGAAGAGGACTGACAGTGCAGGCGCGCATTCAAGATGTCCCCGGTGCTGTCTGGCTTCCGGTCTTGGAAGCTTAAGGATAACTTTATTTGTAGGCACTTTTGAGAGGTAAAATAATTATTACAAAGCTAGTCGCCACCTGCATTAGTCTTGCAGGGTGACTTTAGTTGAGGTGGTAGTTCCGCTTTAAGTATTCAATGGGTTAAAAGCATAATTTAAATAAACAGGCAATAGGGGATTTTTTGTCTCTTCAGGTCTTTTGCTAGGGCACCTGAGACTGCTCGACTCCCTCTTTTAAAATTAACTCCCATCCTCCCATCCCCAGTGCCTCCCTGTCTTACCCATAGAAGAGGAGTTTAGTGAGGTCTAGTGTAGTCCTTCTGGCTGTATTGGGGATACAGGGGGATGCCTTTCCCTTGCACCATCCACTAGAAAAGAGGTCTGGCTGGATCTTCTTGCAGCGCCGACCACTGAAAAAAAGTCATGGCTTAGTTGTTTTAAATGGAAAATTCTCCAATATAATTAAACTTAAGAGTGGAGTATGTCAGGTATCAGTATTTGGTCCATTGCTTTTTAAAGTATTTATAAATGACCTGGAAATAGTTATTGAAAGCAACATTTCAATATTTGCAGATGACACTAAATTATGGGGTAATAAATTCAGAACAGGATAATTGCTCTCTACAGAGGGATTTACAAAAAATGGCAGATTGAGCAAACAAATGGAATATGAAGTTTAATGTGGGAAAGTGTAAAGTTTGGGAAGAAAAAAATCTCAATGTTACTTAATGGAATCATTTTAGGGGACTCGTTGCTAGAGAAAGACCTGGGAATCCTTGTAAACTACAAATATGGAAGCAGTGACCAGTGTCAAACAGCAGTAGCAAAAGTAAAATCCTGTCTTGCATAAAAAGAGGTATTGAAGCAAGAGTGGATAACTTCATTTTGCCACTGTACAACTCATTGGTAAGACCTCACCTTGAATGCAGTACAGTTTTGGGCACCAGTTCTGAAAGAGGATATACTAGAACTAGAGAGGGTACAGCGGAGAGCAACAAAATTAATTAAGGGAATAGAGGACTTGATGTATGAGGAACGACTAGACAAACTTGGTTTATTTACACTAGAGAAAATACGACTAAGAGGAGACCTTATCACATTGTACCAGTATATGAGAGGTCAATACAAGGATCTCTGCGGTGAGCTATTCATGCCAAGGTTTGATGAAATAACCGGGGCCATCAATTAAGATTAGTGGAAAGGCCAAATATTTGGTAATGGCAGATACAATGGATACATTTAAGAGAAGAGTACATGCATTTCTTTCAAGAGGGAACATACAGGGTTATACTGTGTATTAGTAGGTAAAAGAGGGAGTTCCGGTAAATAGAATAATCCTCATTTGGTAGCAGGAAGGTTTATATAATTCTCACTTTTCTGGGTTATATGAGGCAAAGATTGAACTTGATGGGCTTGTGTCTTTCTCAACTTAATTTACTATATTACTATGTAATGCTGCTGCATCAAAATTGACTTTCCTGTACCATTTCAGAAGACATAATTTGCTGTTGCCGACTTCCAGTTAAGGACACCAAGCTTCAAAGATGACATGGCAGTGTACTCCAAACAGTCTTAGTCTCCTCTTCTGTGTGAGGTTCACTTGAGTGGACTTAAGGTCGAGGAATGATGCTTATCAGCAGACGTCCAACCTTCTCCCCAGCAGATGGCGCAGCAACGAGATCCAAGCATCTCTCCAAATGTCAGCTGGAATTAGAAACAGATTGATCTTCTGAAACCCGGAGAAGAATATGTGCAGTTTGTGAATCTAACTTAGCTGAAGAGTACACTATAAGAATTTGTCTGGCCTGTATTAAAGGGATAGTAATACTTCGTTTTATCTTTATTTTATTTTGTAGGCATTAAAAAAACATGAAGACCGATATAAGTATTATCTCTTAAACCTTTATGGTTTAAGAGATATTCACAAGCAAAGTATCCCCCCCCGTTCAGCCAGATCAGAAGGGAGGTGCCCAGGTAGATTGCAGAGAGGGACAATCTTCAATTAAGATAAGGGAAAAACCTGAAAAAGGTGTCAAGGGGGGCAGGGCTTTCATTGTTCTCATAGGAAGAAGATTGTCCCCTGCTGTTATCTGTCTGGTCTATGGACTGCATTCCACATCTGAGAAGAGATGGCTTACACTAGGTAAAAGGGGCGGGAGGGGGAACTTTGCTTGTGAATATCTCATAAACCATAAAGGTTTGAGAGATAAGACTTATATCGTTCTTCATGTTTTTTTAATGCCTACAAAATAAAATAAAGTTAAAACGAAGTATTACTATCCCTTTAAGTATAAAATATTTGAAAGTATGTCTAAATAATTACTTAGATACAAAGTATGACACAGGCAACTTTCGATGCTGTTAATGCTACTAGCTACACTAGCTGAATCTATTTCGTCAGGCATAAGAAGTCATAGCCCACCCTTATTTAGCAATTCTGGGTTTCGGGGAGACCTCAGAGGAAGCCAGCAATGAAGACTCATATATCTTTGCAGCAGAAAATATTGAACCATTGAGTAAAATTTTAATATTTTCTATGAATTTAAAGCAGGAGACTGGTAGAGTGAAAGTGATACCTTTATCTTCTGAGTGGCTCTAGGATGAAAGCTTTCAAGACAACCTAGGTCTCTTCTTCAGGTATAATAAGAATGAAGACTGAATACACAATATATGACATGTTAAAGGGATAGTAATGTTTCAAAATAAAAACAGCTCCAATTAATCTTCATAGTATTTGGACCATGGAGAGTGTTATTTCATTACTGTCAGAGTTGTAGTACAAGAGTAATTGAACGATAAAGTATCCCCCTCCTGCCCCTTTTACCTAGTGTAACACTGCTCACCTCAGATCAGAAAGGTCCAGGTGGCTTGTAGAGAGGACAGTCTTCAATAAGGGAAAAACCTGTCAAGGGGGGCAGGGTTTTCATTGTTCTCACAGTAAGAAGATTGTCCCTTGCTGTGATCTTTCTGGTCTTAAGACCAGATTCCACATCTGAGGGGAGGCGGCTTACACTAGGTAAAAGGGATGAGAGGGGAAACTTTATCATTCAATTACTCTTGAACTACAACTCTGACAGTACTGAAATAACACTCTATGGCTCATATACTATGAAGATTAATTGGAGCTGCTTTTATTTTGAAACATTACTATCCCTTTAAACACTCATGCAAATTATATTAACATATACATCCCACTAGCAATAGAGTCTGTTTGTAGTGGACTAAAAATACAAACAAGATTTATTACCTTTTTGATGCTCCAGTGAATTTTAGTCTTTAGCCGGAGATGGCTCAGTCTATAGAATGTATGGGTTTACCCTTCAAGTGCCAGGGTTGAGATAATGTGACATAAATTCATTGTCATGGTTCAGGCCACAGTTCAAAGTGGTTATCAATTTATACTCACAGATATTTCTGTCTCTCTATGTCATAAAATGTCCCAGCAGTACAGTTACTTTGTGATCTTTAAAGGGATAGTAATGCTTCATTATTACTATCCCCCATGTTGTAGCCCTTAAAATTCTGAATTCAACGATATCAGCGGCATCTCTCAAACCTTTATGGTTTGAGAGATATCCACTTTCAAATTTCCCTCTCCTTCTCTCTCCGCTGACGTCATCATTCTATCTGACAGCAGGGGAATCCGGTCAGTGAGTAAGCGGCGGCTCTGCAGGAGTCCTGAGATCGTGTTATAGAAACAGAAATCCTTCACTAAAATGGTGTTCTACGTGAAGGTATCTACTCATCAGATTTTTCTTTATATTTTTAGATGGTGATCACAGAACTGCAATTCCTGGGATGGCTGGTCAGTCTGAAAAAAATCAGACCTAGTATCGTCTTGATCTCTTCTTAAATGCTTCAACCCAATCCGTGCGATTCTAAAGAAGAAAGATTGTACAAGTTGGACGTCAAAAGATGTTTAAAGGGTTAGTAATACTTTAATTTTATTAATCCCCATTTTATACAACTTAAAAAAAGATTGTTAATGCCCCAAAATCAATTTCAAAGTCTCCCCTTCCCTCCCCTTTCCCCCGATATCAGCTTCTTGCTCACTGCCCAGGAATCCGATCTTGGGGCCATCTGGCGGCTCTGCAGCAGTGCCGAGATCTCGTTAATGAAGAAAAAATATTTCACTTCTACATGTTTGAGAGATGTGATTTGGGGCATTAACAATCTTTTATTATGTTGTGTAAAATGGGGATTAGTAAAAATAAAGTATTACTATCCCTTTAAAATATTATGTGGACAGAACAAATTTCTCCAGGAAAAGCTGTTCGCCCTTCATCAACTTCTTTGGGGCCACTAAAGGGTTGAAAGTTTCAAATTCTACATCACAGAATGGTTAAGACTGGCCATATCTGAAGCTTAGACTTCTCAAAGGAAAGAACCTCCATTGAAGATTAACCCTTTAAGTGCCAGACAAGGCATATAAAAAATGTACCTTCAATCATCTTGACAGTCTGATTTTGACAGAAAACGTCTGCAAGTTGTAGTTACTTAATATGCCTCTATGCTCTCTCTGCCCCAGGTGTGCTACCAGAAGACCTGATGCCCTTCATAGTCTTAATACGTAGCACATGTAACATGGACTTCCTTCCCTTATTGGTGATGTTAATTTAATTCTATTTATTTAAAAATCATTTGTGTTCTGGTTTGTCTCTGCTGAAACATTGGGGATAGCAAGCTGCGTAGTCTTTTTAAAGCGGAGCTAACACCCAAATTAAAGTTACCCCCGAATAATTGTGCACATAACGATAAGCATATCCATAGTAGTATTATCCGGAATAGGTCCTGCGTTATTGACAAATCAGTTTTGTTCTGAGACGGTCAGGCGAACAGCTTGCTGCAGAGGGATCTGTCGTCTGCAACGTCAGTCCTTTCCTGTTACCTTAAGGTACAATGTAACTCCTCCTAAAGGAGACCGGGACGGACAGAGCAGGCACTTAGATGTCTCTATGGAAAGATGTCTGGATTTGTCAATAACACCGGACTTATTCTAGATAATGTTAGTATGGATATGTCTATTGCTATATGCATAATTGTTTGGGGGTAACTTTAATTCAGGTGATAGTTCTTCTTTAAAGCATTTCCTTGTTGTACTTTGGAGTGGGATCTCTCTCAGATCTGCTATGGAGACTATGAAGGAAAATGAACAGACAGATAATAAAATGTTGTACTTGTGCCATATTGTGAAGTTGGTTTGCTCCTCGATTGCAACTTTTTTGTGCCTAATGCCCACTCAGCCATTTTCTCTGCTACTAATATTACAGTCATTTCACAGCTGCAACAAACTCCAAGCAGTTGTCCCCAACATCCATTACCAGGGCCGGATTTACATCTCAGGAGCCTGTAGACACAGAAATCTGAAGCGCCCCCCTGTGGCCCATCTGCACTGGACACCTCCACAATGCTCCTAATCTCCACGTTGCCCCCATCATCTCCACATTGCCCCCCATTAGCTCCAACTTGCCACCATCATCTCTATATTGCCCTCAAATTTCTCCCATCATCTTCATATACCATACTGCCCTCACATTGCCCCTATCAGCTCCATATTGCCCTCACATTGCCCCCCATCAGCTCAATATTTCCCCCATCAGATCCATGTTACCCTCATATTGCCCCAGTGTCCGTTTCCTACCTCTTCCCTGGTGGTCCAGTGGCAAGACAGGTCTGTGCCTCCTCCTTCTGCACGGATCTGTAGCTGCTGGAGCTCCCGCGTGGTCTTCAGTAATGCAGAGCGCTGGGAGATGATGTCATCTCCCAGCGCTCTGTATTACTACAAACCCAACGAGGAAGCGCAGCAGCTACAGGTCTGTGCCGAAGAAGGAGACACAGACCTGCCTTCATGGTGCCGGGCGGGGAGGTGACTCAGGAGAATTTAATAATAATAAAAAAAAACAAAAAAAACAAAAACAAAACACACATGATTCCAGCGACAGGCGCCCCTCTGTTGGGTGCGCCTGTAGGCAGATGCCTATTCTGCCTAATTCTAAATCTGGCCCTGTCCATTACACTGCGGTCACTGTCCGCTCGGCTGTCCAATAACACCGAAATAAATACAGCAATAGACTCAGTCTGTTGTCATTAAGATAACCTTCTATAACTCAGCTATTAAACTTAATAGATAGAGAAGAAAATCAATTGTGAACATACTGAGAGTCATATTGCTGGTACAGCCAGGAACCTCAAGGTCTAACCGTAAATGACAGACAAATTCTAACCCGGAATAGTGTGAAGTAGCTGAGATATGGTCAGAGAATTAAAGGTGTAGTAAACTTTTATTATGGAAAAAATAAATAAACAAATAAAACGGAAGGTTTTTTTCTGCTGAATATAACAAAGCTACTCTCACTGCTGGCGTCCTTTTAATTTCAAAATGTGTTACAGCTTAAAGGGATAGTAATACTTAATAATTACTAATGTCTATATCAAAGTCATATTAAAAATAAATGTATTACCCCCAGTGTCATCTCTCAAATCTTTATGGTTTGAGAGATAATCGCTCCTAAAGTTGCCCTCCCCCTCCCCCTTCCCTGAAGTCAGCGTTCTAGCTGACTAAAGGGAAATCTGGTCTTACGATCATCAGGAGGCTCTGCAGCAAAGCCGCGATCGCCTTAATAAAAAAAAATATTTCACTAAAACGGTCTTCTACGTGTGCTTGCATACCAAGCACAAACCAAGCACACATAGAAGACCATTTCAGTGAAAGATTTCTTTTTTATTAACGCGATCTCAGCTGTGCTGGAGAGCCGCCTGAAAGTCATACGACAGGCTTCCCTGCAGTCAGCTACAACGCTGAATTTGGGGAAGGGGGAGGGAGAGGGAATCTTTAGGAGCAATTATCTCTCAAACCATAAAGGTTTGTGAGATGACACTGGGGACAATACATTTCTTTTTAATATGACTTTAATACAGAGGTTAGTAATTATTAAGTATTACTATCCCTTTAAGCTGTTATGTATTTATCTTAAATGTTTAGCAACAGTGCCCCCTGGTGTCCAGTAGTGATGAGCGAGCATGCTCGGCCGAAGCTCGGTTCGGCTCGAGCATCGCTCTGCTCGGCACATGGCGGTACTCGTACGAGTACCGCATGTGCTCGTCCGCCATGTTCGGGTCTCCTCCCCGCACGTTTTGCGGCTGCTGCACAGCCAATAAACGTGCGGGGAGGCTCTGACATCAGTGTAATGCCAGCAGCCATGTTGGCTGCTGGCATTACACTGATTGGCTGGGCAGAACTCGTGATCGGGTGCTGTATAGCACCCGACTTGCGAGTTCTGCTCATTCTCAGCCAGGGAGAGATGTGATCAGGCAGGGAAAGTCAATGTAGGGAGAATAAAAGTGTTGGTAGTAGTTCAAGACCCAAAAGTCCTTTTTAGGACTGTTGTGTGTGGGGGCAGCATTTATATTTTGTTTGGGGGGGCACAATTTCATTTTTTTTTTTTAAGGTGGGATATTCTGTTTAGTGTGCCTAGCCGCAGATTAGCGTCACATTCTGTTTAGTGTGCCTAGCCGCAGATTAGCGGCACATTCTGTTTAGTGTGCAAATTCATAAATTAACGTCACATATTCCGTTCACTGTGCCTAGCCGCAGATTAGCGTCACATTTTGTTTAGTGTGCCTAGCCGCAGATTAGCGGCACATTCTGTTTAGTGTGCAAAATCATAAATTAACGTCACATATTCCGTTCACTGTGCCTAGCCGCAGATTAGCGTCACATTCTGTTTAGTGTGCCTAGCCGCAGATTAGCGGCACATTCTGTTTAGTGTGCAAATTCATAAATTAACGTCACATATTCCGTTCACTGTGCCTAGCCACAGATTAGCGTCACATTCTGTTTAGTGTGCCTAGCTGCAGATTAGCGGCACATTCTGTTTAGTGTGCAAATTCATAAATTAACGTCACATATTCCGTTCACTGTGCCTAGCCGCAGATTAGCGTCACATTCTGTTTAGTGTGCCTAGCCGCAGATTAGCGGCACATTCTGTTTAGTGTGCAAATTCATAAATTAACGTCACATATTCCGTTCACTGTGCCTAGCCGCAGATTAGCGTCACATTTTGTTTAGTGTGCCTAGCCGCAGATTAGCGGCACATTCTGTTTAGTGTGCAAAATCATAAATTAACGTCACATATTCCGTTCACTGTGCCTAGCCGCAGATTAGCGTCACATTCTGTTTAGTGTGCCTAGCTGCAGATTAGCGGCACATTCTGTTTAGTGTGCAAATTCATAAATTAACGTCACATATTCCGTTCACTGTGCCTAGCCGCAGATTAGCGTCACATTCTGTTTAGTGTGCCTAGCCGCAGATTAGCGTCACATTCTGTTTAGTGTGCAAATTCATAAATTAACGTCACATATTCCGTTCACTGTGCCTAGCCGCAGATTAGCGTCACATTCTGTTTAGTTTGCCTAGCCGCAGATTAGCGTCACATTCTGTTTAGTGTGCAAATTCATAAATTAACGTCACATATTCCGTTCACTGTGCCTAGCCGCAGATTAGCGTCACATTCTGTTTAGTGTGCCTAGCCGCAGATTAGCGGCACATTCTGTTTAGTGTGCAAAATCATAAATTAACGTCACATATTCCGTTCACTGTGCCTAGCCGCAGATTAGCGTCACATTCTGTTTAGTGTGCCTAGCCGCAGATTAGCGGCACATTCTGTTTAGTGTGCAAATTCATAAATTAACGTCACATATTCCGTTCACTGTGCCTAGCCGCAGATTAGCGTCACATTCTGTTTAGTGTGCCTAACCGCAGATTAGCGGCACATTCTGTTTAGTGTGCAAAATCATAAATTAACGTCACATATTCCGTTCACTGTGCCTAGCCGCAGATTAGCGTCACCTTCTGTTTAGTGTGCCTAGCCGCAGATTAGCGGCACATTCTGTTTAGTGTGCAAAATCATAAATTAACGTCACATATTCCGTTCACCGTGCCTAGCCGCAGATTAGCGTCACATTCTGTTTAGCGTGCCTAGCCGCAGATTAGCGGCACATTCTGTTTAGTGTGCAAATTCATAAATTAACGTCACATATTCCGTTCACTGTGCCTAGCCGCAGATTAGCGTCACATTCTGTTTAGTGTGCCTAACCGCAGATTAGCGGCACATTCTGTTTAGTGTGCAAAATCATAAATTAACGTCACATATTCCGTTCACTGTGCCTAGCCGCAGATTAGCGTCACATTCTGTTTAGTGTGCCTAGCCGCAGATTAGCGGCACATTCTGTTTAGTGTGCCTAGCCGCAGATTAGCGGCACATATTCCGTGTAATATGAAGAAGGCTGGTAAAAAGGGACGGGGAAGTGGACGTGATCCTGATAGTTCAGGGCGCGGGTCAGGACGCGTAGAAACTGTGCCTGGTGCCAGAGCACAAGACAGAAAGACATCCACCATACCTAGCTTCATGTCTCAGTTTACAGGGCGTCGCAGGACATTACTCTCGAGGTCAGACCACTGCGAACAGGTGGTCGGTTGGATTTCAGCTGATACTGCTTCCAGTCGGTTAAGCACCACCCTGTCTTCCACCAAGTCCACTCTCAGTAGCCAAGAGTCTGGTCAACATAATCCTCACCCTGATCATCCTTCCTCCCACCATAGAGGGTCTGGCCAAAGAAGTGATCCCACACTGGGATATAGTGAGGAGCTCGTCTCATCACCAATCCTTGATTTGAACCTCTCTCCAAGCACGCTTGCAGAGGAACATGAGATCTTGTGCCCTGATTCACAACCTCTAGAGGGTACCCAATCACAAGAAGATGACAGAGGGGAACGGCATTTAAGGTCAAAGGAAGTGGATGATGATGATGATGAGACACAGTTGCCATCAAATCAACCACAATTACTGTCTCAAGACCTTGTTGAGGAGGATGATACACAGTTGTCAATGACTGAGTATGTGGTGGGATCAAGAAATGAGGAGGATGATCAGAGTGAGGAAATGGAGGAGGACTTGGTGGACGATGAGGTCACTGACCCCACCTGGGAAGGTGGAGAGCCGAGCGATGACAGCAGTCCTGAGGGTGAGCCATCTGCAGCACCGCAACAGGCTGGAAGAGGCAGTGGTGTGGCTAATGAAAGAAGGCGGACCGCACCAAACCGGCCCGCAAATTTTCCACGGAGCACCCCCTTGCGTAAATCTCCCTTGCCAAGGGCTAGGTGTTCCGCGGTATGGCGTTTTTTTAAGGAAAGTGCGGACGACAAAAAAATTGTAGTTTGCAACCTGTGCCACACCAGAATGAGCCGAGGCATGAACACTAGAAACCTCACCACTAGTGATGATCGAGCACCCAGATGCTCGGGTGTTCGGGTGCTCTGGCCGAGCGCCCCCGGAGGCTCGAGTGCTCGGCCGAGCACCTGAGCCCCATTGAAGTCAATGGGAGGACTCGAGCATTACACCAGGCACCCCCTGCTCTGATGAGGGGAGGGTGCCTGGTCCATAGGAAAAGGGCAGAAAATGATGGACACACCACAGAAATGGTTCAGGGACAGCATAGGGAGGATGTCTGGATGCACATTGCCCCTTCCTCAATGCCCCCTTCATCTCCACACTGCCCCTTCATCTCCACGATGCCCCTTCCACACTGCCCCTTCCATCTCCACAATGTCCCCTTCATCTCCATCTCCACGATGCCCCTTCCACAATGCCCCTTCCACAATGCCCCCTTCATCTCCGCAATGCCCCTTCCACAATGCCCCCTTCATCTCCGCAATGCCCCCATCTCCACTTCACCTCCACATTGCACCTTCATCTTCACATTTCCCCTGGTGGTCTAGCGGTGTACTTGACAGATCTGTGCCTCCTTCGGCACAGATCTCTTTGACTGAAGCTCCCAGCGCCGCTGTAGTATTGCAGAGGCTGGGAGATGATGTCATCTCCCAGCGCTCTGTATTACTAGAGCGGTGAGATGAGTGAGAGATCAGGTAAGCTGCGGGCGAGGGGGTTGAATCTCCCGGCCAAATGAGGGGGGCCCGGAAAGCCTCATTCAAGTTGAATGAGGCTTTCCAGGCCCCCCTCATTTGGCTGGGCCCTAGGCAGGCGCCTTGTGCGGGGAGGAGACCCAAACATGGCGGGCGAGCACATGCGGTACTCGTACGAGTACCGCCATATGCCGAGCAGAGCGATGCTCGAGCCGAACCGAGCTTCGGCCGAGCATGCTCGCTCATCACTACTCACCAGCACCAGCATGATCCGACACATGGCATCCAAGCACCGTAATAAGTGGGAGGAACGCCCGGATCGCCAATCTGTGTCTGCAGGCCACACCACTGCCTCCTCTTCCCCTGTTTTCGGTGCCGGCCAATCGCCTGTCGAAGGCGCAGGCCCGCATACCTCCCGCCCTGCACCTGTACCATCTGAAGCACCATCAGCGACCACATCCACTTCCCTGTCCCAGCGCAGCGTCCAAATGTCGTTACCCCAGGCATTTGAGCGCAAGCGAAAATACCCAGCCACCCACCCACAGGCCATAACACTAACCTCACACCTTTCCAAATTACTGGCCATCGAAATGCTGCCATTTAGGCTTGTGGAGATGATGATGACAGCAGCTGTCCCTCGGTACGCAGTCCCCAGCCGCCACTACTTTTCCCGGTGTGCCGTCCCCGCCTTACACCACCATGTGTCCCTTAACATCACCCGTGCCCTGACCAACGCAGTTACTGGGAAGGTCCACTTAACGACTGACACATGGACAAGTGCTTGTGGCCAGGGACGCTACATTTCCCTGACGGCACACTGGGTGAATGTCGTGGAGGCTGGGAGCGACTCGGACCCTAGGATGGCACAGGTGCTACCCACGCCGAGGATTGCGGGCCCTACCTCCATCAGGGTTTCCGCCAGCACCTACGTTATTGGCTCCTCCTCCTCCTCCTCCGTTTCCACCTCCGAATTCTCTGCGCGCAGCGCCACTCACCCATCAGCCGGTAGCTGGAAGCAGTGTAGCACTGCAGTGGGGAAGCGTCAACAGGCCGTGCTGAAGCTGATCTGCCTTGGGGACAAACAGCACACGGCCTCAGAGCTGTTGCAGGGGATTAGTCACCAGACCGAGCAGTGGCTCTCGCCACTCAACCTGCAACCAGCCATGGTTGTGTGTGATAATGGGCGTAACTTGGTGGCGGCTTTGGAGCTCGGCAAGCTCACACACGTACCATGCCTAGCGCATGTATTTAATTTAGTGGTTCAGCAATTTCTAAAAACCTACCCCAATTTGCATGATCTCTTGACGAAGGTGCGCCGCGTGTGTGCACATTTCCGTAAGTCATCTACAGCTTCAGCCGGCCTGTTGAAGCTGCAGCAGCGCTTACAATTGCCAGCTCACCGGCTGCTGTGTGACGTGAGCACGCGCTGGAACTCCACCTTCCACATGTTGGCCCGGCTTTGTGAGCAGCAGAGGGCAGTAGTGGAGTACCAGCTGTTACACGGTCGTCGCCTCTCCGTTCAACTTCCTCTAATCAGAAGTGAGGAGTGGGAATGGATGTCAGACCTCTGTGAGGTTTTACGCAATTTTGAGGAATCGACACAGATGGTGAGCGGCGATAACGCTATTATCAGTGTAACCATCCCACTTCTGTGTCTACTGAAACGCTCGCTGCTCACAATTAAAACCGACGCTTTGCATGTGGAAGAGGTGGAAATGGGGGAGGAAGAGCTTACACAAGGTGATAGCCAGAGCACCCTCACTTCGTCTTCTCAGCGACAATTGGAGGAGGCGGAGGAGGAGGAGGAGGAAGACACGGTTGCCTCCGCTACAGAGGGTAGCCATGGAACTTTATTTCCATCTCTTCAGCGTGGGTGGGCAGAAGAGGAGGAAGAGGATGAGGAGATTGAGAGTCATCCTCCTGGTGAGGACAGCGAAATCTTGCCTGTTGGTACTCTGGCACACATGGCTGACTTTATGTTAGGCTGCCTTTCCCGTGACCCACGCGTTATACGCATTTTAGACAACACGGATTACTGGGTGTTCACCCTTCTGGACCCCTGCTACAAAGAGAATTTCTCATCTCTCATTCCTCCGGTGGAGAGGACAAGCAAAATGCTGCAATACCAGAAGGTTCTTGTCGAAAAATTGCTCCAAAATTTTCCATCTGACAACGCTGGCGGCAGAGTACGTGCTACCTTGGCCAACCGAGAAGGGGAGAAAAGGGGAGCACACAGCAGTTCCGACAAAGGCAGGGCAACACTCTCCAAGGCGTGGGACACCTTCATGACACCCCGCTAGCACCCTCACCCTGAAGCGCAGCCTAGTGTCACAAGGAGGGAAAAGTTTTGGAAGATGGTGAAGGAGTACGTAGCAGACCGTGTCAGCGTCCTCAATGATCCCTCTGTGCCTTACAACTACTGGGTGTCCAAGCTGGACACGTGGTATGAACTGGCACTCTACGCCTTGGAGGTGCTGGCCTGCCCTGCCGCCAGCATTCTGTCTGAGCGGGTATTTAGTGCTGCTGGTGGCATCATAACAGATAAGCGTATCCGCCTTTCCACCGAAAATGCTGATAGGTTGACACTTATAAAAATGAACAAGGCCTGGATTTCCCCTGACTTCTCCACTCCACTGGAGGAAAGCCCCGGGTGAACATAAAGTCACTTTAGATATGTTATTTACAATGATGGGAATACTCTGTATTCCCATTCACCCCTTCCACCCAAAAAACGGGTATATGGTTGACTCTTAATCTTCTCATCCTCCTCCTCCTCTTCCATATGCCCAGTGATATAATTTTTATATAGGGCCAGCTCACCAGCTGGCCCAGTGATATAATTTTTATATAGGGCCAGCTCACCAGCGGGCCCTGTGATATAATTTTTATATAGGGCCAGCTCACCAGCGGGCCCTGTGATATAATTTTTATATAGGGCCAGCTCACCAGCGGGCCCAGTGATATAATTTTTATATAGGGCCAGCTCACCAGCGGGCCCAGTGATATAATTTTTATATAGGGCCAGCTCACCAGCGGGCCCTGTGATATAATTTTTATATAGGGCCAGCTCACCAGCGGGCCCTGTTTGACAATTTTTGCATAGGTCAGCTCACCAGCGGGCCTTCTCATATAATGTTTTATTGGGTCAGCTCTCTAGCGGGCCCTCTCATATAATGTTTTATAGCGTCAGCTCACTAGCGGGCCTTCGCATATAATGTTTAGGATGGTCAGCTCCGCAGCAGACCCTCACCCATAATGTTTTAGATGGTCGGCTCAGCAGCAGACCCTCATTCCTAATGTTTTAGATGGTCAGCTTAGCGGCATGCCCTCGCCCCTAATGTTTTAGAGGGTCACCAGCAGGCCATTATTCCTAATTTTTCAAGGCTGTGTATGATGCCCTCCTTTATGTGTAATAAAGGGTGTATTGGAGTGACATTTCAGTCTAATTTTTGGCAGCCCTTTCACTTAGTGCATAGGCTTTATGAGTGTTGGACCACTACCTGAACTATTGTACCACAATGTGAATGAGGCCCTCCATTTTGTGATATACAGGTTGTATCGGAGTGCCTCAGGTCCTCCCATTGAATTAAATAGGGCTGGGGTGTTCGACAGAGCAGAAGGTAGTTCTTGGCTTCATCCACTAAGTCACTTCGTCACTTTTACTGAATGGATCAGACCCCACTGTTCCGACTATAAATTTTGGACTTAACAAGGGCAAACGGACATGTTGTAAAACCTGTGGTAGCTGCGGCCTCCGTTCCTGAATGCTGTACCTTACCCGGGCCATAACCACGTTGAACACCTGCTTTACGCTGCGCACGTTTCCCTCTTAATCATGGCCCCAGTTCCGAAAAATCGATGACAGTTTTTGCAGAATTTGCAGATGATATACAAGTAAATATACAGCAAATACTGTTTGGTAACAATTTTTCTCCTAAAGTCGTTTTTATCTTCCTTTTTGTGTGTTTTACGGTCAGTCTGTAAAAATGGCGTACTACGGGCGAAAGATCGTTCCCAGCAGCGACGTTGGAGTCCAAGATGCATCCAGACATCCTCCCTATGCTGTCCCTGAACCATTTCTGTGGTGTTTCCATCATTTTCTGACCTTTTCCTATGGACCAGGCACCCTCCCCTGATCAGAGCAGGGGGTGCCTGGTGTAATGCTCGAGTCCTCCCATTGACTTCAATGGGGCTCGGGTGCTCGGCCGAGCACTCGAGCCTCCGGGGGCGCTCGGCCAGAGCACCCGAACACCCGAGCATTGGGGTGCTCGCTCATCACTAGTGTCAAGTAAGTTCCCCATGTGTCCCGATAGTTCTTCTGTTGCATCTTATGGGAGAAATAAGCTGCTGGCTACAGTTTCCATAGAATGTGATAGGAACAGCTCAGTCACTTTATGACAGCGTGAAGTGTAATAACTTTTGAAGGAATTGGGAGCATCCCACCAAAAAATGTCCTACAATATAACATTTTTTTTCTCATAAAAAAAAGGCTGCTCTTTTAACCCTTTCAGTGCCAGAGAGGTATCCAACGCATTGCAACCACTGTGACGCTCAAAGGGTTAAAGAGCGAGACTAGGAGGACACTGCAGAGGGGGAAACTGTATACATTTTCCATTCTTAAATTTATTGAGCCAGATTAACCCCTTAACGACCGGTGACAGGCCAAGACCATCATCGTTTTTTCCACTTATGGACCTGTGATGGTCCTGGCGCTTCATGTGAGCGCTGTAAGCACAAACGGGGGTCTGAAATAGACTGCTCCAAGACTGGAGTGGTCTCTCTCAGACTCCCATTCGGCACCCCAGTACACATCATCAGTCACACGTGCCAGCGCACCATCAATGATCAAACCGATCCTTAAGGGAATGTATCTTCCCTGGACTGCCAGTCATTAAAGGTAATGTTTCACAATAAAAGCAGCTCTAATTAATCTTCATAGTATTTGGGCCACGGAGAGGTTATTTCAATACTGTCAGAGTTGTAGTTCAAGAGTGATTGAATGATAAAGTATCCCCCTCCTGCCCATTTTACTGATGTAACACTGCTCACCTCAGACTTGACCAGACAGATCACAACAAGGGACAATCTTCTTACTGTGAGCATAAGGATAACCCCGTCCCCTTGACAGGTTTTTCAGGTTTTTCCTTATGATCACTGAAGACTGTCCCTCTCTGAGATCCATCCGGACAATCTTGCTTCACAATGCTTTGGAGAACTCTCTAGTATTGAAGGGGTTAAAATCCCCATTTAAATCAATTGGATTTTTTTTAGTTCTCCTCCTATAGTGCAAATGGTTTGCAGCAGAACGCCTTCACTCTTCTTTTGAAAATACGACCCTAATAATATTCCCCCCAATGCTTAGCTTTCTATGGCCAGAAAATCCTATTGGCCTCTATACATGTTTGTGTTTGTGCCTTTTTTCAATATCATCATACCTGGGAACGTTGTCTTCTAGAGTTCCTGGACGGGGCTCATGAGGTGCCGCTGGAGGGATATAAATTAAGTGAATTGTGTCAGAAAGGGGCGGAGCTTAACTGAGGGATGGTGGTGCTTAAAGAACTGTGTCATAAAGTGGGCGGGAAGTAGACGGAAAAGGGTGTGAAGAAGGAGAAGTGGGCAGGAAGTGGGAGGAGCATAGTGGGGAGGAGGAGAAGTGGCGGAGTCTCATGGACAGATCCGAAGACTTCGCAGGCATGAATGTCATCTTCAGTCAATTCTGGATGCCATGCCTATGGAGGAGGAAGTTAATTCTTGGCAGCTACATATGATTACCATGTGCAGTGAACAGAGCCAGTAACCGTCATGTCCACCTCCATGGACAATCCAGGATTGATTGTTAGATATTTCTAGAACTAGAGCACAAGCGGGAAATTAGGGATCATTAGGATTTTCTGACCTTAGTAATGTAAATGGGCAGTGATTGTTAAGTTTTTTTTATTTCTTATTTAACTCTTTGAATGTTAGAGAGGTTTCCAGTGCATCCAGTGGTTAAAAGACCCATTTATAGAAGGGGGAATTTTATTTTGTACCCTATGGTGCAGATTGTTTGCTCCAAACTTGCTCCTATTTCTTTATAAATAATAAATTGCAACTGTTTTCTTGCTTCATTTATGTAGCATATGTTTCATATGAACAGTGTTCCCTATCTGTTATGTCCAAGTCTGGATACCAGGCTCCCCTGGACAAGGCACTTAAGGTGCTCTTAGCTCCACCCATAGCCACACCCCCAGTCCGCACATAACCCCACCCCAAGTCCCATCCACTGTTTCCTTGAACAGGAAATACCTTTGGATTATAACAAGTAAGAACTAGTGTTGAGCGAGCGTGCTCGGCCGATGCTCGGATCGGCTCGAGCATCGCTCTGCTCTGCACATGGCGGTACTCGTACGAGTACCGCCATGTGCTCGCCCGACATGCTCGGGTGAAGAGGATCTGTGCCGGAAGAGGCACAGATCCGAAGACGCTCCGCTGGACCACCAGGGAATGGAGGTACGGGGGCATTGCGGAGATGAAGGGGGCATTGCGGAGATGAAGGGGGACATTATGGAAGAGGGGCATAGACTCTATGCCCCTCTTCCACAATGTCCCCCTTCATCTCCGCTATGCCCGTCTTCCACAATGTGCCCCTTCATCTCCGCTATGCCCCTCTTCCACAATGTCCCCCTTCATCTCCTATGCCATAGAGGAGATGAAGGGGGACATTGTGGAAGAGGGGCATAGCGGAGATGAAGGGGGACATTGTGGAAGAGGGGCATAGAGTCTATGCCCCTCTTCCACAATGTCCCCCTTCATCTCCGCTATGCCCCTCTTCCACAATGTCCCCCTTCATCTCCGCTATGGCATAGGAGATGAAGGGGGACATTGTGGAAGAGGGGCATAGCGGAGATGAAGGGGGACATTGACCAGGCACCCTCCGCTCATCAGAGCAGGGGGTGCCTGGTTTAATGCTCGAGTGCTCCCATTCATTTGAATGGGGCTCGGGGGCTCGGCCGAGCACTCGAGCATCAGGGGGTGCTCGGTCAGAGCACCCGAGCACCCGAGCATCGGGGTGCTCGCTCATCTTTAGTAAGAACCAAACAAAATGTAACATTGTATTATATCACACAGAGAATTCAGTGATGCAGGGAGAGTGTAACATTGTATTACGTCACACAGAGAATTCAGTGCTGCAGGGAGAGTGCAACATTGTATTACATCACACAGAGCATTCAGTGTTGCAGGGAGAGTGTAACATTGTATTACATCACACAGAGCATTCAGTGCTACAGGGAGAGTGTAACATTGTATTATATAACAAAGAACATTCAGTGCTGCAGGGAGAGTGTAACATTGTATTACATCACACAGAGCGTTCAGTGCTGCAGGGAAAGTGTAACATTGTATTATATCACACAAAGCATTCAGTGCTGCAGGGAGAGTGTACATTGTATTACATCACACAGGGCATTCAGTGCTGCAGGGAGAGTAAAACATTGTTTTAGTATTCAGTGCTGCGGGGATAGTGTAACATTATATTACATCATACAGCATTCAGTGCTGCAGAGAGAGTGAAACATTGCATTACATCACACAGAACATTCAGTGCTGCAGGGAGAGTATAACATTCTATTACATCACAATGAACATTCAGTGCTAAAGGGAGAGTGTAACAGTGTATTACATTACACAGAGTATTCAGTACTACAGAGAGATTATAACATTGTATAACATCACACAGAGCATTTATTACTGTAGGGAGAGTGTAACATTGTATAACATCACACAGAGCATTTAGTGCTGTAGGGAGAGTGTAACATTGTATTACATCACACAGAGCATTTAGTACTGTAGGGAGAGTGTAACATTGTATTACATCACACAGAGCATTTAGTACTGTAGGGAGAGTGTAACATTGTATCACATCACACAGAACACACAGTGCTGCAGGGGGAGAGTAACATTGTATTACATCACACAGAGCTTTCAGTGTTGCAGTAGAAGTATAAAAGATGAGAGTTGGTACCGTGTTAGCCATAGAAATAAAGGAGGCAAATATAGTCTAGTTGGTACCTTTATTGGCTACCTTAGCAGATTCAGAAAGCAAGCTTTAGAGACCTCTTAGTCTTGAAAACTTTCACACTAAATCTGCTTAGCCTATAAAGGTATCAACTTGACTAAACTGCCTCCTGCAGTAGAACTGTAACTTTGTATTATAGTTCCAGATATCTGTTGAATCTCAGGTGAAACATGACTGCCATCTTGTGGAGAAAAATTGAAATGCATGTCAGACAGTCAAAATATCAGGGTTTTCCAACTGCATTCCTAAAGTATTTTAACCTTTTCAGATCCAGAGGGATGCACAAAACATTACTTTGCATTGTTCAAACCCCGGTCATTAGAAGGTTGAATCAAATCAGAGGATTTTTTAATGCCCAGATGGTGGTGCTGTGAAAACAGGTATTATGAGGATATTTTATACATACACATCTCTACTGGATGCTATGGAGGCCTTGTTAGTATTTAGTTAGGGGCTGATGTACTAAGAAACGTAGGTCACATCTGGAGCAAACCAAATGCACCATTTGAAAGAAATAAAAAAAATTCCACTAAATGTCCATCATTTGTAATGGGAATTTCAACTTAAAGGGATAGTAATGTTTCATAATAAAAGCAGCTCTAATTAATCATCATAGTATTTGGACTTTGGAGAGTGTTATTTCATTTCTGTCAGAGTTGTAGTACAAGAGTAATTCAATGATAAAGTGTCCCCCTCCCTCCCCTTTTACTGATGTAACACTGCTCAGCCAGATCAGAAGGGAGGTGCCCAGGTAGACTGCAGAGAGGGACAATCATCCATTAAGATAAGGGAAAAACCTGAAAAACTTGTCAAGGGGTGCAGTGCCTTCATTGTTCTCATAGGAAGAAGATTGTCCCCTTCTGTTATCTGTCTGGTCTATGGACTGCATTCCACATCTGAGAAGAGATGGCTTACACTAGGTAAAAGGGGCAGGAGGGGAAACTTTGCTTGTGAATATCTCTCAAACCATAAAGGTTTGAGAGATAAGACTTATATAGTTCTTCATGTTTTTTTAATGCCTACAAAATAAAATAAAGATAAAACGAAGTATCCCTTTAATGAATTCTAGAGTGGTTTCCAATGTATTATGAGGCCATGTACTGGAGATCTCCTTAGCATTCAAGGGATTAAAAGTCACACTTAAATCTTTAGATGAAGTCCAGGAGAAGTGGGAGCATCTGAAATGTGTTTTATAAATGGCATTACACTGGACTTGATAGTAAGGATAAAAGTAGAAGGAGACCACTAGGGACCACTAAGGACCTTCCAGTCTGAAATGCGTTAGGTGTTTTGCATAAGTGTTAGTTGTGATTTGTGTGCTCCTTTACACAAGTTTTTACACGTTGTATCAATAAACTTGAAGATTGTATCTAATTCCATGTTCGATAATCTAAATTGCTGTGTTTTTCCTGCTTGTATCCTGTTATTGCTGGAGGTGGAGTCCCCAGCTACGTGCACCAGCTATCTATCTTCATGACAGGTGGTTTACCTAGGAATAGCTTTCTCTTTCCAGCTTGCGTGGTTGGATATATACCTAGATACCTTTCTCTTTACTTACCTGTAGCGGTCTCTCCACACATTTACTCTGCATAAGTGGTAAATATAGTAATGGAGAAAGATGTAGCATTTAGGAATATAAGCAGACTCAGAAGCAGGAATATAGGTATCGGTACAAGACTAGGCTGAAGGAGGCCAAAGGCATTATTAGATGAGCCAAAGCACACACAGAGGAGAAAAAATTGCCCAGGCAGTAAAAATGGAGGACAAAACATTTTTAGATATATAAGTGAAAGAAGGAAAATGAAACAAGTAATAGTTAGACTGAAATCAAAATACAGAAGATATAAATGAGAACAAAGGTCTACCTGGCTACGTCAGTGAATATTTCTGTTTAGTGTTTACACAAGGTGAAGGGAAGGGACCTCTGTTAGGACAAAGAAATAGTAAGACATGGGAAGCATGCATGTTTACAGAGGAAGAAGGTTTACTTCAACTCTCTAGAGCACGGCTGTCCATGTTCAGCCCTCAAGGGCGCCACCAACAGGCCAGGATGTAAGGATTTCCCTGATTAATCACAGGTGAGTTAATCAGTGGATCATTTATTGTGACCAACTCACAATGGAATACACCCAAAGTTATTAACCCCTTAGTGACAAGGGATTTTTGACCACAGATGACAAGAACAGTTTTAGTCTTTCTTCAACCATATTTTGCCTCTAATTCATTTAGTTCACCCACACAAGTTATATACTTAAGGCTTTCCTTTCATGTCACATTTATATGGATAACCCACCACCTCACTTGATAAAAATAAAAAAATAGAAGATAACCCCAAACTTTTTATAGGTATTTCTTGTCATAATTTGTGCTCATTTTGTTAATTTATAATACTGATTGGATAAAAGGTATGTAGAGTCATTCATACCTGCCAAGTGTCCCTTCTCTCAGGGGTACTGTCCCTCTGAGGCTAAAATCCCCATGTCCCGCTTTCACTCCCTCTGTCCCTGTGTTTAGGAGATCAGACTGTGCTGTCTGTGTATATAAGTGTATCACCCTGGTGTCCCTGTGTTTAGGAGATCACACTGTGTGGTGTGTATATAAGTGTATCACCCTGATGTCCCTGTATTTAGGAGATCAGACTGTGTGGTGTGTATAGAAGTGTATCACCCTGGTGTCCCTGTGTTTAAGAGATCAGACTGTGTGGTGTGTATAGAAGTGTATCACCCTGATGTCCCTGTATTTAGGAGATCAGACTGTGTGGTGTGTATATAAGTGTATCACCCTGGTGTCCCTGTGTTTAGGAGGTCAGGCTGTGTGGTGTGTATAAAAGTGTATCACCCTGGTGTCCCTGTGTTTAGGAGATCAGACTGTGTGGTGTGTGTATAGAAGTGTATCACGCTAGTGTCCCTGTGTTTAGGAGATCAGACTGTGTGGTGTGTATATAAGTATATCACCCTAGTGTCCCTGTGTTTAGTAAATCAGACTTTGTGTTGTGTATAGAAGTGTATCACCCTGATGTCCCTGTGTTTAGGAGATCAGACTGTGTGGTGTGTATAGAAGTGTATCACCCTGGTGTCCCTGTGTTTAGGAGATCAGACTGTGTGGTGTGTATATAAGTGTATCACCCTGGTGTCCCTGTGTTTAGGAGATCAGACTGTGTGGTGTGTATAGAAGTGTATCACCCTGGTGTCCCTGTGTTTAGGAGATCAGACCGTGTGGTGTGTATATAAGTGTATCACCCTGGTGTCCCTGTGTTTAG
This sequence comes from Rhinophrynus dorsalis, assembly GCA_037306005.1. NCBI lineage: Eukaryota > Metazoa > Chordata > Amphibia > Anura > Rhinophrynidae > Rhinophrynus > Rhinophrynus dorsalis. The sequence continues at coordinate 535,853,152 of CM074720.1, forward strand.
GAGATCAGACTGTGTGGTGTGTATATAAGTGTATCACCCTGGTGTCCCTGTATTTAGGAGATCAGACTGTGTGGTGTGTATATAAGTGTATCACCCTGGTGTCCCTGTGTTTAGGAGGTCAGGCTGTGTGGTGTGTATAGAAGTGTATCACCCTGGTGTCCCTGTGTTTAGGAGATCAGACTGTGTGGTGTGTATATAAGTGTATCACGCTAGTGTCCCTGTGTTTAGGAGATCAGACTGTGTGGTGTGTATATAAGTGTATCACCCTGGTGTCCCTGTGTTTAGGAGATCAGACTGTGTGGTGTGTATATAAGTGTATCACCCTGGTGTCACTGTGTTTAGGAGATCAGACTGTGTGGTGTGTATATAAGTGTATCACCCTGGTGTCCCTGTGTTTAGGAGATCAGACTGTGTGGTGTGTATAGAAGTGTATCACCCTGGTGTCCCTGTGTGTAGGAAATCAGACTGTGTGGTGTGTATATAAGTGTATCACCCTGCTGTCCCTGTGTTTAGGAGATCAGACTGTGTAGTGTGTATATAAGTGTATCACCCTGATGTCCCTGTGTTGAGGAGATCATACTGTGTGGTGTGTATATAAGTGTATCACACTGGTGTCCCTGTGTTTAGGAGATCAGACTGTGTAGTGTGTATATAAGTGTATCACCCTGGTGTCCCTGTGTTTAGGAGATTAGACTGTGTGGTGTATATATAAGTGTATCACCCTGGTGTCCCTGTGTTTAGGAGATCAGACTGTGTGGTGTGTATAGAAGTGTATCACACTGGTGTCCCTGTGTTTAGGAGATCAGACTGTGTGGTGTGTATAGAAGTGTATCACCCGGGTGTCCCTGTGTTTAGGAGATCAGACTGTGTGGTGTGTATATAAGTGTATCACCCTGGTGTCCCTGTGTTTAGGAGATCAGACTGTGTGGTGTGTATATAAGTGTATTACCCTCGTGTCCCTGTGATTAGGAGATCAGACTGTGTGGTGTGTATAGAAGTGTATCACCCTGGTGTCCCTGTGTTTAGGAGATCAGACTGTGTGATGTGTGTATATAAGTGTATAACCCTGGTGTCCCTGTGTTTAGGAGAGCAGACTGTGTGGTGTGTATAGAAGTGTATCACCCTGGTGTCCCTGTGTTTAGGAGATCAGACTGTGTGGTGTGTATAGAAGTGTATCACCCTGGTGTCCCTGTGTTTAGGAGATCAGACTGTGTGGTGTGTATAGAAGTGTATCACCCTGGTGTCCCTGTGTTTAGGAGATCAGACTGTGTGGTGTGTATAGAAGTGTATCACCCCGGTGTCCCTGTGTTTAGGAGATCAGACTGTGTGGTGTGTATATAAGTGTATCACCCTGGTGTCCCTGTGTTTAGGAGATCAGACCGTGTGGTGTGTATATAAGTGTATCACCCTGGTGTCCCTGTGTTTAGGAGATCAGACTGTGTGGTGTGTATAGAAGTGTATCACATTGCTCTAGTGCAATAACACGTTAGAGTAGGACTCCCGCACTCACTAGATCAATTAATTAATTGGACCGGTGCTACCAAACTCAGGTAGTAGATCAATGTTGTGTAACAGGAGCTGAGCACTCGGAATTATCTGTAAAAATACTTCTTTAATGAAACATGATTAAAAACATCTCGACGTTTCAGTCCCCCACCGGGACTTTCATCAGGAACAATAGAGTTACAGACTAGCTCCCCAATCTGTCTTAAATTCTCTCTATTGTTGAATTTGGCGCCGTCTTGATGTGCGTCATGTTGCCAAAGCAACCGAATGACAACAGACAGACAACCAATGTATCCATCTCTACTCACTTTGTGTTTGAATTGAATAAAGTGTCTAGCACCATTGATTATGTGATCAAGGTCAAGCAAAATATAACATGTACCACAGCTTTTGTGGTGTATCTATTGATGTGTCCTTGTGTTAAGTGTTATGTTGGCATGACAACCAGGGCATTTAAAGAACGTATGCATTGATCTACTACCTGAGTTTGGTAGCACCGGTCCAATTAATTAATTGATCTAGTGAGTGCGGGAGTCCTACTCTAACGTGTTCAAGTGTTTTTTGACAACCAGCACCACTATCGGATATATAAGTGAATATGTCTAATGTGGAAGTCACTATCCCTGAGGGGGTCACATCGGAACCTAAGAATCAGCGGTTTTCATATTTTACGGATGAAGAGATTGGAGAAATTTTATTTAAAGATTCCTGTAATGAAGTATTGGGAGATCCCACAGCAGTGGAGATCTATCACGAACTATTGCAACTGCGACGGAAAGAAGTGGAATTACATTTGCATGGGGTGACTTTGTCAGAGTATTACAAAAATCAATTGATCCCCAGAGGATTTCGGATACGGAATTCACCTACGATTGGAAGGAAGAATACCAATTTTTGTGACCAATGGTGTGCTATCCTCAATCGATGTTCCCTGGAGCTCATGCTACTAGTGATTAAGGAGGTGGGACATGAGCTGGAAAAATGCCGAGACAAGATCAGGATTGTGAATACAGAGAAAGGAGCAGTGTTAACATCGGACACTAAAACTAAATGGATGGAGAGATTGGAGACACAAGTTAATAAATTCAAACAAGATTTGCTCACTTACAAAAGAAAAAAACGTAGACAGATTGCTCAAGATTATGAGGATAACACAATTTATGGATGGAGATCTGGTCGTTTAGATTTACAACAAGGACGACCTGTCTCTCGCAGGAGGAGAGATAAAAGATCACGACAGCCTCTAAGGGATATTCTGAGTTCTGGGTCAGAAGGTGACTCGGAGAATCCGGTATTGCAATCAGAAAGCGAGACAGCATCTACACCCCGTTTTTTGGGGGTAGTTACCAGGAGCAAAGCCAACGAAAACGCACCAGGAGGGGGAAGAGAAGACGGCAAACCCCCCACATTCCAGCAAAGGAAGTGATTTTCAATCTTTCTGATCACACTTTAACACCTGATCAAATATCTGTCTTGAATAAAGGGTTAAGCTTTGTGCCCACACAACGTCCTGATAGATTCACTACTGAAGTTGAATTATACAGGTTCCAGAGGAAGTTGTGTCTTAAGGATTATTTTAAGGATTCCACACACGTTGGTGAATTCATTCAGGATCCATTTAAAGTTAAGAGTCAGTTTGACCCTGTGTCGTTTAATCCTTCGATCAAGACTTTTAATAGAATTCTTCATCAAGATGTGATGAGGAGTCTAGACAACAACAGACCCAGATATTGGAACCTTACTAAAGAAGAACGGAGAGCTCTTAAGGAATTGCAACATAATGAACTCATCATCATTCATCCTGCAGATAAAGGGGGAGGGATCGTGTTACAGAATTATCAACAGTACAGACAGGAGGTACGCAGACAACTGCAAGATGAGGTAAGCTACAGGCAACTATGTAGCAACCCTACCAATACATTTAAACTGGAAGTAGATGTATACATTAACAAAGGGATACAGGATGGCTTACTTACATCGAAGATTGGCAGTTTTATGCGAGTGAAACATCCGATTACCCCTGTCTTGTACTGTTTGCCCAAGGTCCATAAGACCTTGATCAATCCCCCGGGGAGACCAATAGTTTCCGCTAGGGGTTCCCTATTATATCCAATGGCTCAGTATGTGGATATTATGTTACAACCCTATATACAATGCACAAGTACCTTTATTAAGGACACTACTCACTTTCTCAATAGACTAAATGAGATAACGGATAATGTGGAGGATCTCATATTAGTGACCATGGACATTACCAGTCTCTACACATGTATCCCACATGAAGCGGGGAAGATTGCGGCATGGCGATTACTAGAGGGGAGTGGAGATTTCTCCATGGAGGAGATTGATTATATGATCGGAATGATTGAGCTAATATTGTCCCGGAACTATTTTAAATTTGAGGATGATATCTTCATACAATTGACTGGGACGGCTATGGGGTCCCCCATGGCCCCGGTGTACGCCAATGCCTTCATGTGGGACTATGAGCAACAACATATTATAGGCTCACAGTACTGGAAATACATAAGATTTTATGTGCGCTTCATAGATGACCTGTTCATGTTATGGGCAGGTGGTGAACAGCTTTTGTTAGAATTCACACAATATCTGAATAATCTGAGCACTTCAATTAGGCTAACCATAAATTTTAGTGACAGGGAAATCAATTATTTAGAAGTTGACAACAACATTATACGTCAAACCCACAGATCGTAACACACTGTTATGTGCGCAGAGTCAACATCCCAGATCACTGAAGAGAGGTCTCCCCAAATCCCAATTGATGAGGGTTAAACGTATAGTATCAGATCCAGTGGAGAGTGAGATGAGATTGCAGGAAATGGGAATGAAGTTCATAGAGAGGGGTTACAGAGCCTCCGATATAGAACAAGATATTGATGCTGTAGTAAGAATGGACAGGGATACATTGTTGAAGGAAACACGATGTAGGGAAGACAATTTAGACCGTTTTGCTATGATAACCACTTTCTCTGATATTAGTGGCAATATAAGGGCAAGTGTAAGTAATAACTGGAATATCCTGAGCACAGACCCCGAGGTGGGATATTTATTTCAAACACCACCGATGCATTGTTACAAGAGGGGCCGTAGCATAAGGGATGTATTAGTTCGTTCGGATCCCAGAGATAAATATACCAGAAACACGCATGAGATTAGGAAAGGAGTATTTAAGTGCTCTGGTTGCGTCACATGCGCACACATGATGGTGGGGACTAGTTTTAAAATGCCCACCATTGATTATGTGATCAAGGTCAAGCAAAATATAACATGTACCACAGCTTTTGTGGTGTATCTATTGATGTGTCCTTGTGTTAAGTGTTATGTTGGCATGACAACCAGGGCATTTAAAGAACGTATGCGGGAACATAGATCTGGTATCATTAGGGGTCTGAACAATACACTGAGTGACAATCAGCTTAAAAGATCGCCAGTTGCTAGACACTTTATTCAATTCAAACACAAAGTGACTGATCTCCTATGTTACCCGTTCGAACAAGTCAAACAGGCACCACGGGGCGGTGATAGGGCCATTCAGCTAGCGAAACGAGAAATGTATTGGATATACAAGCTGAAGACCCTTTCACCGCTCGGACTGAACGAACAGTTCAGTTTGGTACATTATATGTAGCAGATAGTGATACATAGTATTGGTTTTATTAGTGAAGTTTCAGATGTGATGAGAATGGGTAGAGATGGATACATTGGTTGTCTGTCTGTTGTCAGTCGGTTGCTTTGGCAACATGACGCACATCAAGACGGCGCCAAATTCAACAATAGAGAGTATTTAAGACAGATTGGGGAGCTAGTCTGTAACTCTATTGTTCCTGATGAAAGTCCCGGTGGGGGACTGAAACGTCGAGATGTTTTTAATCATGTTTCATTAAAGAAGTATTTTTACAGATAATTCCGAGTGCTCAGCTCCTGTTACACAACATTGATCTAGTGCAATAACACTCACATTAATGTTTGTGTAAACTTTGGTATATGTGTTTATATATTAGTCTGTGTATATAAAATACTTTGGGCTTGCTCTAAATCATTTATTCAGTTACACAAATAAGTAGCACTAAGTCATCAAGTGACCAAACCTGCTCTGCCTCAAGTTCTGTCCCAGCATATAACATTTATTGAAACATGCCCCCCCATTGTTGCCCTTTCCACCTGTGGGGATCTGTGTTCCCTGCTTCTTTCTTTCTTTCTTTCTATCTATCACTGTGAGGAAGAGATAGAAGAGAACACTGACAAAGGCAATATATACTATACAGTCTTTGTCATTGGCTCAGCCAGCACATGTGACTACTGCAGCAGTGATCACATGTACCACCATGCCAAGGAAAGGCAGAAACTGTCTGCTCCAGTCCTGCAACAGTTGGTTTAGAGATCACAGTATTCCCTGAGACGAGCTGCGATCATGAAGTCTTTGACGAACCAGGACCATCATCAGTCCTTTTAGGACAGAAATGTGTGACAGACCTCATCCATCACTCATTGTTAAGGGTTTAAAATAACTTAGGAGTGTTCTCGTAAAACCTTTAACAGAATTAGTCAGTGAGTTACTACTATTACTGCTATTGTAGTTCCAGAATATTGGAAGGTAGCAAATTTAGTACCACTTCACAAAAAAAGGTAGCATGGAAGAGTCTGGCAGCTACAGACCAGTAAGTCTAATGTTAGTAGTGGGAAAATTAACTGACCCGGCTTGTTGGCTAACTTTTGATCTCCACTCCTTGGCTACTGACCCTACTTGTTGACTACCACCTTATCTCTGCTCATTGGTTTTAGACCCAGCTATCCAACCATTCCCATTCTAGGGGTTCCAGGCCTTCCTTGTTCCCTTCTGGTCATGGTTCTAAACGGATCCCAGAGTACTCCCATCCTGGTTGCACCCTGGCTCCACTGGGGTGGAACAATCTGGTTTTGTGACCAGCACCTTTACCCAGTTTTGGCTGTAGCAAAGTAGTACCTGGCACGTCATCTCTGAACCCGAGCATCGCACCCAAACAACAGAAACATCACTAGACTACATGGGTCGCCACCCCCCACATCAGTGACACCGGGTCAGTAATTTTGATTGAAACACCTGAAAAACAGTAAGGATATCCCTAAAAATCTGCAGTGTTCTGTCCTTCAGAATGCAGTCGGCAACTCCTGAGTTTTATATCCTGATGTATACTGGAGCAATCTTGGGGCAACAGAACAACATTTCAAAGTTACCATTGATTTACAAGGGATTTTTAGCCCCACTAATGCTAGAGAGCGCACCAAAATATTGTTTCTGTTTCTCCACACCATCAGAAGCAATAAGAAGTGCGGCTTGAAACTTAATATTTAAACTGAACAAAAGCAGAAGAGATACAGAGAATTCAGAAGGGGGAAGACAGTGGCAGTATCAGGAGCATGAGCAGTGAGTATGTGAATTGGACTACACACCAGCTTATCTTAATTCTATTAGCTCTTGAGGCTGATAGCAACGTAGAGCTGTGCTGACAAACTGTGCTGTTCTGGTGGTGGTGATGACTTCTCTGTGGCAGCATGTACTAGATGGCTCCCCACTGAACTATGGAGAACGTAGGAAGCAGAGCAGCTTTAAGAACCCCTGAGCCCCCCTGGCAGAACTGCAAATGGAGGACCCCCGAATATAGATTTACATTTAGGATCTTAAAGTTTAATTGTGACCATCCTCTTCCTTTCTTCCTATTTTTTGGAAAATCATCCACATTTCCATGTTCTGCACCCAGAACTGACTCACGCCTCACTGGCCATCTGACCAGAGGATTAAATTGGTTCCTTTCTGTAAAAATGGGACTGTTGGAAGCCCAAGGTGAAGCTCCCTGAGACTGGAGGCCCTTGGCGATCACCTGGGTAGTCTAATACATTAAAATGCCCAGGGGAGGGCTGGCAACCTGCGGCCCGCGGGGCAAATACTATCTACTGGCCCACTTCTACTACTGTTCCAGCCAACTGTCCCAGCCAACCCGCTTTTGTTAATTTTAAAACTTGCATTAATGTTTTGAAGTAAGGCAAATGATACCGCATAGCTTATAGTTGAAATAGGGCTACACTAGAGCTTCTACAGAGCCTACACATTAAAGGGATAGTAATGTTTAATAATAAAAGCAGCTCTAATTAATCACCATAGTATTTGGACTTTGGGGAGTGTTATTTCAATTCTGTCAGAGTTGTAGTTCAAGAGTAATTCAATGACAAAGTATCCCCTCCTGCCCCTTTTACCGATGTAACACTGTTCAGCCAGAGCAGAAGGGATGTGCCCAGGTAGACTGCAGAGAGGGACAATCTTCAATTAAGATAAGGGAAAAAGCTGAAAAACTTGTCAAGGAGGGCAGGGCTTTCATTGTTTTCATTGTAAGAAGATTATCCCCTTCTGTTATCTGTTATCTCTCATAAAGGTTTGAGAGATAAGACTTATATCATTCTTCATATTTTTTTAATGCCTACAAAATAAAATAAAGTTAAAACGAAGTATTACTATCCCTTTAAGTAAAGCTACACTAGTGATATCATACAAATGGGTTGTGCTACTAGTGTAGCTTTATTTGGATTGTGGCTCTGTGGTACCATTAATGTAGCTCAATTTCAACTATAAGCTCTGTGGTAGCACTAGTGTAGCTCTATTTAAAGCAGCAAGCGATAGAGAGTGAGTGCAGCAATGGCTCACAGGTACAGACCAATGACCAGCCCAGGGGGCAATTGCCCCCCAGGCCAGCCCTCCCCTGAAAATGCCCCTAGTGGGCAGGTGACTAAGAATCCCTCTACCAGTAAGGTGTGCCAGCCCTCCATCATTCAGTGGCTGAGTCAGTGAGTGAGCAGGCCAAGTAATATATTGCAGTCTGGATGCATGTGGACATGTGTGCACCTAATGATATTGCATTAGAGGTTAGTGTTTTATCCTCAAACTGATACATGTGAGGTTTAGATGCCTCTAGAAGCATTCCCACCTGACCTATGGCTATACGATGCTACTGCTGTAGATCACTACACAGTGATATATCCCAAGGCAGTAAATTCCTTAAAGGGATAGTAATGTTTCACAATAAAAGCAGCTCAGATTAATCTTAAGTGTTTGGGCCATGGAGAGTGTTATTTCAATACTGTCAGAGTTGTAGTTCAAGAGTAATTGAATTATAAAGTATCCCCCTCCTGCCCCTTTTACTGATGTAACACTGCTCACCTCAGAGCAGCAAGACTGTCAGGATGGATCGCACAGAGGGACAATCTTAAGTGATCATAAGGAAAAACCTGAAAAAACCCTCAAGGGGTGTGGGGATTTCCCTTATGCTCACAGTAAGAAGATTGTCCCTTGCTGTGACCTGTCTGATTCCACATCTGAGGGGAGGTGACTTACACTAGGTAAAAGGGGTGGGAGGGGGATACTTTATCATTCAATTACTCTTGAACTACAACTCTGACAGTATTGAAATAACACTCTCCATGGCCCAAATACTATGAAGATTAATTGGAGCTGCTGTTTTTGTGAAACATTACTAATTACTATCCCTTTAATTGTTCTGGGGATTTGAAACCAGAGCTGAGGGAGTTGGTTGGACTGGTATAGCTTGGTTACCAGTAAGAGTGGTTTAATCTACATGGCTAGGGGTCGCTTTATGAGTAGGCGTTAGGAGAAGAGAGGCCTAGTACACCAATGTGTTAAGTACGTGCAGTTATGGTAATGGAACAGTAATGTCAGCATCTCTCAGACTTTGATCTTGCCAGAAAAATGCTCATTTTGTCTGCATTGTGTGTGTATATTATGTGTTCTCATGTGTATGTAATGTTAAATTATATTTCTTGGCTGGTCTCATGTAATTTATGAGTTGCAGACCCTAGAGCGGAATGGCTTGAACATTGAGATTGACTTGGCAGCTTTTATATAATTATTCTCTTCTCCACTCACTTCTAGTGTATGTTATATTATGTTTTTTTTTTTAGTAATGCTATAGTATATATATCCTTTCCAGATTTGTCTTAACCTCAAGGTTTAATACTGTATTATGTTTGCATTGTATGTGTTTTGGAATATTATTTCAGATTAATGGCTAATTTGGGCTACTTTTAGCTAAACCTCAATATAGTCTGCAAGTTGTGTTAGGTGTGAGGTAATGGATTGTGAATGACACTAATGGCAGGGATTGTGATGGGGATTTCCTTTTGCTCCATAACAAGATAACTTTGTGCCATTCATGAAATTGTTTTCTTCGGTGCTTATGTGTATTTTTGGTCAGTAGGTGGCAGTATATATACCCTGCCAACAATAGATCCCTATGGTTAGCTTTAACCCTTTGGCACTCAAAGGGTTAATACATTAATATCATTGCATAATTAAATTTTTACACAATTGTTTTTTATGATCTTTTATGTATTTATGTTTTGTTTACTTGTTTTATGTATTTATTTAATTATTGTATTTTGGTGCATATCGTTGTGGGGGCAGCTATGAAATGAACTAGTGTGCCGGCCACTTCTGTTGTTTGGCCCTTGATGAAGCCGGCAGTAAGACCGGTGATATCTCATTTGGCCCCAATTTTATTACTATTTACATTCTGTAGTGCTGGTTCCTGCCCCACTCCCCCCCCCCATGAGTTTTCCCCTTCATCCAATTTTTCCCCGTTGCATCCTGTAGAGCCCTTGCACAGCTGATTCTTAGTGTTTTCTCCCAACTTCCACTCTCCATCTCAGTGGCGTCCATATCAGTAGATTTTCGGCTGGAGTGAGGTACACATGTCAGACAGAGGGTCATCTGAGGACCAAATACCAACTATTTTAGGGGAAGATATACAAGAACTTTAACAAAGGATCCAAGTACCAGGGATACAGGAGAAGGAGGACACAGATACAAGCCTTTAGGGGGCTTAGGGACCCCAAGTGTGATGATCAGACTAGGAGCACCTAGTGTAAGCTGCCTGAAGTATGCTAGGCCGTGTTAGAGGTGCTGATGACAGGATGCCAGCCTTAGACACAGACAACTACTCAGCCTGTTTGGAATCAGTATATGTAACCAACTGGCAGTATAGTTGTCTCTGTTGTAGTGTAGAAACAGGAACAGCAGTCATAGGTACGAGAGGTCGCAAGGATCCAGCCTGATGTAAGGTCAAAGAGGAAGTACTCGACAGAAATGGTCGACAGTGTTAACTTTTTTTTTTTTTTGACAAGCAGAGTGGATGGGACAAGGCGAGAGAGAGCTGGGGCAGCGCTCACGCTTAGGGTGACCACATTTCCCTTCTGCCGGGACGTGGTCACCCTAGTTGCCCCGTCATACCTTAAGTCCCTGGTGGTCTAGCGGCGTAGAATGTGCTCTGTGCCTCCTCCGGCACAGAGCTGAAGCTCCCGCGCGGTATGGCCAGTAATGCAGAGCGCTGGGAGTGATGTCATCTCCCAGCGCTCTGTATTACTAGAGCGCTTGCCTCCAGGTAAGCTGCATTGCCGCCCTGGATGTCAGCCTGCAAGCGGTGTGTCATATCATGGACGCCGCGAGCGGCGTCCATGATGTGACACACCGCTTGCAGGCTGACATCCAGGGCGGCTTGCCTTCATTCCGGGACACTTCATTGTCCCGGTTGAAGGGGACCCGGGACGCGGGACATAGCCCTGAAATAAGGGACAGTCCCGGACGTTCCGGGACCCGTGGTCACCCTACTCACGCTGAGAGACAAGACCAGGGCTGCACACAACTTTTACAAAAGTTATGGGAGCACAGCAGCAAAAAATTACAATGAGGATGGGTGACAGATTAGATTGCTGGCTTCAATTTCCACTCGCCCTCACTCAGTTTCTCCTTCCCTAATGCAAGGGGGCGAGTGGAAAATTTGTGACATATATATATATATATATATATATATATATATATATATATATATATATATATATAAAATTTACTATAGTGCCATGTTTTATAAACATTTGTGCAAACCATATAAATTTACAATGGTAAATTAATTAATTGATGCATGGGGTTGTCTTCTTTCCAAAGTGGAGTTCCTTGTTTACTTTTTTCTTTTCTGTAGTTGTTATAAACTTTTAAGTGCAGGTATGTCATAAAACAAATTAAGAAAACTGACAGATTTTGGGCCAAACAGTTTTGTGTAATTGGCACCCTCTGTGGTATGACACCTCATACCAATGATGGATATCAGTATATTTTGTGCAGTGCAAATAACACCATCTTCTGGTGATTTCATAGCAAACAAACCTTGAAGTACAAATATAAGTGACCAATCCCTGAAATTGGAATTTTTTAAAAAATGTATTGCATGTAGAATTTCATGGCTATTTCTCATTAATTTGTGACTGAACTGTAGAATGGTAAACAATGGAAAGAAAGAGAATTTAAATTATTTTTTTAGTTGCAATTTTTTATAGGAAGACCTATGTATAAAGTAATGAATCTTAGTGTTTTAGAAAGGTGAGTCAATCCTAAATCTAGAACCATAAACATTTGCTAATGGAACATATAAGCAATGCACTCCATGACAGTTGTTTGTCAATCACTTTATTGGCATTTCAATACAAATGTTGTTTGCATTCTGGGTAAAGTTTTTTGGTCATAATAGGGGGTATCTATGAACCAATGATATCCTTTGAAAGTGGAGAGTCTGAAAAAAAACAGTGTATGTGTGTTTTTATTTATTTAATTTTTTTTTTTTTTTACCAGGAAGAATACATTGGGGGAGATTCACTAAGCGGTGATAAAGAGATGATAAAGTGGAGATGACTTCTCCAGTTTATTAATTCTCCAATTCCTATGTTATTCTATGGAGTCAATGCACTAAGATTTCTTCAGCTTTGGAGATCTTAGTGCATATGCTCTATAGAATAACATAGGAATTGTAGAAGTGATAAACTGGAGAAGTCATCTCCACTGTATCTCCACTGTATCATTTCTTTATCACTGCTTAGTGAATCTCTCCCCACTGAGTTTTCTTACGTTTTAAAGAGGACAGAATTTTTCATTTTGGAGTAAACTTCAACATTAGTGTGAAAATACACTTAGCACTCTAGGGGAGAATAGGAAAAGTTGTGAAGTGATTAAATTAAAATGGCTAACATAACTATAGGTATTTTTAGTGATCTTTTAAAATCACCTAAGTTGTGATAAGGTGTAAGTTTTACTTTAAGTACCCTATGGACACAGAGAATCACATCGCATTGATTAGAGATGGGCACACTTCTTCTATAGATGCAGTATTTCACTGAATTTTGTTGTTAATAAATTACATTTTGCAAAACAGGTGATTGTAAGCATTTCTTACATGGTTTTAACCAATAGGATTGAGGGAAAAGCAGTCACATGATGTGTGCAATGCTAAGAGTATTGTTGTGTTGTATCTGTATCAGCCGACATATGTTCCTTTGTTAATTGCTACTTGTGTGGACAAGGTAGGAGAATTGAAGGATGGAACATTATACACACATAAACACACATACACATGCACAAACACATAGACACACACACATACAAAAGCACACACACACATAGACACACACACATAGACATACACCTTCACTCTTCACCAAACACACACAAGCACTCTCTCACTTTTCATTGCAGACATGAATGATTTCTCTGTCCACCCACAACACACTCTCTCTCACATTCTTCTCAACGGACACCTATCCCTGCATTCTCTCAACACCCAAAACACAACCTATCACTCTACGCCCACAACTCTACAGTCACTGACTGTCCATCACACATTGAGTTGCCACCTTTTCTTCAAAAAAATACCGGTCATGGCATTCCCTCCATAGACTTAACATTGGACAGAAGCCAATTTTTTACCGGCCTGTCAGTAAAACACCGGCTGGGTGGCAACCCTAATCACACACCCTCTCATGCTCCACCCAATACATACATCCATCCTTCTCCCGTCAACAGACCCACATCTCTGCTGTATCCTTTTGAAATAGGGCACACTGAATCGGGCTTCAAAATGTCACTCGCATGTTCAATATGCCGCGCATATCTTTACGTTGCGCACATCTTTATGTTGCACACATACTTGTCTTATATTCAGGTCTCCTTATACATGTCGCCTCAGTGCGGCCTTAGATTCAGGTCACATTATAAATGTTGTGCACAATTATTCATAATTTATCATTGCTGCGTCAAAACTGCGTTGTTTTTGCCCTGATCCAGTGTTTCTCAACCAGGGTACTGTGGCACTTTGGTGTGCCAGTGACATCAACTTAGGGTGCCCCATGTTTTCTATGAAGACTAACAAAAATTGACTTTCAAATAAATATTTATAGAAATTCTTATGTACAATAGATTTAGTTTTGTTATTATGATTATAAAACCTAATAATAACTGTATATTTATGTATTGTACCCTTCTTATGCCTTTGATAAAGTACATTAAATATGTTAGGGGTGCCCCGAATGTTCTAGATTACATGTTAGGGGTGCACTGAGCAAAAAAAATTGAGAACCACTGCCCTGATCCAAACAGGAAGTGCATGTAGCCTCAGTGTCGCCTTAGATTCAGGTCACTATTCACTCCACCCAGCACATACAGTTCCTACCAAAACATGCACACACCTCTTTTTTATCCAGAACCAGCTAATCATATCAAAATCGTCTTGTAGGTTCTGTCATCATGGATCATTTTGCATCAGTTTGTTGAAACCAAACCTTTTCAGGCAACCTAATGAAAATATTTGCTCTTTAACAATGATATGTCCTCAAGCTACAAATACTGACTTGGTTGACTTCAGAGAAAAAAACATATCGGACCATGATTATATAACTAAAAAATAAAACATTAGCTAAGAACGTATTTGTTTTCCTAGAACCAATAGAAGCCATTTTGAGAAAGCCATTAATAAAAATATTGATTTGACTTATGAAATCAACTTTTCAATCATTTTAAATAATCATAGAAAAAATATTCTTAAACTAGAAATGGAGAGATATAAAGTGGCTTTTTTCATTTTAGCACTATGTATTTCTTGGGGGAGATTTACTAAGTGGTGATAAAGTGGAGATGACTTCTCCAGTTTATCACGTCTCCAATTCCTATGTTATTCTATAGACCCTATTCAATAAGATTTCTTCAACTTTGGAGATCTTAGCACATAGGCTCCATAGAATAACATAGGAACGGGAGAAGAGATATCACTGTAGAAGTTATCTCTACTTTATCACCTCTTTATCACCGCTTAGTGAATCTCCCCCCTTATCTCCTTGTATGATACAGAGGCCTTCAATATATTGCTTTGCAGTTTGTTGGAGATCTCTCTAGAATTCAATGAGCTTTAAAGGAATAGTAATGTTTCATAATAAAAGCAGCTCTAATTAATCATCATAGTATTTGGACTTTGCAGAGTGTTATTTCAATTCTGTCAGAGTTGTAGTTCAACAGTAATTCAATGACAAAGTGTACCCCTCGCGCCCCTTTTACTGATGTAACACTGTTCAGCCAGATCAGAAGGGAGGTGCCCAGGTAGACTGCAGAGAGGGACAATCTTCAATTAAGATAAGGGAAAAAGCTGAAAAGCTTGTCAAGGGGGGCAGGTCTTTCATTGTTTTCATATAAAGAAGATTGTCCCCTGCTGTTATCTGTCTGGTCTAAGGACTGGATTCCACATCTGAGAAGAGATGGCTTACACTAGGTAAAAGGGGCAGGAGGGGAAACTTTGCTTGTGAATATCTCTTAAAGGTTTGAGAGATAAGACTTATATCATTCTTCATGTTTTTTTAATGCCTACAATATAAAATAAAGTTAAAACAAAGTATTACTATCCCTTTAAAGTAGAAACTTCTACAACAAAATAGGATTTAGTGATGCAGTCTCTCAACGAGTGTCGTGTGAAATCCCATTGCTGAAAAGACTTTGTTCATAAGGGGATCACGAGGAGATCCGTTTTAATTTTACAGGATTCCTTTGTCCAGAACGGTTTTCAAGGCAATCACAAAGTCGTTTTTTCTGACAAACGTCAGTTTTGTATTCACCTTTGATGGCAGCTGCTGAAGAATACTTCTGAAAACTTTGGCAGATAGCTGTGTGATCAGGAACAGTGAAAAACATACCTTGACCCAGGGTCTGAAGCAGAGATATTCAATCATTACACCTCCATCTTTTGGGGACTACCTCCCATTATCCACAATCATCTGTTGGGGATGATGGAAGCCGTAGTCTCCATACAGAGGTTCAAAAATTGACTTCCCCTGGTGTACAATGTTAAAATATTGTTGTTGTCTTGAGCAAAGTCAAAGAGATGGCAGAATGGAATGTAGTTATATCAAGGCTCGTCTTCATATTGTTTTTCTGTTGATGTGCTAAAATCTTCAAGAACAGATTGGAGGTAGTCAAATGTGGGTCTGTCTTCTGGTCTTTCCCTCCAGCATCTGAGCATGATCTCATAGAGTTCTGTAGCACAGTTTTCAGGGCAAGGCATACGATAGCCTTCGTCTAGGTTCCGAATCACCTCTGGGTTAGTCATACCTGGAAAAAAAATAAATAATGACTTAATTATGGGCAATGACAGTAATGCAGATAGCAGGACCTTAAAAGAGCAGTAAACTTTTTTTATGAAAAAATATATATTGTAGGGATTTTCCTATTGAGTAAAATAAGGGTACCCCCACTGCCGAGAGATTTATATTTCCAGAGTTATTACAGTTTAAACCCATGTTTTTTTACATTAGCAGTGCCCTCTAGTGGTCAAATTCTAATTAGATTTCCTGTTAGATTCTAATGGAGAGGAAAGTCAGAAAAGTCAGTAACATACAGTTCTCCATAGAATGTGATAGAAACTGCCTGTCACTTCCTGTCAGTTAGAACTATCAGGAAGTAAACACAGTAAATTCACTTCCTGTCAGTTAGAACTATCAGGAAGTAAACACAGTAAATTCACTTCCTGGTTATTTAAACTCCTATAAATTTTGAATAAAATATCTGACAGAGATGGGAGTGACCTTGCTTTATTCAGCAGGAAATGCTCTGTAAAATAATGTGTTTTCATAAAAAAAGTTTACTTATCCTTTAAATATAGATATTTTGTAAGCAGTGTTTATCATGCTGCAGATTTGTTTTTCTCATCATGAACAGTGCAGCATTTCGGGTGGAGCAGTGCTCTTTGTCATCATAATAAGTTTATCTCATAGGTTGACCAAATTTCCTTTCTGCCAATCAAGGAAACGGCAAAAGTGGAAGACAACTCCTCCTCGGCACAAGTATGGCTCTAGGGTGGGGTTATGTGATATCACATGACCCCGTGCCCCTGTGCTGACACCACTAAATGTCAGTGCACAGTCTTCTCTTTCTCCAGAGCACCTCAAAGTTATGAAAACTAGAGCAGAGCTCTACACATTAAAGATGGGACTGAGGCCTTCTACCCAACTCCAAAGAAGAAGCAGCAAAAAGTTCTTGTAGTGCAAGGATGCTACGTGCTCATTAACTCATTGTAATAAAGTCACTATATTGTGGATTTTATTAGTATGTAGAGATGGATTTGTATTTACATTTGTATATCTCTCTGTACATATATAAAAGCACAATGTGTTTCTTAGCTCATAGTGGACATTTCCTCCTAGCCCAGAAATGGGAATTAGTTTTTGTCAGAGCAGTCAATGGACAGTTTTATCTCTAGTGTTTAGAAACGTTTGCATTAGAGGCCCTTTTGCGCATACTCACACACACACACACACACACACACACACACACACACAATCTTTCTATCTTTTACAGCACACACACACACACATATAAACACTTACACAAACATAAACACTCACACGTATGCACACAAAAGCACCCACATATAAAAATACATACACACATACACTGAAATATGCACACATACACACACACAGAGACACATAACACACACACATACACACTTAACCCCTTAAGCAGAGCCGGATTAAGACTCAATGGGGCCCTAGGCAGGATCCCACATTGGGGCCCTAGGCAGGATTCCACATTGGGGCCCCCTGCCAGATCGGACCCACTACCCCACCCTTGCCGCAATCCTTTCTCAATTGGCCCATTGTTCTTGTAGGTAGAGGTACTAGTACTAACTTAACTGAAAGACAAAATTAATGCATTATCCCCTTGGATGCAGAGAGGTCCGTAAAGCATTGCAAAGCAATTCATTGGACACCTCCCTGACAGCCAAGGGGTTAAATATATTAAAAATGTATAACAGAGCACATAACTGAAATAGGGCTACCTTAGTGATACCACAGAGCTTGCAGTCAAAATAGGGATACATTAGTGACACCACAGAGCTTACAAGCGAAAGAGCTACACTAGTGATACCACAGAGACTACAATTCTATAACTACTGATGTAATAAATGCATCATATAGATGTACTTTAGTACTGAATAAGAGACTCCTACCTAGGTAAGTGCTTCCATTACATACCACACAGTAATTATATAGATTCAACTGACTGCTGTACGAAGAACTCCTACCTAGGTAAGTCCTTCTGTTACACACAGTAATTATATAGATTCAACTGACTGCTGTACGATGGACTCCTACCTAGGTAAGTCCTTCTGTTACACACAGTAATTATATAGATTCAACTGACTGCTGTACGATGGACTCCTACCTAGGTAAGTCCTTCTGTTACACACAGAAATTATATAGATTCAACTGACTGCTGTACGATGGACTCCTACCTAGGTAAGTCCTTCTGTTACACACAGTAATTATATAGATACACCTGACTGCTGTATTATAGACTCGTACCTAGGTAAGTCCTTCTGTCACACACAGTAATTATATAGATATACATGACTGCTGTGTGATGGACACCTACCTAGGTAAGTCCTTCTGTCACACACAGTAATTATATAGATACACCTGACTGCTGTGTGATGGACACCTACCTAGGTAAGTCCTTCTGTCACACACAGTAATTATATAGATACACCTGACTGCTGTATGATGGACACCTACCTAGGTAAGTCCTTCTGTCACACACAGTAATTATATAGATACACCTGACTGTTGTATGATGGACACCTACCTAGGTAAGTCCTTCTGTCACACACAGTAATTATATAGATACACCTGACTGCTGTATGATGGACACCTACCTAGGTAAGTCCTTCTGTTACACACATTCAATTTCAGTTTCAGCAGTTAGACACAATTATTTATTTTACAGGTGTCTCCAGATCAGAGGCCAACTGGCCCAGAGGGCAGAGAGAACAAAAATAAATTACATAATGGATCTGTGATCCCTTCATAACCCTGCCTATCTACACAGTGAATAGTTAGTCATTTGCCAAAACACAAAAAATAGGTGCACCACTGTACTGAGAGTATCAGAGGTACTACTGGGGTCAAAGGGAATGTACTGGGGTAATTATAAATTAACAAAGAAAAAAGGAAGAAGAGAAAATCCCTATATAGCAGCTATCCCACCCTTATTCCATATAGTTCATGGTTGATATACCAGGTAGAGGTTAAATATACCCAGGGGAGAAAGGGTTAATAAAATGGACTTTTAAAAATTAAACTTTATTATATACTCAAAAGATGGCAAATTAAAAAAACAATTGTAACCCATCCATCTAGCTCTACTAGATAAAGAATTAGTGGAGTAAGAATAACACAAAGATTCAGATCCCCAAATATCTGTATATAGACAGTGGATGCTAATATGCAATCTGTTCTGAGACTGCAGAGCGATTGCTAAAGCATCTACCTTGAATCACAAACTATTATACCCCAGCAAATTGCGGTTGTTACAATTGTGTTTTTAGTTTACCAGTTTTTTTATGAGTATATAATAAAGTTTCATTTTTAAATGTCCATTTTAACCCTTTCTCTCCTGGTATATCAACTATGTTCTCTATCAGTGGTTCTCAAAGGATTTTTCCTGGTGACCAGTGCAGCCACCACAGTGTTCTGGTATGTATATAATATAGAACAACAATAGTATACACAATACCATGGGCACCAGTGTCTAATAGCAGTAGGTATAATCAAAAATGATATAATCAAACACTATTTCCATTCATATGCCACAGCCACTTATCCTACAATATATAAGTGCACACTTCAGGAATGCCCAGTACAGAGCATAGAAATGTATTGGATACTCCTCTGTCCATTAAAGGGTTAAATAAAATACTGTACTACAGCATCCATTTGCTTAATATTTCTTACATCCCACTGAGTCAATGGATTGCTCCCTCACTACAATGATGACTGCCCCTTACCCTTGTGCTGCCGCGGCGCCGCCTCTGCGAGAGCCGGGTTACCAGGGACTAATCTGGCTGCATAAGGATTAGTGGGCAGGAGCTCTTCCAACGTATGCCGCTGCCGCCGCGCGACCAACTCAACTGTATAGCCCTCCCCATAGACGCATGTGTCAGGAGAACAGGAAGTCCTGACACATGCAAATTTCCAACTCTGAGCCACTTTCTAGGTGTGAGCGGCCGGCGTACAGTTAGAGGGAGCAGGGAAGAGGTTTCCACCGGGCCCCCTCATTTGACCGGGCCCTAGGCAGGCGCCTTGTGCGCCTTGCCTGTAATCCGGCTCTGCCCTTAAGGACCGGCCGTGCGCTTACTTTGCGGGTCCCTTAAGGACCACAGAGCATTTTTTTTTATGAGATCCGATTCCGGACTCCCCGAACGGCGTGCAGCCGCGCAGGGAGCCCGGAATTACATGACGGTCCAGGACCGTCATGGGTCCTTAAGGGTATAACAACCCATGACGGTCCTTGACGGTCCTTAAGGTGTTAAATATGCACACACATATACACACACACACACACACACTCAAAAACTTACATATAGAGACATACACGTACATACAGCCACACATACATACAAACACATACAGATACACACAAACATGCACACACATACCCACATAAATATGAACACACACGCACACACACACACACACTAAAAAAACTTACATATAGACATGGGCGTCCGCAGGGGGGGGCAAGGGGGGGCACTTGCCCCCCCCTGGATTATGCCACTTATGAGCCTGAGCGTACCTCTCCTGTTTGTCCGCGGCGATCACCTCTCCTCTCCCCCTCCGCGACGCCTGTCACTCACAGTTGGCAGCCAATGACAGAGGGGTATCCAACTCTCCTCTGTCATTGGCTGCAGTGCGGTCTGCACTGCAGCCAATGACAGAGGAGAGTTGGATACCCCTCTGTCATTGGCTGCCAACTGTGAATGACGGGCGTCGCGTCGCGGAGGGGGAGAGGAGAGGTGATCGCGAGGGCATCTGAAGGCGTCACAGAGAGGAGAGGTGATCGCGAGGGCATCTGAAGGCGTCACAGAGAGGAGAGGTGATCGCTGCAGGCAGCTGAAGGAGCGGTGCTGCGGTGAGCGAGAGCTACAAACCTGGTGGACTGCGTTTAAGGTAAGGCTGGGTGCATGGGAGGGGGGGCACTTGTGAAGAAATGTGAATCTGATGGGGGCAATGTGAGAGCAAGGAGATGGGGGCAAGTTGGAGCTGATGGGGCAATGTGAGGGCAAGTTGGAGCTGATGGAGCAATGTGAGGGCAAGTTGGAGCTGATGGGAGCAAGTTGAAGCTGAAGGGGGAAATGTGAGGGCGAGTTGGAGTTGATGGAGCACTTTGAGGGAAAGTTGGATCTGATGGGGGCAATGTGAGGGCAAGTTGGAGCTGATGGGGGCAATGTGAGGGCAAGTTGGAACTGATGGGAGCAAGTTGAAGCTGATAGGGCAATGTGAGGGCAAGTTGGAGCTGATGGGAGCAAGTTGAAGCTGATGGGGCAATGTGAGGGCAAGTTGGAGTTGATGGAGCAATTTGAGGGAAAGTTGCATCTGATGGGGGCAATGTGAGGGCAAGTTGGAGCTGATGGGGGCAATGTGAGGGCAAGTTGGAGCAGATGGGAGCAAGTTGAAGCTGATGGGGCAATGTGAGGGCAAGCTGGAGCTGATGGGGGCAAGTTGGAGCAAGTTGAAGCTGATGGGGGCAAGTTGTAGCTGATGGGGGTAATGCGAGGGCAAGTTGGAGCTGATGGGGGCAAGTTGGAGCAAGTTGAAGCTGATGGGGGTAATGTGAGGGCAAATTGGAGCTGGCAAGTTGGAGCAAGTTGAAGCTGATGGGGGCAAGTTGGAGCTGATGGTGGCAATGTGAGGGCAGGTTGGAGCTGATGGGGGCAAGTTGGAGCTACTTGAAGCTGATGGGGGCAAGTTGGAGCTGATGGGGGCAATGTGAGGGCAAGTTGAAGCTAATGGGGCAAGTTGAAGCTGATGGGGCAATATGGAGCTGATGCGGGGCAATGTGAGGGCATTAAGGTTATGTGGGGGGTAATTCAGAGATTTGGAGCATTGTGTTGGTGTACCAACTATATTTGATATTGATATACTATTCTTTTGCATACTGTGTAGACCTAGCATCCCAGGCATTAAAAGGTTGTATGAAGGTGCAGTATGAAAGTACCGTGAACACCCTCCATTCCCATCCACCAGATTCAACCTTTCAGTAGGCGACCTGATAATCTTGCGCTGTCATGCAGCGCAAGATTTTCAAGTTGCCATTTAAATCATTGCGCCAAAGTTAGTGTTATTTGGTCGCATGCTCTTTTGCATGCAACCTTTTAAAAGTAAACCCCTAATTACAATCATACCATGTCAATAAATGCAAGAGAAAGTGTTATGGTCCGTTTATTATTTGTTAGCATTAATTTTTATGTACCGCAGATCTAATATGACCTAAGCCATAACTATACATATCTTCTCAAAAAAGAAATCAATGGGAATCATGCAGGACATTTGAATATAAAATCAAATAGTCAAAATATTAATTTATTTGCGAGTCCTCTTGAACCCTTAAAGTGATCCGTTCGGTACTACACTATTATAAGACCTCTTGTTTGCCTAAAACTTAACCTTTATTCACCAAAATATAAAAAGTACTTAAACAGTGCTCCTCATTTTTAGTAAAGTTGTGATTAAAAAACCATTTGTGTTAACAAGTTAGCCAACATGGTGTTAAAAACATCACAGCCTCTTTTTTTATCAGACGGCTATAGACATGCAAATAAGTAAGCCTAAGGGAATAGTGATATAGTGTTGATATTATCCTGGCACACTATAGGTTGCCTGACAGCTTTCAACCTTGTTCTTAAATCCTGTGTCAAATAATAATAAAGACACTAGTGCACATATATTGTGACTTATACTCTTTTATCTTTCAGTCACAATTCAGATAGTGTTAGATTCCTCCAGACATGAGGCTTTTTTGCATGTGTTACTTAGTTTCATAAACATCTACACTTAAGTCTGATAGCGACCAGAGACAAGAAACTTCCTTTGTTCTTATAGGTGATACTCATTAATTTGTTTATTGGTAACTGCAGGTCTTTTATTGGCACATCTATTTATTTAACACACAGACCAGGGTTCCAAATCTTAGTTTCACCTTTATTAGTTCAGTCCAATATTTCATATATTTTAACAAAAGTGTTTATATTGTAATGTGGTCTTCAGTTTAATATTGATAAAAGCTATTTTACCACATTTAAGACAAAATAATATCTACTATTGGCCAGGTTGCACACCATACATTCAGAGTGTTTGTATTAAAGGGATAGTAATACTTTGTTTTAACTTTATTTTATTTTGTAGGCATTAAAAAACATGAAGAATGATATAAGTCTTATCTCTCAAACCTTTATGGTTTAAGAGATATTCACAAGCAAAGTACCCCCCCCCGTTCACCCAGATCAGAAGGGAGGTGCCCAGGTAGACTGCAGAGAGGGACAATCTTCAATTAAGATAAGGGAAAAACCTGAAAAACTTGTCAAGGGGGGAAGGGCTTTCATTGTTTTTATACAAAGAAAATTGTCCCCTTCTGTTATCTGTCTGGTCATACAACCAGACTCACATCTGAGAAGAGATTGTTTACACTAGGTAAAAGGGGCGGGAGGGGAACTTTGCTTGTGAATATCTCTTAAACCATAAAGGTTTGAGAGATAAGACTGATATCATTCTTCATGTTTTTTTAATGCCTACAAAATAAAATAAAGTTAAAACGAAGTATTACTATCCCTTTAATACTGCTGATTTATGTTAGTGTTTATTGCTATAAGCACCCACTAAGTTACCATTTTCTGTAAGAGGTTACTTGTAGTGTTGAGCGAGCGTGCTCGGCCGATGCTCGGATCGGCTCGAGCATCGCTCTGCTCGGCACATGGCGGTACTCGTACGAGTACCGCCATGTGCTCGCCCGACATGTTCGGGTGAAGAGGATCTGTGCCGGAAGAGGCACAGATCCGAAGACGCTCCGCTGGACCACCAGGGAATGGAGGTACGGGGGCATTGCGGAGATGAAGGGGGCATTGCGGAGATGAAGGGGGACATTGTGGAAGAGGGGCATAGACTCTATGCCCCTCTTCCACAATGTCCCCCTTCATCTCCGCTATGCCCGTCTTCCACAATGTGCCCCTTCATCTCCGCTATGCCCCTCTTCCACAATGTCCCCCTTCATCTCCTATGCCATAGAGGAGATGAAGGGGGACATTGTGGAAGAGGGGCATAGCGGAGATGAAGGGGGACATTGTGGAAGAGGGGCATAGACTCTCATCAGAGCAGGGGGTGCCTGGTTTAATGCTCGAGTGCTCCCATTCATTTGAATGGGGCTCGGGTGCTCGGCCGAGCACTCGAGCATCAGGGGGTGCTCGGTCAGAGCACCCGAGCACCCGAGCATCGGGGTGCTCGCTCATCCCTAGACTTGTTCTTCTTTGACCAAGACTTGCTAATCTGGCCTGGTATTTGCTAAGCAGAAATGGAGGTGTTTGCAGTTAATGCGCCATTGCATGCATTTGTTAGCCTCTTCACTGTTGATCTCACCGTTGTGCTGGATTTTTTAATTTTTATACCTTAAAATAGATATCAATTAACCAATTATAATCAAAGGTCTCTTGAAATTATGTAACCAAGACTTATTGTTCCATCCTGGTGGTTTCTTAGTAAGATCGGAGGTAATATCATTAAGCACACAACTGCAATCCTTTACCTCTTCCTTGCTGGTCTCGCTTATTATTAAGAATTGTAATTCTACTATATAAACGCTACTGGTAGCTCCTACAACAGTATGTACTAGGTAGTTCCTGGCTGTATAAGTATTTAGAGGTATTTCTTTCTGATACTCATGGACTCTCAAGTAAATTGAAGGTGAACTATAGTGGCGGAATCCCTTACTCAGCCATATAGTCCATATAGACTATAAGCCCCTGACGAAGCCGCATAAGCAGCGAAATGCGATGGGCCAGGCCGCTTTAATATTTGGTTTATTTATAACTCACGGTTCACCTAAACTTGACGATTCAATAATATAGCATGCAGCCTTAGACTGTGGTGACATCAGTGACAGAATTAGGTTGAGTAAGGGATTCCGCTATTATAGTTCACCTTCAAGCTACTTGAGAGTCCGTGAATATCAGAAAGAAATACCTCTACATACTTAAACAGCCAGGCAATAGCTAGTACATACTGTTGTAGGAGCTACTAGTAGCGTTTATATAGTAGAATTACAATTGCTGATAATAAGCGAGAGTAGCAGGGGAGAGGTTAAGGATTGCAGTTGTGTGCTTAATGATATTCCCTCCGATATTATTACATTTTTCACGATTTACTAACCCTGTAAGTGTTGCTGCTATCTGGTTATATACCTGTGAAAAAGCACAAAAAGTGGAGGAAAAGCAGAAGGTGGATCCACCCGAGATACTTTCCCTCCATACTTTAGCTGTCTCTAGTCCAATTAGCTTCTCAGTTTTATGCACTACTTTCCTGCCTTGTCTCAATTGCAATTAGCTTCTTCGTTTCATGACGAGGGTTGGACTAATGACACAGACACCCAGACAGCCTGCATTTCCTGTTAGTGCTTTGTTGGAGCTCACAGAGATCAGGAGATAGAGTGTCCAGTTGTTGTATAGGCAGGCAGGTAGCATTAGGCATAGGCAGGCAGCCAGCATTAGTACCTTATTACCACTGCAAGGGAGAGTCATCTTTGTTTTTGTGCAAAATATAAAAAAATGTTAGAAATTTTTTTAATAGTTTTCAGAGTGACACAGCCAGTCTCACAGTTGTGTAGGCAGGCAGGCCTAGTACCTTATTGCCAATGCAAGGGAGAGACATTTTTTAAAGGGACTGTTGGCGAATTTCGTCCGAGTCGAACAGGTCTGGTCCGAAAGTTGGATCCTCCAAACCCCCCCCCCCAAAAAAAACGGCCGAATTCAAAAATTTTTTACAAATCTCTTCGTACCAATTTTACTATATGCAAGGAAAATTGATTCTCATCTACAACTCAGTTTATTGAATACAGAATATGTAATGATCCACACTTTTTTTTAGAAATGGACATTCGCAGATTTCTTTCAAAACGAAAATGGGATGAAGTAGAATCTGATAAGGAAGCAAGAGAAGAATCCAGACATGGTGAACAGGACGCAGAACCAAGCACAAGCAGTTCTGCAGGTCCAATTTCAGCTCCAACAGAATGTAGCCATGTTGATGGTCCTTCAAATGATATCGGATTGTATTTTAATTCATCAAAAAAGCTAACAGATGATCTTAAATACAATCTGCTAATAAATACATATACCCCTCCACAAAATTATGACTTCAAGAAGGATTCAAGTGGACCACGCTGTTTCCGTTGGGTGTGGATAAGTCAATATTCACCATGGCTTTGCTACTCTCCACAACTGAAAGGTGCAATTTGCAAGTATTGCACAGTTTTTCCACAGCCTGTTCGTCGTGGAATACAAGGAGCATTCATAACTATGTCTTTCACTAAATATAAAGACTTTCATGAAAGTGCACGCAACCATATTTCATCATCTTGGCATAAAAATGCACAAGTGGATGCAACTCACTTTTTGGATATCCGAAAGAAACCAGAAACAAGTATTGTTTGTCAAATAGACAGCGCTGTGAAGCGGCAAGTTGAAGAAAATCGAAGAAAGTTATATCCAATTCTGTCCAGTATCTTATTTTGTGGCACTCATGACATAGCTTTGCGTGGTAAAAAAAGTACAACTGGAAATGTTAAAAGTCTGTACCAATTTCGCATTGAAGCAGGAGATGTGGTCCTAAAGAACCATCTGGAAAATGCTCCAGTCAACGCACGTTATACATCAGTTCGTGTTGAAAATGAATTGATTACATTGTGTGAAGAAATATTGAGAGAAGATCTAGTTTCCTTAGTGAATAAGTCAAATGGCTTTTCAGTCATTGCTGATGAAAGTGCTGACATATCTGGGAAAGAACAGATGTCAATTGGAGTACGTTTTGTAGACACAAGTAGCACCATAGCTGTCATCAAAGAAGAATTCCTTGGATTTGCAACCTTAAAAGACATGGATGCTATCTCAGTTGCAAATATGATTCTGGCTACATGTTCCAAATTTGGATTAAACTTAGAGAAACTCCATGGCCAAGGATACGATGGATGTTCTACAATGGCAGGGAAGGAAGGTGGCGTTCAAGCCATAATAAAGAGAAAGTATCCCAAAGCTACTTTTGCTCATTGTGCTGCACATAAATTGAATTTGGTTGTAAATGACCTGAATGCTGTTCCTGATATACGGAATTGTGTTGGCACAGTGAAAGCCATAATCAAGTTTTTCCGTGAGAGTCCAAAAAGAAGATCTCTTATTCCCAATGTACCATTGCTGAGTGAAACACGGTGGACAGCGAAATATAAGAGCATTAGAATTTTTAGCTCAAACTTTGAAGACATTTTTCAACAATTAAGCTTGCTGGCCACTACAGCCTCTGGTAAAACACGTCAGGACGCATATCAATTGCAATGTTCCTCAAGCACAGTGAGCTTCCTCTTTTGCTTGAACATCATTGCAACCTACTCCTCAAGATTGGAATCTGTAAGCCAGGCTCTCCAAGCTGTTCAACTTGATATTCTCCAGGTCTGTGATCACGTGCAAGACCTTCTGACTGTGTTCCGTGATCATAGAGACAAAGCGGAACTGCAGTTTAAGGAAATATTTTCAAATGTTCAAACAATGGCAGAAAAATTGAACATCGAACTTTCTGTTCCCAGACAGTGTGGCCGGCAAGTTTTCCGTTCTAATTTTGGTAGCTCTTCAGTGGAAGAATACTATCGCCAATCCATCTATGTGCCATACATGGACTCTATTATTGCATCATTAGAAAGTCGGTTTGGCAATGAAAATAAGAAAAACTTCAGTCTGTTTTCACTGTACCCAAAACAAATGGCAAAAATGACACTTGAGCAATACAAATCGCACATTGCAAACATCAAAGAAGTCTACAACTTAGAAAATCTGGATGCCGAAGCAATCATGTGGTATGAGATATGGTCAACAAAGGAAGAACAGTTTGACAATGGATTTTTGGATTTGCTAAACAAAACAGATTTGTTTCCATCAGTCCGGCAAGCAATTCTCATTGCTCTCACATTGCCAGTGACCACATGTACAGTGGAAAGGTCGTTCAGCACTATGAGAAGGGTGAAAACCTGGTTGAGGTCGACAATGGCAGATGATCGCTTATCAGGTTTGTGCATGATGAGCATACATCGAGCAAAAATTGATGAAAACAAACAACAGCTGATTGAAAAAATACTTGATAAATTTGCACAAGACCACAGACGTTTACAGTTCCTTTTTCGAGATAACTAACCAGTGAACAAAAACAATACAAAATTATTCACTGAAAAATGCGATTGTTACATTTGAGCAAGAGTGTGGATGTTTACAGTTCCTAACGTACAACAGTTATTCAGTTAAAGTTTATATGTTTTACTTTCCAATTTGGATGAGAACAGTTGTTATAGAATATATATATATAATTATTTTTAAATTAATATATTGTTATTTATTTTAATATATGTCAGTTAATACATTTTGAAATAAATACATTTGTCTTATATTTTAATTGTCATTCGTTTGTGCACGTTAACACCAAAAACAGATTCTGCATTTTTTTATAATTCAGTTATAGTGCCTTGATCATGGCTGTATGACTAGTGTGGTGCATTGAATAGTGTTAACATTAAAAAAAGATTAGAAATTGCAACACTTAAATCAGACAATGGCATCTTGAGTCTTCTATTAAGCTTTTGTATTAGGTTTCTCAACCCTTTGCATGCCTGAGCTTTATGTGATGACTATTCCCCTCCCCTTCATGACATTGTGAAAAAAGGACAGAGTATGGATGTCATTAAAATTATGCCCCCCCCTGGAAAAATTTCTGCGGACGCCCATGCATATAGACACATACACACAGCCACACATACATACCAACACACACTGTTACACACACAGAGTGTGTACACAAACACAAACACATGGGTGCTAATAAAAAAGTAGTGAAACCTTTAGTTTAAAACTGAATCCAGAGGGGTCCCCACATCCCTATACAAAATCTTTCCCACGCTAATTCTCTATCATGACCTCAATAGGTTAGACACAAATGATGACTTCCTCACATCACACTGACCTTGTTGAGGTCACATCACACTGACCTTGTTGAGGTCACATCACACTGACCTTGTTGAGGTCACAATGATGAACTGGGGAACAGAGAAAAACAGACCAGGATGCAGGGTTTCTCACCAGATTCAGTGCTAAAATACACATTTCTCTTATATCTAAAAGTCTCACTCGCCCGATCAATTTGGTCTGTAGACCGCAGCAAGCATTTCTGAAATGTTTCTGACTGCTGCACTTGTGGATAACTGAGGCCTACTTCCTGGTGCCAAACAGGAGTTTCAATATCTTTTTATTGTAATATAAGGATACCCTAAAGCTTGGAGCTTGGTGGCCATTTTCTTGTAGCACGGGTATCACTTTTACAGCAGACAATGGGCAGTTCTCTCATAGTAAGTGTTTAGAACTCTGCGCCAGAGTCATCATATCATGACTGCGTATTGTCCATGTACAGGGCTGTCAAAGGAAGAGGATGCACACCAAATTTCCCTGGCAATTCAAGACATGCGATCACCATATTATCTCATGGCTCATACCATTTATAATATACGTAAAATGTTGCCAAAAAAGGCATTGAACAATGGAAAGCACATCAGAAATACAAAGACAATCAAAGACCACATCAGCCAGTATATACTAATGACACAACAGCTGTGCTGATTTCACTGTTGTCCACGTGGTGACAATGGTTAACCCTTTGAGCACCAGAGGTGTACGCAATGCATTGCATAGCAATGTGTTGCATACACCTCCGGCACTCAAAGGATTAAACCTCTTCTACATTTACCTGGATATGGAACGCGGCCGTATGTCACAATTTCCGTTAAAAGGATTCCAAATGACCACACATCAGATTTAATGGTGAAAATCCCAAAATTGATGGCTTCCGGAGCAGTCCATTTTATAGGGAATTTGGTTCCTGTCATGAGAAACAAATATAAACAAAGACACAGATTAATAAATAAATCAGTAAAATACCTTGAAAAAAGTATAAAATTATTATGTTAACTTTCAGTTTGGGAATATTTATATAGTGATATTCATCCTAATGAACCAAGAAACAGATGAGTAGCCAATTGTCCTATTAGTTTTGGACCCCTGAAATGGAGGGACTTTGTATACAGTCCACTGTTTATGGATGCAAATACCATCAAATTAACCCCTTAACGCCATGTGACGTACTATGACCGTCACGGTCCTTGAAATACTGAAGAACCGATGACGGTCATAGTACGTCACGTACTTTTTACTTACAGCGCTCTACCGGGAGCGCTGTAAGTAAAAATAGGGCCTGAAATTGACCGCTCCAAGATCGGAGCGATCTCTATCAGGCCCCATAGTGACGCGCCGATACACGCAACAGGTAACGTGTACCAGTGCATCGGCGTGCATCAACGCGGTCCTTATGGGATGGAAACGTCCCAGGACCGCCGGTCACTAAGGGGTTAAAGTTGTCCATCTGTACTTTATCTTCTTAGTCACTGTTTAATTTCAAATCCAAGGTGCAGGAGGACAGAGCCAAAACACAACTTGTGTCACTGTCCAAATACTTATGGACTGCACTGTACACAAAGACACACATATACACTCATGCCCGGACACACACACACATGCACACACAGATGCACATACACACACATGCACCTACACACACAAACACACAAATATACACACATGCACGTGCACACATGCACATACATATACATACATGTACACACATATACACACATGCACGTACACACACACACACATAAATGCAGAAGCACACACACACACACATATCACACATGCATGTGCACACGCACACACACACAAATGCATGTATACACACATGCAACTACACACTCATACACACATGCACATACACACATATACATACATATATACTAATATGCACGTATATATACACACATATGCACATTCACACACATATACACCTATGCACGTACATAAACATATACATATATACACGCACACGGTGTTCCCATCGGCTGACCAAATACACAATACATTTCTCCAGGTGAGTTGCTAAATTCTCACCAATGCATCCCAGCTGCACCATTGGTAGTAGAAGATGATCACCATTTAGGGCCGGATTTACATCTCAGGAGCCTGTAGGCAGAGAAATCTGAAGCCCCCCCCCTCCCAATTTGCCATCTCTATTGGACACCTCCACGATGCTCATCAGCTCCACATTGCCCCCATCATCTCCATATTGCCCTCGCATTGCCCCCATCATCTTCATATTGCCCCCATCAGCTCCATATTGCCCCCATCAGCTCCTTATTACCTTCAAATTGCCCCCATCATCTCCATATTGCCCCTCACATTGCACCCATCATCTTCATATTGCCCCTCACATTGCCCCCATCATCTCAATATTGCCCCTCACATGTCACATTTCCCCCATCATCTCAATATTGTCCCCCCCACCTTTTCCTACCTCACTGGAGAGGAGAGGTATGTGCCTCCTTTGGCACAGAGCTGTAGCTGCTGCCTGCTGGAGCTCCTGCACGGTCTGCAATGCAGAGCGCTGGGTGATGATGTCATCTCCCAGCGTTCTGCATTATTACTAAAGAGCTGACGGCGACGATGGCGCTCAGCAGCTCTACAGGTCTGTGCCGAAGAAGGCACAAACCTCTCCTCTACATGTTGTTGTGGGCGCCAAGCAGGGGGCAGGGCTGACTGGCAAGGCTAAAAAAACAACAACAAAAAAAAAAAAACAACAAGCCAAAAAACGCCAGCAATGACAGGCACCCCTCTGTGGGATGCGCCTGTAGGCAGGTGCCTACTCTGCCTTATTACAAATCCGGCCCTGTCACCATTACATGACCCAAGCTGGAAACAAGACCCAAGGCTTAAAGCATGAGACTGGCTTTAGACCCCTCAACCAATACCTAACAATACCCCTGAAGTCTTCAATAACAAATCACACACACACCTCAGCAGAGAAGAGGTTACATTACAAGCGGTAATACATGGAATCTATTAATAGAATTGTTCCATTGTCTTCACCACTTTATGTATGTGAAAGTGAAACTGATCGACACACAATCTCTATCATTATGACAAAACCTTAACTGAGTTTCTGCTTTTATTTGACCATTCCCCACCAGCTAAAAGCTTTTATCACATCTGCCCGAGATGTCTGTTCACTAAAATTAAACTGTATTTTAGTGTAATAGTGCATCTACAAGCCTAGCCTTTATCAAGATTTCATGTAACATTAAAAATAATTTAAAGGGCTAGTAACACTTCATATGTAAAAAAAAAAAAAAAATAATAATAATAAAAAAAAAATATATATATATATATTCCAAAGTAAAATAAGAGTTCTCCCACTGTTGAGTATGCTAGAATGCTAAGGTTAGCAAATGCCTAAAGTAGGAGAGATTCAGCTCATAAGACAAAGCATATTAAGGTTAGGTACTTGCCAAAAATGAGGTACCTTAGCGTTGGTGGCAAACTTAGCATTCTATGGCCATATGATGTGACTAAATCCTCATCTTTAATATAGTAGTGATATGCAGGCACAATGCATAATAGTGATGAAAATTTGGATGTGCATCAATATTTTGTGTATTTGCTTTTAGCTGTTTTGGTCAAAATTGGTTGCACTCCAGCAAGTTTAAATGTTTTTTTTTTCTTTGGGTGTGCTTACCAAAACCTGGACTGGAATTATATATATATATATATATATATATATATATATATATATATATATATATATATATATATATATATATATAGTAACACTAAGGTCACCTAAGAATGGCTGGCACTTGGTAAAAGAAATGAAGATGCCCTTTAGACCACCCATGGCTGCACCCCCACTCCACCTTCTAGCTCCACCCACTATTGCCTGCCACATGAAATATGTTTACACTACAGCAAGTTCTGAACCCCTTAGCAGCAAGAGAGGTTGCCAATGCATTGGAGAAGAGGCTTCCTGGACACACCCACAACTCATAATGTGAGTGTGGTCAGCACAGCTAAGCTCCTCCCCTCACAACTTGGCACATTAGGCAGTTGCCTACTTCTTCCTAATGGGGAATATGGCCTTGCATCCAGTGATTTTTTTTCGGTGCAATATCACTATGGCTTGAAAATTTACAGTGGCGCTGTTGCTACACCATCCTATGGACTATTCTGGTCCATAGACCATAAATCTCCATAGGATGGTGTAGCAACAGCATCACTGTACATTTTCAGGCCACTGTGATACTGCACCTAAAAAATTCAAGTTTGAGCTATTATAATTTTTTAATAAAATATCTCTCAGCAGTGGGAGTTCCCTTGTTTTACTCAGGGGGATAAACCCTACAATATATATTTTTTTTACATTTTAAGTATTACTATCCCTTTAATAAGGCCCAGTGCATGAGAAGAACATAGAAATCCAGCCGCACAGGTTTTACCCATAATCAATACTGGGTAAAAGGGGTAAACTGTGACCCAGTTTCTGGCTGGCTGCTTCCACCTATACCCATCGGGGGAGCTGAGAGAGTTTGTACCATCCGGTTGCCTATCCATCAGGGCCATAATACCATAATACTGGGGTGTGAGCCAGTACAAAAGGATAGTCTGTGAAGCAAGTCTTGGCCTCTGAAGAATGTGAGTAATTTTCCTTTGTTTGGTGTTGGTGAAGGACTTTGTTAATTCTCATATACTGCGCCGTTGAGCTTCTTTTTTTTCTTGTCACCTGCCTGTAACTCCAGCAGCTATACTTTATGGCATGAACTAGAACAGTGATCCTCAATGAATTTCTGCTCAAGTCACGTCATGCCTAACACTCAGTCTGGTATTTTCAGGGCACCCCTAACATTTTATAGGTAATTTCTCAAGGACATAATGATGGGTACAACTACATACATATATAGTTAATCTCAGTTTACACAGTCAGAATAACAAAAAACAATCAAAACAACAAATAGCAATTTCAATAAATATGCATTTGAAACTAAACATTAACATTTTTTGTAATTCTTTATTACATACATAGTAACATAGTTACTGCACTGGTAGCCACAGACCAGGGGCGGATTGTGGTGCAATACCAGACCAGGGATTTTTTTTTTTTATTTAACTGGCCCACTAGCTGGTGTTCTAATCTGTATGCATATATTAAAACCCTTTGATTGCCAGAGGGGTACGTAAAGCATTGC
Source organism: Rhinophrynus dorsalis (assembly GCA_037306005.1). Lineage (NCBI taxonomy): Eukaryota > Metazoa > Chordata > Amphibia > Anura > Rhinophrynidae > Rhinophrynus > Rhinophrynus dorsalis. The sequence continues at coordinate 535,887,284 of CM074720.1, forward strand.
TGTGCAATGTGTTGCTTACCCCTCTGGTACTCAAAGGGTTAACTTAACCCACTGTATGCATTGCTAAAGAGGCACAAATAGCTAGCTGTTAACCTCTTAACATAATTTATGCAATAAATAATCAATTATTAACCCCTTGCATGCCAGAGAGGTGTACAGCAATGTGTTCTGTGATTAACCCATTGAATGTCTCATAGGTGCACAACACATTGCACAGGAACGTGTTCCTCAATGAATAACCCCTTGTGTGCAAAAGAGGCATAATTCATCAGTAATGAACAATTTTATTCGTCTTTCAAGCATACAAGGGGTTAAAGGGTTAACAGATAAAAATAAGCCTCTCTAGCAATGGGTACAATTAGTTAAGAATAATAAAATAATACCTATTTAATCTGCTTGGTAGTTGGTCCCAGAAATTCTGCCTGCTAATCAAACATGCACTGCACCAGGACACACACTTCAGGCAGAGCATGGCCAGCTAAATCAGCCTTGGAGGCGGGACAGGTACCGAGAACAGGACCCGGTCTTCAGTGCTGCATGGCTATGGTGAGTGAGTTGTGCCTTCCATCCATTGAGGTGTGGGCTAGAGAGGAGAGCTCATCTGATCTCTTTACTGGGCCCTGACTGGGCAGCCCGCCGGGGGATGCCCGATCCCCCAATAGGGCAATCCGCCCCTGCCACAGACCCACACATACTTGCCCTGACTGGGCAGCCCACCGAGGGATGCCCGATCCCCCGATAGGGCAATCCACCCCTGCCACAGACCCACACATACTTACCCTGACAGCCTTGTCCCAGAGTAGCCATAGAATCACACATACTGACCCTGGCATCCTTGTTCCACAGTAGACAAACAACCACATATAGTGACCTGCTAATCTTGTCCCACAGTAGCCATAGAGTCACATGTACTGATGCCCCCCCCCCACACCAGCCTTGTCTCACTGCACTAGAAGTCATTGAACCACGGATATTGACCTCAGCTTTTTCTGTACAAGACATGGATGAAACAGACATGCCGAAACACCCATACATTTCCCCATTGCCTTCCCTTTTGTACATGCAGCATTAAGGAGAGAATTTTCATCATAAATAGTTTAGTAAATTGGCTTTCAATTGGAATTTGTCACTTTGGGGCAGAATGCAAGAAATATGCGCATGCGATGAAGGCATTTTTCATGCACAGATAGATACTGCGCATGTTCTAGTCCAGGAAACCGCATATTGAACACTTTTTGAATTGCGCATTAAAAAAATGATCTTTTACGACAACACTACACAGAAATATAAAATCGTTCGCAATAGTACTTCCTGCATTCGTTATTCCTCGCAGATTTTTTAATCCTGACCACGCCTCCCAAAAAAATATGCGCAGCTGCTCACTAATCTTCATTTTTCATGCGGAATTCAACAAAATCATGTACAAATCTAGGCATTTTTTTTTTATTTGAAACAATTGTTCATAAGATATTTAGCTTTCTTTATTTTTCTGCAGAACACAAACATTCTACATAGCTTTGCATTACCAACAGTCACTTCCTACCAGGAAGTACTAGCTCAGCTGTATAAACTGACACATATATAAAGCTAAATATCTCCTAATCTATTGTTTGAAATTATAAACAATTAACATAGATATGGGACACTTTGGATTTTCTTTCCTAAAGCACCACTTTGTTACAAACTGACAGTTCCTATTTAAAGGGATAGTAATACTTTTAATAAAATGCAGGTCTGAGTCTTCTTTATTCTTTTATTATCATGTAGCCCTATGTATCAGTGTTAACAGTTTTGTAGTAGTCCTATTGAATGTGAAAGGATCTTCCTCCCACCCCATCTTCCATCAGATCTGGAATCCGGTCGTGGGACTGGAAGGATGCAGCAAGGGACAATCTTCACTCAGTAAGTATAAGGAAAACTATGTCCCCTTCACAAAGTAGGGCAGGATTTTCCTTATGCTTACTGAAGATTGTCCCTCGCCACTCTCCATCTGGACCAGCATGAGTGGTAGATTGACGCAGGGGAAAGGGGTGGGAGGAGGATTCTTTTGGATTAAATTGCGCTTGAACTACAATACTGTAAGCATTGAAAGATAGTGCTACCTGCTCAAAACAGAATAAAGAAGACTCAGAGCTGCACTTTATTAGAAGTATTGCTATCATTTTAAAGGGATAGTAATACTTCGTTTTATCTTTATTTTATTTTGTAGGCATTAAAAGAACATGAAGAACGATATAAGTAAAGCAAAGTTTCCCCTCCCGCCCCTTTTACCTAGTGTAAGCCATCTCTTCTCAGATGTGGAATCTAGTCCATAGACCAGACAGATAACTGCAGGGGACAATCTTCTTCCTATGAGAACAATGAACACCCTGCCCCCCTTGACAAGTTTTTCACGTTTTTCCCTTATCTTAATTGAAGATTGTCCCTCTCTGCACCTCCCTTCTGATCTGGCTGAGCAGTGTTACATCAGTAAAAGGGGAGGGAAGGGGATACTTTGTCATTGAATTACTCTTGAAGTACAACTCTGACAGAATTGAAATAACACTCTCCAAAGTCCAAATACTATGATGATTAATTAGAGCTGCTTTTATTATGAAACATTACTATCCCTTTATCATTTGTAGGGTTAAGAAATTGATTCCACTTTCTAGTTTAGAGCGGAATTGTATAATATAAGTGCATCCCCCCTTGTGTATCAACATGATAATGTGCTGGTTCATTGTCAGCTTCCTGTAAGAAGTGTATTCATATTTTAGAGGATGTGGCTGGAGAAGAGAAGAACAGTGCTATGTGACAGGACACCCGTGGGTGTATTATAAGGGGAAGTGAGAAGTGAAGTATTGTAGCATTGCTGAGTCTGAGCAGGTGATAACAAGGAGGGTGACTTACCAGACACCACTGGAGTGATTATGTAGCCAGCCAACTGCACCACAGGTACAAAAAAACTCCCCAATGATTTTACCTTTTGAGTGCCAGAGGGGTACGCAACGCATTGCTATATAATGCGTTGCCTACCCCTCTGGCACTCGAAGGGTTAAAGGAGAACACTTAACTCTTTGAGTGCCAAAGAGGTAGCCAATGCATTGGAGCGCAACACATTGAATACCTCTTTGTCACTCAAAGGGTTAATAATAACCCTTCCCCTCCTCCCTGGACTTACCTTACCACGTCCAGAAAATCCTAATGACCCCTATGAATTTTGCCTCTCTACAAGAAATAACATCTTCAGTTGTGGATGTGCTATCCACGGAGGCGGACATAACAGCAGGTAACAGGACCACAAGCTCCACCTACTGCATATGTTAATCTTAACCCTTTAAGGACCATAGGAGTGTGAAATATATTGATTTGCAATGCGTTTCGCTTCCCTCTGGTCCTTAAAGAGTTAAGTAGATGCATGCCTTCTGCCTGCTTCACTTTGCTTCCAAGATGGTATCTCTTGAATAAAGGCACAAGGGCAAAATTCATAAGGGCCACTAGAAGTTTGTAAGGTAAATGGAGGGGTGGGTTAATAGGAGGTGTTACTGTTCATTTACATAAGGCTTGTTTCCCACTAGAATTTCAGAGAGCTCTCCACTGCTTTGAGAACATTGCATTGAAGACCTTTCTAACATTCAAGGGGTTAAACGCCCCAGCTAAACCATTAGGAATGTGTGGATTTCTTATTTGTCCTCTATAGCACATTTGGTTTGATCCACTGCCTTAATACACACTGCAACGGGATGGTTTACAGCTATTCCCAACCCCACAGAGGCGTAACTAGAAGCCACCGGGCCCTGGTGCAAGAATTGCCCCCCCCGCCCACACTGGCCCCCTCATCCACATTGCCCCCTTCATCTCCACAATGCCCCTTCCACAATGCCCCCTTCATCTCCACAATGCCCTTCTTCATCTCCACAATGCCCCTTCCACAATGCCCCCTTCATCTCCACAATGCCCCCTTCATCTCCACATTGCCCCTTCCACAATGCCCCCTTCATCTCCACAATGCCCCTTCCACAATGCCCCCTTCATCTCCACAATGCCCCTTCATCTCATATCCACAATGCACCTTTCCATCTCCACAATGCCCCTTTCCATCTCCACAATGCCCCCTTCATCTCCACAATGCCCTCTTTCATCTCATCTCCACAATGCCCCCTTCCATCTCCACAATGCCCCCTTCATCTCCACAATGCCCCTTCATCTCATCTCCACAATGCCCCCTTCCATCTCCACAATGCCCCTCTTCCACAATGTCCCCCTTCATCTCCACAATGTCCCCCTTCATCTCCACAATGCCCCTCTTCCACAATGCCCCCCTTCATCTCCACAATGTCCCCCTTCATCTCCACAATGCCCCCTTCCATCTCCACAATGTCCCCCTTCATCTCCACAATGCCCCCCTTCATCTCCACAATGTCCCCCTTCATCTCCACAATGTCCCCCTTCCATCTCCACAATGCCCCCTTCCATCTCCACAATGCCCCCCTTCATCTCCACAATGCCCCTCTTCCACAATGCCCCCCTTCATCTCCACAATGTCCCCCTTCATCTCCACAATGCCCCCTTCCATCTCCACAATGTCCCCCTTCATCTCCACAATGCCCCCCTTCATCTCCACAATGTCCCCCTTCATCTCCACAATGTCCCCCTTCATCTCCACAATGCCCCCCTTCATCTCCACAATGCCCCCCTTCATCTCCACAATGCCCCCCTTCATCTCCACAATGTCCCCTTCCATCTCCACATTTCCCCTACCTCCAGTCCCTGGTGGTCCAGCGGAGTGTCTTTACAAATCTGTGCCTCCTTCGGCACAGATCCCTGCAACCGGAGCTCCCGCTCGCCGCTGTAGTAATGCAGAGGCTGGGAGACGATGTCATCTCCCAGCGCTCTGTATTACTACAGCGCCGCGCCGAATGGGAGCTCCGGTAAGTGACTGCTGCGGGCGAGGGGGTCGCAGGCGGTGGCCGGGCCCCTGGAGTGACGGGCCCGGTCGCAGGTGCGACCGCTGCGACCCCTATTGTTACGCCACTGCAACCCCCGTTTAAAACCTTGGACACAAAATGCATCTCCAATTAACTGTAAAGGATCATGAGTCTAGTGACTTTACACTTACCCTCTCGTGCTGTGTATTCGGTATCTATCACTCTTGCAAGTCCAAAATCTCCAACTTTACAGCAAAGTATGTCCGATACCAACACGTTGGCGGCTCTGAGGTCTCTGTGGATGTAATTCTTTTTCTCTATGTATGCCATTCCCTCTGCAACCTGAAATAATTGGAATGAAAATGTTCATCAGTGGCTAAAAGATCCAGAAAAAAACGTGTCCAGGGGACCATTAAAGGGATAGTAATACTTAAAATGTAAAAAAAAAATATGTTGTAGGGTTTATCCCCCTGAGTAAAACAAGGGTACTCCCACTGCTGAAAGGTGTTTCATTCAAAAGTTATTAATTTTCAAAGTTGAATTTTTAGGTGCAATATCACAGTGGCCTGAAATTGTACAGTGGCGCTGTTGCTACACCATCCTATGGACAGCTCTGGTCCTGGGACCATAAATCTCCATAGGATGGTGTAGCAACAGCGCCACTGTACAATTTCAGGCCACTGTGATATTGCACCTAAAATTTCAACTTTGAAAATTAATAACTTTTGAATGAAACACCTTTCGGCAGTGGGAGTACCCTTGTTTTACTCAGGGGGATAAACCCTACAACATTTTTTTTTTACATTTTAAGTATTACTATCCCTTTAAGAACCTGGGGGAAGATGCACTAATGTGTGGTAAAGAGGGGATAAAGAGGAGATAACATCTGCAGCGTAATAAACTCTCAAACTTCTATGTTATTCTATGGGAGAGCTTTAGGTATAGACTACAGAGGGAGATGTTCTAAGGTGTAATAAAGAGGAAATAAGCTCTCCAGTTCCTATATTATTACATGGAATAGATTTAGCTATAGATTACAGGGGTGATGTGTACTAAGGTGTTATAAAGAGGAGATAAACTCTCCAATTACTATGTTATTCTATGGGAGCTCGGTATACTTTTGCAATGGCGAAGCCTAAATGGCGAGCATCAACATGGAGCACTGAAAATGTTGCCTTTGCAAAAGGATTCCCATCTATTAGGTTAGGGTACTTAGGGTTACATTACCCTGTTACATTAGGGTACTTAGGGGTACACTATCAGTTAGGGTAGTGTTGTTAGGGTAGGTTGGGTTAGAGTACTTTGGGGGTATACTTGTTAGGGTATGAGTTAGAGTATGTTATGTTAGGGAAAGGAGACATTTTATATAGTAGATGCCTGCAACATATTAAATGCCCTAATTTGACATGCGCTCTTACTTCTGCAACATTTTTAGTAAAGCATAAGATCTACAGAATACCATAGGAAAGAGGAGGTCTATTACCCATTTAGACTTTAAACTCCTTGGGGTAGAGACCTCTGTCCTATTGTTTCTACGAATATGACACTTATTTTATCCCCATTTATTTATTGTAACATACGTCTGTTGTAAGGTGCTCTGTGCCTTGTGTGGCGCCATATAAATCAAGATATACATACGTTATACGGCAGAATGTATCTGCTTTTTACCATGCATTAATGCATAACCCATTAGGTGTATAGAGGAATGTTTCATTAAAGGGGAAATACCACCCCACACAATCTTTACCTTCACTAAGTCCCCATCTGGCGACTAGCTGCTTAGTAGAGCTGGTCTCCAGAATAATTACCTTATTTAATAGATTTCTCCTCACTTTCATGGGTGACAGGCAGGTCGGAGCACGGACATCTTGCCATTGTGACGTCCGCGCCTGCGCTGTCAGTCCCAGCCGGGTCTAGGAGTCATTGCTAGGAGCCATTTGGCTCCAGCTGGGACTGACAGCGCAGGTGCGCGGATGTCACAATGGCAAGATGTCCGCGCTCCGTCCTGCCTGTCACCCATGGAAGAGAGCAGAAATCTATTAAATAAGGTAATTATTCTGGCGACTAGCGCTACTAAGCAGCTAGTCGCCAGATGGGGACTTAGCGAAGGTAAAGACTGTGTGGGGTGGTAGTTCCCCTTTAACGTAACATTCCCCTTTAAACCTTTAAGGACCGGCCACACTCACTCATGCCCGGGACTTTTATTTTGCCTATCCGAAGCAGGGCTCACCGAATGGTTTGCAGCCACATGGGAAGCCCTGAAATCCATGACAGCTAGTCATGGGTCCTTATTGCACATCCAACCCATGATGTGCCAGGATCGTCATGGGTCCTTAAGGGGTTATGAAAAATGCAAATACTGTTGACATTTTCTTTCTGTGTAAAACAATGCACTCCCACTGCTGAGAGGTGTTTTATCCAAAAGTAAGTACACCTCAAACATATTTAATTTAATTTTCTTTGATTTTTTTTAAATCAGAATTTTTTTTATAAATGTAACCACTAGATAATAATAAGAAATTCTATTGAAAACTGTAAAGCTCTCCAAATGCTAAAGTAGAAAGCGACAATATCTTGAGCTTTTACAACTGTTGTGTTAAGCATCACACAGCAGTGAGGGTAACCTTGTTTCTGTCCCCAGGAAAATCCCTTCAACACAATTGATTAAACTGTGGACTTGCAGCTGTTGGGATGATGGGAAATGTAGTCTCTGATAATAAAGGTATTGACCTTAAAGGGATAGTAATGTTTCATAATAAAAGCAGCTCTAATTAATCATCATGGTATTTGGACCATGGAGACTGTTATTTCAATACTGTCAGAGTTGTAGTTCAAGAATATTTCAATGACAAAGTATCCCCCTCCCGCCCCTTTTACTGATGTCACACTCTTCAGCCAGAGCAGAAGGGAGGTGCCCAGGTAGACTGCAGAGAGGAAAAAGGGAAAAACCTGAAAAGCTTGTCAAGGGGGGCAGGGATTTCATTGTTCTCATAGGAAGAAGATTGTCCCCTTCTGTTATCTGTCCAGTCTATGGACCGCATTCCACATCTGAGAAGAGATTGCTTACACTAGGTAAAAGGAGCGGGAGGGGAAACTTTGCTTGTGAATATCTCTCAACCCATAACGGTTTGAGAGATAAGACTTATATCGTTCTTCATGTTTTTTTAATGCCTACAAAATAAAATAAAGACAAAAAGAAGTATTACTATCCCTTTAAGTATAAGAATAAAGTGAGAAATTCTGGGACATGCCCGCTACATTACAGAGGATACATAAAAATTTCCATTAATTTTTGATGGGGTTTTAACCCTTTGAGTGCCAGAGGGGTACTGAACGCATTGCTTTGCTTTGGGGCACACCTCACATATTTTATGTAATTTTTCAAGGCCATCATGAATGGTACAATACATAAATATATACTTATATATATAAATGATTAATTGAAACAGTCTCCTACGTGTGCTTGGTAACCAAGAACACGTAGAAGACTGTTTCAATGAATCATTTTTCCTTCCATAATGAGATATCGGCTCTGCTGAAGAGCCTCCGCTTGATTCCGAGACCGGATTCTCCTGCTGGCAGCAGAACGCTGACAGCAGGGGAGAGGAAACTTTGAAAGCGGCTATCTCTTACACCATAATGGTTTGAGAGATGCCACTGTTGTCATTTAACTCAGTTTATTAAGGGCTCCAATATGAGGAATAGTAATTTTGAAGTAATACTATCCCTTTAAAACCTTATACCTCTCAAACTATAAATGTGTGAGAGATGGGACTTTCACCAGTCAATTTATTTTTTTAATATCTACAATATTACATGTTATAAAAATCAGACATTACTAACCCTTTAAATCTAAGTGTTCTGCATGCACAAAAGATGATTTATCTCACAGCACGTTTCCATCTATGCATAACAGAGGCAGGTAATAACCAAGGTAGACCAAGCCTTTCTATGCCCCTGCTGAGCCAACACACCACTACGCACCCTTTTTGAACAAGCCCAGCATCCCATTAACCTCCCTGATACTGAAAGGATGTGTAAATCTGTGAGCTGGTTTTGACATCATAATGGAATCTTCTCAACTCATGCTTTATACCAAGGGTGGTCAACTGTTGGTCCTCCACTGTTGTGGACTACAACTCCCATCATAACCATTCAACTGCTGGTTAAAGCAGAACTTTCACCTATTAATAATTCGCCATGCATTCATTAAGCATATGGCGACTAGCTTGAAAATGTATGTCTTACCTAAAAAAGTGGCATATTCTAAACAAATCTTTACTATTTGGAGACTGATGGGCAGGTTAGTGCAGTCTCCGCGCCTGCGCCGTCAGTCCTTCCGGTTACCATGTGGCACGCTGCAGTGCTTTACAGGAGACCGGGACTGATGGTGCAGGCACGCAGACAAGGTGTTTGTGCGGTTACCTGGCTTCCGGTCTCCAAAGGGTAAAGATTTCATTAGAATGTGGTACTTTTTATAGTTAAGACATGGATTTTCAAGCTAGTCGCCATACTTAATGATTGCATGGTGACTTATTAACAGGTGAAAGTTCCACTTTAAGGTCGGATGTTGAAAGATTAACTACTGCCTTATAACCTAAAACCTTTTGTTTTTTTGAGTTGAGAAATAACAATATGCATTATACATTTAGCTTATAAATAACCCCCACTGTAATACAAAAGTGCATGGGTGATAAGAATTAGACCAAATTTCACACCTCAATATTTCAGAGTAAGGGTGTAGCTTAAACAGAAGATATATCACAATAAATCCCAATGCATATTCAGATATAAATTGGTAGTAATGTTTCACAAAAACAGCAGCTCCAGTTAATCATCATAGTATTTGGGCCATGGAAAGTGTTATGTCAATACTGTCAGAGTTGTGGCTCAAGAGTAATTGAAGGATAAAGTTTCTGCCTCCCGCCCCTTGTACCTAGTGTAAGTCACCTCCCCTCAGATGTGGAATCTGGTCTTGAGATCAGACAGCTCACAGCAAGGGACAATCTTCTTACTGTGAGTATAAGGAAAACACTGCCCCCCATGACAGGTTTTTCCTTATGATCACTGAAGATTGTCCCTCTCTGTGATCCATCCAGACAGTCTTGCTGCTCTGAGGTAAGCAGTGTTACATCAGTAAAAGGGGTAGGAGGGGGATACTTTATCATTCAATTACTCTTGAATTACAACTCTGACAGTATTGAAATAACACTCTCCATGGCCCAAATACTATGAAGATTAATCAAAGCTGCTTTTTCTGTGAAGCAATGCATTGCTTACCCCTCTGGCACTCAAAGAGTTAAAGTATTCACACACCCCAAAATCTAAAGGGTGTATTTGAAATCTGCCATATCATTCATTGCAATACACATGGGATGGGGAGAATCCCTTGTTAGGGGTTTGATGAAAACGGAAGCCCCCATATACTTTTCCCTTTCCGAAAAAATAAAAAGCAGACTACTGAAATTACTGGGAAAAAAAGAATAGTAAAAAAAATAGACACTGTAATAATTACGGCTAACTTTTTATTCCGGCACTCTGTCTCTTTAAGCTGCTTAGAAAAAACGGATATGGTAGAAACTATTTAAATGGCCCAATGGTCACATCCTGATTTTAGGTTTTGATTCCTCTATCTGTATCTATCATCCTAAAGGAACCACATGTAAAATGGATGCTCTGTCTCCTAGTCCACAACCTCTGCGTATTAAAACAAACTGGTAGCATAATCTTAGGACTTATCTTTTAACTGAGTGCCACAGAGGTATCTAATGCAATGCATTGCAATGTATTGACTACCACTCTGGAACTCAAAGGGTTAAACTTTTAAGGACTAGCGGGGTGTACAATGAATTATAAAGTAATGTGTTGCACACCTCTCTGGTTCTTAAAGGGTTAAACATTTCCATTCCACTTTTAAAAAGTAATCCAATTGTAGGGTGATCACATTTCCATTCTGCCATTCCGGGACATGTGGTCACTCTAGTCCCGCGGCTGAGGCTCCCGCGGCTGAGGCTCCCGCCGGCGCTGACCATCTTTCTGAGGCTGACATAGTAAGAGATCCCAGTGCTAACTCTTACTCTGTGTCATCCTCAGAAAGATGATCAGCGCTGGCGGGAGCCTCGGCTGCAGGTCTTACTTGCAGCACCAGCATACCTGCTCCATCCCACCTGTCTCGCATGCACCAGTCCAGCTGGCTGGCTGGCTGGACTGCTGCGTGTTTCTCAATTCCGGGACTCTTTGTTGTCCCAGTGGGGGGTGACCTGGGACGCTGGACACAGACCCCCAATAAGGGACAGTCCCGGGCATTCCGGGACGTGTGGTCACCCTATCCAACTGGCAATCTGCAGTTATGTTTAGGTAAGGCTCTTTCCTCATCATTTTCCACTGGATATGAAATCACAGCTCACTTGGTGGGTCATAAACTCCAGGTCATCAATATGAAAGTGAAGTGAATCCCCCGCATTGTATGGTGTTATATGTAATGTTAATGCCTCTGTTTCTCCTTTCATGTTGATGAACTGGAATTTATGACCCACTAAGTGAACTGTGATTTTGTCCCTAGTGAAAATGGATGCGGAAAGAGCCTTGCCTAAACGTAAGTGTGGATTGACACATTGTATGGTGTTTTATATATACAGCTGACTGAGAGTATTTTGTCTCTCCTTTCTCCATTACTTGCCGGCCTCCTGAATCTCTGGAGATACCGGGCATCAGTGTGCCATAAATCCGGTCAATACAATAAGAGGAATAAAAGAGATTATTGGACACTTTTAACATATACTTGGGAGACTTTATAATTCATTTCATTGCATTGGATTTTTATCTGTATTTCAGTTTGATTTAACTGATTTCATTGTTTATACTCATAACGATATTTGTGGTTATGAGCTAAAAATATACATACTCATCTTATATATGGCGCAATGCAAAAAACGTTCGCATCAGATAAAGGCATTTTTGTGTGCAGATAGATTTTGCACATATTCTAATCCAGGAAGCTAAATACCGAATGCTTCTTGAATTGCGCATGAAAAATGAAATTTTACGACAACACTACACAGACGTATAAATTCATTCGCAATAGCAGTTCTTGCATTAGATGCATTCGCTATTCCACTCACACAGATTCGTTAATCTTAGCCGCGACCACAAAAAATAAATATACGCAGCCATTTGGTTATCTTGAATTTTCATGCGCAATTCAACAAAATCATGCGCAAACCTATTCCCTAGTGGTTTTCACATGTGAAATAGCGATTGCGCACGTTTCCTGCATCGCACCAATAGTTCCTTAGTTGAGGCTCTGTTAGTATCTTCCCTTTTTATTTTGTTTCATCTTTGATAGCAGATATTATATACGGCAGCATCAACCCATACTCTATTTTACCCATACTTTTGTTGTGGACAGGAAAAGTTCACTGAGATATACTAATTCTATTCTAATATCAATGAAAAGCAGAGCCATAAGGGAAAAATAAAAATCTCCATTGAGTCAAACCTCCCATTATTTCAAATGTCCAAAGAGGGACACTTTTGTGTTAGGAGGTGTTGCTGTGGGCGCGGCTGTTGGGTGGGGCATTACTGAGAATTTTTAAGCTATTTTATGACCTATTGACAGCCCTTTATGTAACTGAATAAACAATTTAGAGCAAGACTAACATATTTTATTTACAAAGACAAATGTATAAAGATGTGCCGAGGTTTAAACATACATTAACCCCGACCGGTACTTGAGGACCATGGGACATTTTTTTTTAAAATTTCCAATTCAGAGCTCCTCGAGTGTCGTGCAGCCGTGTGGGGAGCCCTGAATTCAATGACGTGCCAGGACCATCACTGGTCCTTAATTGCCGTACAGCCGTGACGGTCCTGACATGGCACTGGACGCCAAGGGGTTAATGTGAGTTTTATTACTGTGGAGCAATGTGATACACTTATATACACACACTGCATAGTCTGATAGGTTCACTTTTAATATGTTGCGTTCAAAATAACATGTGACTCCAGCATGCGGTCAGCATGTCGCCTTGATTAAAAGGGCGACCTGAGAATCTTGTATTGCAGGACATCGCGAGATTCTTAAGTTGCACCTGCAAGTCCCAGCATCCATAGCCATTAAACGCAATACAATATCACTTGTGGCTACTTCTTTTTAACCTCTGAAGTAATGAATTGTTATTAATACAAAATCGGTATGTGGGTTAATTATTCACCCATCCGCTACAGAATGTATCTAAAGAATGGCATCCCAAAGCAAGGAGCTCTGTACTGAAGTAAGCTGCTCTGGCCTCTCTCTCTCCCCATCTCTGCGTGCAGAATGACAGGGGTTAAAATGAAGTTGCCACAAGTGATATTGTATTGCTTTTAATGGCTAAGGATGCTGGGACTTGAAGGCGCGACTTGAGAATCTCGCTCTGTCCTGCAATGCGAGATTCTCAGGTCACCCTTTTAATCACGGCGACATGCTGACTGCGTGCTGGAGTCACACGCTATTTTGAATGCAACATTTTAAAAGTATACCATATGATCTCCTAAAAAGAGGGACACTAGGGTGGGAAAGAGGGACAGAGGGATTTGGGTCTCAAGAGAGACACTTTGGAGGTATAGTGCCAGAGTGGTATCCAATCCATTGCTTAGCGCAATGCTTTGGAGACCTCTCTAGTATTCAAGGGATTAAAGGGACAGTAATGTCCCATAAAAAATGTATGCTTGTTTTGTAATGGTTTAATAAGTTATTTGGCACAAATCCTATCTCTCAAACCTCTATGGTTTGAGAGATATTCTCTTGTAAAGTTTCCCTTTTCCAAAGCTGACAGCAGGAGATTCAAGTTGTGCGACTCGAGGAGGATCTTAAGCAGAGCTGAAATTGCGTTATTTAAAAATAACTACATCATGGGAACGGTCTACAAAGTGTGCTTGCAAACCAGGCACACTTTGTAGACCTTTCCAATGAAGTATTTATTTTTAAATAACGCAAATTCAGCTCTGCTGCAGAGCCACCAGATGGTCCTCAGACCGGGATGTCTTGCTGTCAGCTAGATGCTGACGTCAGGAGAAGGGGAAATAAGGGGGAAATTTACTTACAAATATCTCTCAAACAGTAAGGGATATGTGCCAAATAACTTATTTTTTAAACCTCTACAAAACAAGTTTTTTTTTTATGGGATATTAGTGTCCCTTTAAATAGCCCCATTTGAAAGAAAGGGGATTTTTGTTGACATCCCTATTCTGCAACTGTCTCCAGAATTTATACTTAAAGGGATAGTAATGTTTCATAATAAAAGCAGCTCTAATTAATCATCATAGTATTTGGACTTTGGAGAGTGTTATTTCAATTCTGTCAGAGTTGTAGTCCAAGAGTAATTCAATGACAAAGTATCCCCCTCCCTCTCCTTTTACTGATGTAACACTGTTCAGCCAGATCAGAAGGGAGGTGCCCAGGTAGATTGCAGAGAGGGACAATCTTCAATTAAGATAAGGGAAAAACCTGAAAAACTTGTCAAGGGGGGCAGGGCTTTCATTGTTCTCATAGGAAGAAGATTGTCCCCTGCTGTTATCTGTCTGGTCTATGGACTGCATTCCACATCTGAGAAGAGATGGCTTACACTAGGTAAAATGGGCGGGAGGGGAAACTTTGCTTGTGAATATCTCTCAAACCATAAAGGTTTGAGAGATAAGACTTGTATCGTTCTTCGTGTTTTTTTAATGCCTACAAAATAAAATAAAGATAAAACGAAGTAGTACTATCTCTTTAAGGCCTAATCCACAGGAGAGTAAAATACATAAATGACACTTTCAGTTCTTCACAGTTCTATTATAGTTACACACCACAGGAACTGCTTCTCCCCGGGGCCCTTCCTCCAGCTGCACAGATAGAAGACTTTGCTATGTTGTTCATATCCTATAATTTTACAGGTTTTCACCGGATTGCAGTGTTTGTGTGCTGTGGTTTTCGGGTGACCATAAACAGTTGATGATGACATAATGCTATGCGTTGAGATGTTTGTTTTCCTACCATGATTTTGTGGTTCCTTGTGCACTGGACCTTGTAGGGTGATAACAAGTAACTGACAAAAAACAAAAGACTAGTAGAATTAACCCCTTAAGGAACAGTGGTGCTGGGGGGGGAGTTCCATTAAGGACCAGGTAGAGGACGCCGGCACACGTAACTGATAACGAGTGCCGGCATGCCAAACGGGGGTCTGATAGTGACCGGTCTGGTCTTGGAGCAGTCAGTGAGTAAAAAATATATGATGTGCCAGTACCATCACCAGTCTTTTAGGCAAGGACAGCAGTGACGGTTATGACATGTCACTGGTCCTTAGGCGTTTAAAACTGTAGCAAAATCAGTGGCTCAAAACTTCTATTGCTTTAAGACCTACTTTGAAAACAGTTTTTTTTACCCTTAAAGGTACTAATGTATCAGAATGTATACATATATATCTGGATCAGTATACTTTTTAAGTGCAGTACTGAAGCAATAAGGGTACTCTCCAATGAACCCCCATCAAAATTCACAACATCCACAAAAATCACTTTCACAAGATACTGCAACTTTGTAAAAACATTGTAACTTTTATTTTCAAAACATGTAAAAAAATAGATACCTTGACAACATCCTGAATTTCAAAATCATGGAGGAGAGACTTTAGAGAAGTGTAACTTAGACCAGCAGGTACATAATCTCGGTCCCTTACAGATCAACGCGTTTCGCGCTTAACGCGCTTACTCATGACCCCTTAAGTGTTTAACCCTTTGAGTGCTAGAGGGGTACGCAACACATTGCATCTCAATGTGTTACATCCTATATAATAATTCGCTAAATCATGTGTAACGCCGCAACATTCTCAGTACACACTGCTGCACGTGTTGCAGTCATGCACAGTAGAGACTCCGAAGGAGCGTCCAGCTCTGTATCAGCCGCGGCGCTGGCAGTCTCTACTGCGCGTGACTGCCCCGAGACCGGGTGGCAGTGGCACTGTGGCCCATGTAACGGAATCTTTCTTTTTTACTATAAAGAAGACTCAACGATCTAGTTTATCGTTAACATTAATGTCTCTTTAAAAATCTTTGAGAGGTAGCAATGCAATGCTTTGGATACCTCTGGCACTCAAACGGTTAAAGGCTTATCAATTCAACAAATAAGTAGAAAGTCACAAACCTGTGCTGCCATGTCAACCAATTTTCTAAAAACAGTACATTCTCCTTCCTCCGTCTTCAGGAAATCTAATAAGCTTCCTAAAAAAAATATATACAACATTTGATTTAATAAAGATAATAATATAACAAGGAAAAAAAAAAAAACATGGCCGTCTGGCTAATAATCAAGTAAGGTCCAGAACACGTATAATTGAAATTTTTGTATTAATAGCCCTTTGAGTGCTCAAAGGGTTAAAGCGGAACTACCACCTATTTTAACCCCTTAAGGACCATTGCCGTGCCAGGACCGTCACGGCAGTCCGGCACTTAAGGACCAATGACGGTCCTGGCACGGCAAGGAGTTCAGGGCTCCCGGCGCTGCTGCATGCCGCTCCGGAAGCCATAATAAAAAAAAATACCCCGTGGTCCGCAAGTGCCGGCCGCACGGGATCACGCTGGTCCTTAATGGGTTAAACTTTATGGCAAATAATTCCCCATCTAGCGACTAGCTGCTCAGTAGTGCTAGTCGCCAGAATAATTACCTGGTTAATGAGAATGATACCCTGATCTGGGGCTGACAGGCAGGAAACAGCGCACACATCTTTCCATAGTGACGTCTGCGCTCCTGCGCTGTCAGTCCCAGCCTGCTCTAGGAGGCGATGCTGGGAGCTGTTCAGCTCCAAAAGGGACTGACAGCACAGGCGTGAAGACGTCACTATAGAAAGATGTGTGTATTACGCCACACAGATCATTCAGTGCTGCAGGAAAGAATGTAACATTATATCACATCCTGATCTGATGGTCTATCAACCAGTAAACTCTCTGGAAATGGATATCCACGGAGATCATTGTCAATGACGTGAAAGTGTGAAACAAAATAGATGCAGAGAAAATATATACAAAGTATAGGCAATTTAACTGTACATATTATATACGTGCAGTTTATATAAAGTAAAAATAAAGGTCACTATTCCTTTAATAAAACTTTACTGCATCTTTAAGGTGGAGTGATTAGAACACTCCTTAGATTGCTTTGCAATGAGTTAAAGGGATAGTAACATTTAAACTATAGTAAAATTTATATTGTAAAGTTTATCCTCCTGAGGACAACAAATGTACTCCCACCGCTGAGAGGTGTTTTATTAAAAAGTTATAGCATCTAAAATGTATTTTTTTTTTAGGTGCAGTATCTCAATGGCCTGAAATTGTACAGTGGCGCTGTTGCTGCATCATCCTATGGAAAGTTCTTGTCAATTGACCACAAACCTCCACAGTATGGTGTAGCACCAGTGCCACTGTACAATTTCAGGCCATTGCGATACTGAACCTAAAGAATTCAAGTTTGAGCTGCAGTAACTTTTGAATAAAATACATCTCAGCAGTGAGAGTACCTTTATTGTACTCAGGAGGATAAACCTTACGATATAAATGTTACTATATATTAAGTGTTACTATCCCCTTAAGTATACCTCTTGCATCTAGAGCAGGGATGAGCAACCTAAGGACCTTCAACTGTTCCTGACTACAATTCCCATCAACCACAGCCAACCACTGACTGTATGGGGATGATGGGATTTGTAGTTCTGTATATCCAGAGAGCCTGAGGCTGTCTATCAGTGACCTAAGGGATAAAATATACAATGTAACATTTTGCTCTGAGAATTGTATCACAGTCTACTTAATAGATTACAAAAGAGATACTCAAGGTCAAAGGAAGGTGAAAGTGAACCGCTGTTCTCCAGGTGAACTGCTCCTTACCATTGGCCATGTACTCTGTCACAATGTAAATGGGCTCTTTTGTTACCACTGCAAACAGTCGCACCAGTTTATCATGCTGCAGTGTCTTCATTAGGTTCGCCTCCTCCAAAAATGCCTTTGGAGACATGCTGCCTTCTTTTAATGTCTTAATGGCAACTTTTTGACTATTTTTGTAATATCCTACATGGGAACAAAGGAAAACAATACAATTATTATGGCTTAAAGTGCAACTACAATGGAAGTGCACTTCATAAGAAACCTGGACTGCACGGTGCAGTCCCAAAGTTGACCCCCTGCAGGTGACATGGGAGTTAAAGGGATAGTAATAGTTCGTTTTATCTTTATTTTATTTTGTAGGCATTAAAAAAACATGAAGAACGATATAAGTCTTATCTCTCAAACCTTTATGGTTTAAGAGATATTCACAAGCAAAGTATCCCCCCCCCTGTTCAGCCAGATCAGAAGGGAGGTGCCCAGGTAGACTGCAGAGAGGGACAATCTTCAGTTAAGATAAGGGAAAAACCTGAAAAACTTGTCAAGGGGGGAAGGGCTTTCATTGTTTTCATACAAAGAAGATTGTCCCCTTCTGTTATCTGTCTGGTCTTACAACCAGATTCACATCTGAGAAGAGATGGCTTACACTAGGTAAAAGGGGTGGGAGGGGGAAACTTTGCTTGCGAATATCTCTTAAACCATAAAGGTTTGAGAGATAAGACTTATATCATTCTTCATGTTTTTTTAATGCCTACAAAATAAAATAAAGTTAAAACGAAGTATTACTATACCTTTAAGTTTTTGCAATGCATTGGGCACTTCCCATTCATTCAAATGATTAAGAAATGGACTAAGAAAGCCTTTATGGTTTGCGATATAGAACGTTTTAAAGTTCCCCTCTCCCTGATGAGCTGACAGAAGGAGATTCGAGTCGACCGACTGGAGGCAGCTCTTCAGCAGAGCCGAGATACTGAAGTCGAAAAAAGAAATACTTCATTGGAATAGTCTACAAAGTGTCCCTGGTTTGCAAGCACACTTTGTGGACTGTTCCAATGAATTATTTCTTTTTAGATTTCAGTATCTCAGCTCTGCTAAAGAGCCACCTGCCGGCTATGGTTATGATTTCCATCTTCAATTTATCTCATTATCACATGAGAGTTACACTACACTTTTGTGAAGGTTGCAAATTAGAGATATTTACAGTGTGCGTTGGTTACATTTAATTTGTATTTTGATAATAAATCGTAGGAATAGCAACACAGCTGTGTGACTAAATTGCAGTTAGTGTAAATAAATGTGAACTTTTTGAAGTGGCCCATTAATAAAAAAAAAAATCTCAAGAAAGTAAAATGTTACTGTCCAGCTACAGGAGTGTTGAAATGCGAAAAAAGACCCCCAAAAACAATAACAGAAAATAAACTGTCTGCTGTATGAAGGACTCCTGCTTAGATGTGTTTTTCTGTAAGCTTCCAATATATTTCCCATTTTATAGGCAAAGTAACACTTAAAATGTAAAAATATATATTGTAGGGGCACTCCCACTGCTGAGATGTGTTTTAATGTAAAGTTATTGCAGTTCAAACTTGAATGTTTCAGTTGCAGTATCACAGTGGCCTGAAATTGCACAGTGGCTCTGTTGATACACCTTCCTGTGGAGATTTATGGTCAAAAGACCAGAGCTGTCCATAGGATGGTGTAGCAACAGCGCCACTGTTCAATTTCAGGCCATTGAGATATTACACATAAAAAATTTGAACTGCAATAACTTTAGAATAAAACACCTCTCAGCAGTGAGATTTTCTTGTTTTACTCAGGAGGGTCAATCCTGCAGAATTTTTTTTTGTACATTTTAAGTGTTACTATCTCTTCAAGAATTTCTCAATTTCCCAATGGCTAGCTTAGTATGATGACAGTCTAGCAACAATTCAAGGACTACTCTTTTCCAACCCCGATTCTAGGACAACGTCCAGAAATATATAAAGGCCCACTACGTCTCCACACGTCTGTCCACCAACGTCATCTCCCCAGGTTTGCCTTGTACAGTGAACTCACTCACCCATCCATACTTCTCCAAACTGTCCTGCCCCAAGTTTCTTCACCAGCTTGAGAGAGCTACGGGGGATCTCCCATTCATCTGTTTGCCACTGGTTCTGGGCCTGTTGCTGGCAGGGCTGTGTGAGTCTTTGACATAAGCCATCAGTTCTCCCTGGAAATGGGAAAAAGGTTTTAGGTTTCTAGTGGAAAATACATTGCAACTGATGTATTAAAGCGGAACGCCCTACTGGCGACTAGCTGCTTAGTAGTGCTAGTCGCCAGAATTATTACCTGATTTAATAGATATATGCTTTATTCCCCAGCTGTCAGTAGCACGGAGCGCGGACATCTTGCCAGAATGACGTCTGAGCACCTGCGTTGTCAGTCCCTGCCGGGTCTAGGAGGTGTTGCTAGGAGCCGGCCGGCTCCGGCTGGGACTGACAGCGCAGGTGCGCGGACTTCATTCTGGCAAGATGTCCGCTCTCCGTGCTACTGACAGCTGGGGAATAAAGCATATATCTATTAAATCAGGTAACAATTCTGGTGACTAGCGCTACTAGGCAGCTAGACACCAGAAGGGGACTTAGTTAAGCTAAACATTTTGTGACATTGTAGTTCCGCTTTAAGGAGAACCGGGGGGTTATACACTAAGGTGTGATAAAGAGGAGCTAAAGTGGAGGGAACTTCTCCACTGATATTACTTCTCTGGTTCCTGTATTATTCCTTAAAGCCTATGCACTAAGCTTTCTACAACTTTGGAGATCTTAGTGCATAGGCTCCATAGAATAACGTAGGAACTGGAGAAGTGATATCACTGGAGAAGTTATCTCCGCTTTATCACATCATAGTGCATAACCCCCCTGGAGTAATTATAGTGAACACAAGCTATACCCCAGTAAAAAAATAAACACGTCTCCAACACACCGCAGATCAATGCACTTGAGACCATTCTAGGATTTTAACCCATTAAGAATCACAGAGCTTTTTTTTCTCTAACAGATTCAAAGCTCCCCAAATGGTGTGCAGTATTGTACCACTGAATTATAAATTAACTATGTTTATATTTCATACCATGTGAGAGAGGATTTTATTAGATATAAATTATATCCAAGGAAATATTGCAGGCTTACATAATGTGCTTTGTGTTTGATGCATATTCTTTGTATTGTTTTATTTGTAGGGACCTGGCTGATTCAACACGGGTTCACTTTTAAAAGTTGTATGCAAAATAGCATGCGACTGCAGGGAGCAGTCATCGTGTTGCCTTGATTAAAAGGGAGACATGCGAATCTCGTAATGCAGGACAGCGCAAGATTCTCAAGTCGCGCCTTCAAGTCCCATCATCCTTAGCACCCGATTTACAGAGCCCAGCTCTGAGCAGCAAAAAAAACTGAACTAACAGAACTGAAATAACTGTGGGACATAAGTAACAAAACCCCCACTTGTAGATCTTGCAGATCCATAGAGTTACTTAACTGAAGTGTGGATTGGACATGGAACAGCACTCAAGTAAACCGCTTCAGCCTCTCTCACCCCTTCTCTGCGTGCAGAACGGCAGGGAGGAGAGGAGCAGGGAAGAGAGAGAGGCTGGAGCGGCTTACTTGAGAGAACAATGGAGGACATGCCATAGATCCTCCAACAAACTAAAGGGCAGCACCAGGGAGAGGGAAGTGTATGCTGTGAACTGAGAATAACTGTAGGGTCTGTGCCATTGCAAAATGTAGATCAGCAGTGGCGCTAGGTCAGTGCTTTCAGGTCTGTTCCTGTAGGGTGGGCATATGTTTAATCAGTGTTCTGATGCCCCATGTTCCTGTGCTCTACTGGAGTTCCTAAGTGCTGTGTTTGTGTTGTAATGCTGCTGATGTGTCAATAAAGATTGATCCTCTTTCTTCATTACTAGTAAAGAATCCATGGAGGAGCACCCCTAGTTTGGTACAGGGACTTACTAGTTAGCTGTGGAACCAGGCTGGGGGCTAGAGGGTCACATGGGGTAGAACAAGGCTGTGCTGGTAGGCAGTGGAATATCTGTCTGATGTGGAACAATGCTGGGCTGGCAGGCAGTGGAATATCGATCTGGTGTAGAGCAAGGCTGGGCTGGCAGGCAGTGGAATATCTGTCTGGTGTGGAATGCTGGGCTGGCAGACAGTGGAATATTGATCTGGTGTAGAACAAGGCTGGGCTGGCTGGCAGTGGACTATCTGTCTGGTGTGGAATGCTGGGCTGGCAGACAGTGGAATATTGATCTGGTGTAGAACAAGGCTGGGCTGGCTGGCAGTGGACTATCTGTCTGGTGTGGAATGCTGGGCTGGCAGGCAGTGGAATATTGATCTGGTGTAGAACAAGGCTGGGCTGGCAGGCAGTGGACTATCTGGTGTGGAAAGCTGGGCTGGCAGGCAATGGAATATCGATCTGGTGTACAACAAGGCTGGGCTGGCAGGCAGTGGAATATCTATCTGGTGAAGAACAATGCTCGGCTGGCAGGCAGTGGAATATTTATCTGTGTAGAACAAGGTTGGACTGGCAGGCAGTGGAATATCTTTCTGGTGTTAAACAAGAATGGGCTGACAAGAAGCGTATTTATGGTTCAGTGGAATATCTATCTGGTGAAGAACAATGCTCGGCTGGCAGGCAGTGGAATATTTATCTGTGTAGAACAAGGCTGGACTGGCAGGCAGTGGAATATCTGTCTGGTGTGGAACAATGCTGGGCTGGCAGGCAGTGGAATATTGATCTGGTGTAGAACAAGGCTGGG
The DNA here is from genome assembly GCA_037306005.1 of Rhinophrynus dorsalis. Classification (NCBI taxonomy): domain Eukaryota; kingdom Metazoa; phylum Chordata; class Amphibia; order Anura; family Rhinophrynidae; genus Rhinophrynus; species Rhinophrynus dorsalis. The sequence goes on from CM074720.1 coordinate 535,909,868, forward strand.
CTGGCTGGCAGTGGACTATCTGTCTGGTGTGGAATGCTGGGCTGGCAGGCAGTGGAATATTGATCTGGTGTAGAACAAGGCTGGGCTGGCTGGCAGTGGACTATCTGTCTGGTGTGGAAGGCTGGGCTGGCAGGCAGTGGAATATTGATCTGGTGTAGAACAAGGCTGGGCTGGCAGCCAGTGGACTATCTGGTGTGGAAAGCTGGGCTGGCAGGCAGTGGAATATCTGTCTGGTGAAGAACAATGCTCGGCTGGCAGGCAATGGAATATCGATCTGGTGTACAACAAGGATGGTCTGGCAGGCAGTGGAATATCTATCTGGTGAAGAACAATGCTCGGCTGGCAGGCAGTGGAATATTTATATGTGTAGAACAAGGTTGGACTGGCAGGCAGTGGAATATCTTTCTGGTGTTAAACAAGAATGGGCTGACAAGAAGCGTATTTATGGTTCAGTGGAATATCTATCTGGTGAAGAACAATGCTCGGCTGGCAGGCAGTGGAATATTTATCTGTGTAGAACAAGGCTGGACTGGCAGGCAGTGGAATATCTTTCTGGTGTAAAACAAGGCTGGGCTGACAAGAAGCGTATTTATGGTTCAGTGGAATATCTTCCCCTTCCCCTGCCTCTTCTTGTATGTTCAACAGATTGCTTGTGTATGTTTATTTTATTAGATAGATAGATAGATAGATAGATAGATAGATAGATAGATATAGATAGATAGATAGATAGATAGACAGATAGATAGATATGCTTGCTCAGTCTTGTAAAAGGCTTATATTATCATTAAAAGAAAGACATATAATATACTTACTCGAATAATGTTTCACTAGTTCTTGAAGTGAAGGAAATATAAGCGTAGGAGATATATAATAGCCACCTTTGTCCATTGTTCTGATCTTATAGTGTTTGATTATATCTCCCTGCGCCTTCTCGCTGTCTCGAATAGAAAGTGAAAATGTGCCTGGGAAAAACAGCATATACACAAATGACACAATAAAACAGTCCGGTTAGGGTGGACATGAACAGTAACGTCAAGGGCGTAACGAAGAGGACAAATGCCTTTCACAGTGTGCACGTATGAGATTGCATGTGTGTTTCTGTGTGTACATTTTTTTGTGTATGTGTATCTTTTTTCTGTTTGTTTCTTTTGTGTGTGTGTGTTTGTTCATTCATGTGTGAGAGCATGCATGTATGAGCGTGTCTGGTTGTGTGCATTTAGACTAGGGTGAACATATTTTCATTCTGCCATTCAAGGACACTGTAGAGATGGATCTCCATAGGATTGTGTAGCAACAGCGCCATTGTACAATTTCAGGCCACTGTGATATTGCACCTAAAAAAATCAACTTTGAAAATTAATAACTTTTGAATGAAACATCTTTCAGCAGTGGGAGTACTCTTGTTTTACTCAGGGGGATAAACCCTACAACATATATATTTTTTTTTAATTTTAAGTATTACTATCCCTTTAGGGTTTCCATGTGCAGTGGGCAGATTGTGTCATGTGGCCCTGCCAGCAACTGTCATGTCCGCCTCCAGTGACATGACATCCAGGACTGATTGAACATGTTATTTCTGGAACCAAGTAGCAAAGATGAAATACATAGGGGCCATTAGGATTTCTGGCCATAGTAAGGTAGGTAGGGGAGGTTTATTAGGAGGGGTTCATTCTTTAATGATGAGTGACGTGCCTGGAACGTCACATATTTCCAGCTTTTAAAGACAGGGATGGTCCTGGCACGTCAAAGACTTCATGATCACAGTGCACCTCAGGGTGAGCTCTGATAATGAGTGGGAGGCTGAAACTGACTGCTGCAGGACCGGAGCAGTCAGTTTCAGCCTTGGCCCAGTGAGCCAGTACATGTGACCACTGCTACAGTGATCACATGTGCTGACTGAGCCAATGACAAAGGCAATGAATACTATACATTCTTCCAACTATCACTGTTCTCTGCCTCTCTCTTCCTCACAGTGACAATGAGAAAGAGAGAGGTAGGGTGACGTGTCACGGAATGCCCGGGATCGTCCCTTAATTGAGGTCTGTATCCCACGTCCCGAGTCACCCCCCACCAGAACAATAAAGAGTCCCAGAATAAAGCAAAGCCGCCCCGCAGGCAGTCTCAATGTAGCTAGGAATTAATGTTCTCTGGCTCATGTGCTGCTCTGCCTGGTTGCTCGCTCAGAGACATCAGTGACACTCACAGCCTACTAGCTACAGCATCACGCACTACCAGCCAATTGAGAGTATTTGCACAGTGTTCCTCATTGGCTGGCTGGCGATTGTGAGAGCAGCTGGGACAACGGCTGTATGCCAGCACTGCAACGCATGGGATAGATATATTGTGAGTGAGTGTCACAGGAAGCAGTCACGGAAGGAACACAATCTCCAAACTCCAGTGAGACAGTGTGACTGTATGTGAGTCCCGTCGGTGCCAACTCCCATTCTGAGACTGAGAGTAACTGAGAAAGTCTTGCGTTCAGAAGAAAAAATATGACTAACTAATACACACACATAGCTTATTATAATAAAAAGCATATGCTTTTGGTCAACTGTAACTGTGACAGTATCAGGTTAGTAGGGAACCCTGGCTGTTATGTCAGCCATCTGGAAAGAAATGTGCTGATCATATGATAAATTTGGAGGTCATGTATCAAAAGCATGTGAATGGATGTGACAAGTTAGTAGGAATTAACGTGGAAGCCATGTATCTTAAATATTGGGGTATGTATTATGTCTGCGTACTGTGCATGCACTTAGTGAATTCAAATATTTTGCTTAAAGGGGATCTCTCACATAGATATAAGTAATGCTCATTAGTTAGAGCATTTAGTGAAAACATTTAAAACGTTCATTTAAAAAAAAAAAAAACGAACAACTTTCATCTGCCTAAAACTTAAAGGAATAGTAATGTTTCATAATAAAAGCAGCTCTAATTAACCATTATAGTATTTGGACTTTGGAGAGTGTTATTTCAATTCTGTCAGAGTTGTAGTTCAAGAGTAATTCAATGACAAAGTATCCCCCTCCTGCCCCTTTTACTGATGTAACACTGCTCAGCCAGATCAGAAGGGAGGTGTTCAGGTAGATTGCAGAGAGGGACAATCTTCAATTAAGATAAGGGAAAAACCTGAAAAACTTGTCAAGGGGGGGGGCTTTCATTGTTCTCATAGGAAGAAGATTGTCCCCTGCTGTTATCTGTCTGGTCTATGGACTGGATTCCACATCTGAGAAGAGATTGCTTACACTAGGTAAAAGGGGTGGGGAGGGGAAACTTTGCTTGTGAATATCTCATAAACCATAAAGGTTTGAGAGGTAAGACTTATATCCTTCTTCATGTTTTTTTAATGTCTACAAAATAAAATAAAGATAAAACAAAGTATTACTATCCCTTTAAGGTTTAAAAAGTGCCCGGCAGCCTACTTTCGTCTTGCAGTACTGCCTCTGCTCCCGTCGCTCTACACAGCATCCTCCCATGATGGATGCTTTCTTTCTCTAAGATGGAGCGATCTCATTGGCAGAGATCTATATCTAGCCAATGAGATCGCTCCAGCTTAGAGACAGACAGCCTTTGTCATCGGAGGAGGGAGAGGAGCAGAGGCAGTTCGGCAAGCTAGAAGTAGGCTGCCGGGCACTTTTTAAACATTAATTTTTGTGCAGATAACGTTTTTTTTTTTTAAATGAACAACGTTTTAAATGTTTTCCCTAAATGCTTTAACTAATGAGCATTACTTATATCTATGTGAGAGATCCCCTTTAACTCTTCAGTAGGTGGTAATGTGATAACTAAATATCAGGCAACTACACAGAACAACAATTGAAAGGTTTCTCAACCATCCTGGTCCCACACATTGTGTTCAGCAATCCCAATGCCCCTGCACAAGACACTCCTGGTTTATTAACCCATTTATATATTTCTGTAATGTCCAGTTTATAGATGGGGGATTGACTGAAATCTTCACCTATTTATCACAGACAAGCCAAACCTGACCAAGATTTCTTAGTGGATTCTGAATGTGTTTGATAGAAGCTGGGATGTAGAGAACAAGTGCTTCCTGTGGTCTGTCATATCTTCTTCCATCTTTGCCACATAATGTAACCTGAACAGAGGTGTAACTAGAAGCCACCGGGCCCTGGTGCAAGAATTGCCATGGCCCCCCCCCCGACCACATTGGCCCCCTCATCCACATTGGCCACCTCTACATTGCCCCCCAATCTCCACACTGCCCCTTCATCTCCACAATGCCCCCTTCATCTCCACAATGCCCCTTCATCTCCAGAATGCCCCCTTCATCTCCACAATGCCCCTTCCACAATGGCCCCATCTCCAATTCATCTCCACATTTCCCCTTCCACAATGCCCCCATCTCCACATTGCCCCTTCCACAATGCCCCCATCTCCACATTGCCCCTTCATCTCCACATTTCTCCTTAATCTCCACATTGCCCCTTCCACAATACCCCTGGCCCTACCTCCAGTCCCTGGTGGTCTAGCGGCGTGGCATAACAGATCTGTGCCTCCTTCGGCACAGATCTCTAGAACTGAAGCTCCCGAAGAACTGAAGTAATGCAGAGGTTGGGAGATGATGTCATCTCCCAGCGCTCTGTATTACTAGAGCGGCGCACCGAGTTTGAGATCAGTTAAGTGACTGCTGCGGGTGAGGGGGTCGCAGGGGGCGGCCGGGCCCCTGGAGTGACAGGCCCGGTCGCAGGTGCGACCCCTATTGTTACTCCACTGAACCTGAATTAACATCTTATCATCAATGTGCTAAGATGGAAATGCTAAAAAGAACTTAATTAACTCTTGAGACAACCAAGTACACTAAATGGGGGTGATGACATGTCCCGGATTTCCCAGTACAGACTATATTTTAACCCTTTGAGTGCCAGTGGGGTATCCAACCTAATGGATCAATGGGTTGGATACCACTCTGGCACTCAAAGGGTTAAATGTGCGTCCCATGTCCCGGGCAGCCCCCACTGGGGACATTACAAAGTCCCGGAATGAAGATTCCAGAACACAGAGTTCTCAACACTAGAAGGAGAGCTGCCCGTTGTCTTCGGTGACAGGACGTGGTACCTCTGACAGACAGAGCTCTAAACACTAGTGAGTGAACTGACCCTTAAAGGGATAGTAATACTTTATTATTACTATCCCCCATATTGTACATATTTGTAAGATAAATTAATAGCCCCCAGGTTTATCTCTTAAACCTTTATGGTTTGAGAGATAACCGAAGGCAAAGTTCCCGCTCCCTCCCCCTTCCCTGAAGTCAGAGTTGTGCTGACTGCAGGGATATCCAGTCTGACTTTCATCAGGTGGCTCTGCAGCTGAGCCGAGATCGCGTTAGTGAAAAATAATTATTTCACTGAAATGGTCTCCTACATGTGCTTGGTTTGTGCTTAATTTGCAAGCACATGTAGAAGACCGTTTCAGTGAAATAATTCTTTGTCACTAACGCGATCGCGGCTCTGCTGCAGAGCCGCCTGATGAAAGACAGACCGGATATCCCTGCAGTCAGCACAACTCTGACATCAGGGAAGGGGGAGGGAGGGGGGAACTTTGTCTTCGGTTATCTCTCAAACCATAAAGGTCTAAGAGATGAACCTGGGGGCTATTAACTTATTTTACAAATATCTACAATATGAAGGATACTAATAATAAAGTATTACTATCCCTTTAATCATGACATCAAACAGGTGCTGCAGCCTTCAGTGCAATTCTCTTGTAGTCTAATACTAGTTTAAGGCTTTCGCTGTGATGTACATTTTCTTGTAACCCATCACAGGCATCACTTTATATCACAGTAGTCACTGGGCAGTTCTCCCTCTGTGTTCAGAACTGTGGTGTGCTGGAGAAAGGGCAAATTATGCACGGATTGATTACCCTGCCCTAGAGCTGAGGGCAAGTACTTTGCTGCCCTGAATGGCAGACTGGAAATGTGGTCACCCTCGAGAGAGGCAGAGAAGAATACATGTCCCCACAGTGGCAATGGGGTGGGGCATCGTTCATTAATTTGCATATGAAACGTCATGGTACCACACAGGGACTGCAATTAGCATACATTAGCATGTGGTACCAAGTATGCATGTATGTCTTTATGTATATGGTGCCGCACTGTGTACACAGTTCCATACAACAGCAGTATGTTACAATAAATAAATGGGGATAAAAAGTCATACTAATAGAAACAATAGGAAAAAGGTCTCTGCCCCGAGAAGCTTACAATCTAAAGTATGAATATTTCCTTAACTGTACGTTTGTTGGTCCTTTAGCTAACCTGATTCACAGGCAGTTTCTAATGACGTTTTTCAAAATGAAAATTTGAATCAAGGGACAGGTGCACTGTGAAACACGGTTTCTTTTCCAATATTCTCTGTCATCTTTTGTCTGTCATTAACCACTTAATGACTGCGCAGCAGGCAGTTAACCCCTTGAGTGCCAGAGGGGTACGCAACGCATTGCAAAGCAATGCGTTGCGTACCCCTCTGGCATTCAAAGGGTTAAGGACCATGGGGCCTTTTTTTTTGCTGCATTGGATTGAGGGGTTCCGGAGCGGTGTGCAGCTGTGGGGGTACCCCTGAATTCCATGACGTGCCAGGGCTGTCACTGGTCCTTAAGGGAAGTATACCCATGACGGTCCTGGCACGTCATGGGTCCTTAAAATGAGGACGCTATTCTTTATTTATGAAAACATTTTTTATCATAATCATGTATGTTTCTTTTTGTTTTTATACAAATTTTAAGTCACATCGATGGCAAATAAGACCATTTTGAAAATGTTTCTTTGATAAATATGAGCAGATCTGCTATTTTTTTAACCCTTTGAGTGCCACTCAAAGGGTTAAAGGTATACGTGACTTTTTAGCAGTTGGCAAGTGCCTCAGAGTCAGAGAGAGGTTCACGCAGAAAGTAAAAATGGTGCAATTCTCGAAAAAAAACAAACAGCTGACTATAGAAACAAATAGACATTTCCAGTGAGTTAACCCTGTGCGTGCTGGAAGTGTGCACAAGATATTGCTTTGCAATGTGTCAAACACTTTTTTGGAATTCAATGGACTATATGGTGCTTTTAATCTCTTGAATGCAAGCAATGCCATGGAGACCTCTCTAGCATACAAGGGGTTAAAGGCCCCATTTAAATCAATGGGAATTTGGAGAATTATGTATTTTCTAGGGTTCAGTTGATTAGCTCCAGAATTCCACTACTTTTTCTTACTAAATGAGCCTCGTTGTATATATTGATGAAGCACCAAATGCACACACATTTAACGTACCTTGACTTGTTTCACTGTCCCGGATCAGAAATGTCCCCGGCTTGTTTCCTGGAGCCAGCAGTTGCCTCTCAGCATCCTTCCGAGAGATGTTTTTGAAAAATATTCTGAATATGTAAAAAATATGTTTTTTTGGGTTAACAAACACAGCTACCACAGGGAAAAATATACATAGCTACACGGCTGGATTTCTCAATAGGGAGAGTAGGAAACTGCCTAGAGATTCAAATTTTGAAGGGGCCGTGACTCAGCTGTGCTAGCCACACCCACATTTTTAATTGTGGGTGTGGCCAGAGCAGTTTCATTGTCCCTTCTATACACACATATGCACAGACAGTAGAGTCGTTAAGGGGGGGGCAAGGGACCCTGGCCCCTCTCTCATCAGCATGACGGGCATCTCCATTGCCAACTTGTCCCATGTGGTGCCACTCACACAATGCTGCCAGAATCTTCACTGAGTCTATAGAGGCTCAATGAAGGGTAGCTAGTATTGCTTACTGTGCATGCATACATGACCTTCTGGTCTGCACACCATGCACAGTGATCTCATCACTGTCCACACAGGTGGGTGATGATGACAATGGAGAGAAGCAAGAAATAGCAGCCTCACACATGCAGAGCAGAAAACGCCAGCGGTCCGCCATCATAGGTATGATAGGCCAGTTGCGAGAGGACAGAGGAAACACCAGCCTAGAGAAGAAGAGGCAAGGTAGCTCAGACGAGGCAAGGCAATCCGCATCACACAGACAGCAGTCACAAGAGAGAAGAGTAAGTGATAGATTCCCAAGTCTGAGTGAGAACACTACAGTTTTTTTTTTCTATAAAAAAATAACATACCAACTTGTTAATGGCAAGCCAGCAGACCCAGAAGGTTCTGGGTCAGGACAGCAAACTAGTCTCCAGCCCAGAAAAGGTAGCGACTGCCAAGCCTCAGGATAGCTGGGCCTCAAGCAAGCCAGGAATCCAGTCCTCAAGCCAGAAAGTCAGCCCTCAGGCCAGTAAAATAGCCCTCAGGCCAGCTAGCCCATCAGTCCTGGGAAAATCTCAAACATACATAAATACATACACATATATACACATGCATACATAAACACACATACAGATACATAAACACATACATACACACACACATACATATGTACATACATACATACAGACACAAACACACATATACAGACATACAATAACACACACTTATACAGACATACAACACACACATATACAGACATACAATAACACACACATATACAGACATACAATAACACACACTTATACAGACATACAATAACACACACATATACAGACATACAATAACACACACTTATACAGACATACAATAACACACACACACATATACAGACATACACACACATACAGACATAAAATAACACACACATAGAGACATACAATAACACACAAACACACACGTACAGACATACAATAACACACGCACACACACACACAGACATACAAAAACACACACAAAAACATACAGACATACAATAACACACACACATATACAGACACACACACATACAGACATACAATAACACACAAATACACATATACAGACATACACACACACACATACAGACATACAATAACACACAAATACACATATACAGACATACAATAACACACACATATACAGACATACACACACATGCAGACATACAATAACACACACACAAATGCATACACATGCATACATACATACACACACCCTCACACACATATTCACACACGCACCTACATACATACACATATATACACACACATACACATACATGCATACATGCACTCACGAAAACATACACATAGAGTACCGTGCAAAAGTTTTAGGCAGGTGTGAAAAAATGCTGTAAAGTGAGAATGCTATCCAAAAAAGACATGTTAATAGTTTATTTTTATCAATTAACAAAAATCATAGTGAGTGAACAGAAGAAAAATCTAAATCAAATCAATAGTTGGCGTGACCACCCTTTGTCTTCAAAACAGCATCAGTTCCTCTAGGTACACTTTCATACAGTTTTTTTAAGGAACTCGGCGGGTAGGTTGTTCCAAACATCTCGGAGAACTAACCACAGTTCTTCTGTGGATTTAGGCACCTCAGTTGCTTTTTTCTCTCCATGTAATCCCAGACAGACTCCATAATGTTGAGATCAGGGCTCTGTGGGGACCATAGCATCACTTCCAGGGCTTCTTGTTCTTCTTTACACTGAAGATAGTTCTTAATGACTTTGGCTGTATGTTTGGGGTCATTGCCATGCTCCAGAATAAATTTGGGTCCAATCAGATCCCTCTCAGATGGTGTAGCGTGATGGATAAGTATCTGTCTGTACTTCTCAGCATTGAGGAGATCATAAATCCTGACCAAATCCCCAACTCCATTTGCAGAAATGCAGCCCCAAACTTGCAAGGAACCTCCATTATGCTTCACTGTTTCCTGCAGGCACTCATTCTTGTACCGTTTTCCAGCCCTTCGGTGAACAAACTGCCTTCTGCCACAGCCAAATTTTTACAATTTTGACTCAGCAGCCCAGAGCACCTGCTGCCTTTTTTCTGCACCCCGGTTCCTGTGTTTTTGTACAGAGCTGATTGGCCTTGTTTCCACGTCAGATGTATGGCTTTCTGACACACATCTTCCATGAAGACCACTTATGACCAGACTTCTCTGGACAATAGATAGGTATACCAGGATCCTACTGTTTCATGCCAATTCTGAGCTGATGGCACTACTGGACATCTTCTGATTGAGAAAAGAAGTAAGAATGATGTGTCTTTAATCTTCTACACTAAGTTTCCTTGGCTGACCTCTGTGTCTATGGTCCTCAACATTGCCTGTTTCTTTGTGCTTCTTCAAAAGAGCTTGGACAGCAGATCTGGAAACCTCTGTCAGCCTTGAAATTTCTGCCTGGGAGAGATCGTGCTGATGCAGTATAACTACCTTGTGTCTTGTTGCTGTGCTCAGTCTTGCCATGGTGTATGACTTCTGACATTATACTACCTTTAGCAACTGCACCTTGTTAGCTTAGTTTGTCTGTTCCTCACCCAGTTTTATTCCTCATACACAGCTGTTTCTGTTTCAGTTAATGGCTGTGTTTCAACCTACATACTAAATTGATGATCATTAGCACTATATGCCTCCAAAATCCATGACTGTGTGCAAATATACCTTGAAGAACTGATGATGTTTTGAAGGCAAAGGGTGGTCACACCAAATATTCATTTAATTTAGATTTTTCTTCTGTTCACTCACTATGCATTTTGTTAATTGATAAAAATAAACTCTGAACATATCTTTTTTGGAAAGCATTCTTACTTTACCCATTTTTTCACACCTGCCTAAAACCTTTTTACTGTATATATATATATATATATATATTCTTATACATCACTGTTTGGAACCCACTGTATATCCCTCTACCCTTTGATTTTAACTAATTAAGAACAATGCATTGGATTCCACTCTGGGGCTCAAAAGGGTTAGCACAATATTAGCACAACCTCTTTAATGTGGGGAGCCAAGTGTGAAAACGCAGCATAAAGTGCGGATATGTGTAAGAAGTTGATTTAATATAAGTTCAAAATTGTGTTAAGCTATTATACTGGAAGTTTTCATACTCACTTTTAGCAGAAGTGGAAAACAGATATTGTTATTGTTACATAACTCCTTGGATGTTAGAGAGATCTCTAACATAGAAATAAGTAATAGTCAGAGACTGTGCTAGCATTCAAGCAGTCAAGGGGGTCTGTTACTTTATACTACACCCGGTGCCCACACACCAGTGGTTTCCTGACTGGATTCTCCACTCTAGATTACGTGTAACTCTAGAACCTTGGACCGGAATCCTCCCATCACAGGATAATACATCCTCACTGCTGACTTCACCTGTCTTGTTTATCATGACACTCTGAGATCCCTCACTATGCCAGGGGAATACTCTGGGAGGCCATTACACATTACCCAATGGGGTACCCTGCTATATGTATAAAGAAGAAGTGGAGCAACTGAGTAATAGCTATCCCTTGACCTCAAACTAGACAATGGTTGCTATGAATCAATTATGAATGTGCTGGTTCTCCTAAATTAATCTTTAATTAGCATTAGATATAATTTCCATTGAAGGCAGACATGAGATATTGTTGCAGGATTCTCTGGCCCCCAAATTTCTCTTTTTGAAGGCTTTCTGGGAGGGGTTTGGGGTCCCCAAGTTCTGTGAAAACTGACAGGTTTTCATTACCTGTTCCTTTTTAAACAATGGAACTAAATTTGTTTTCTTCCAATCACAGGGCTGCAGGGACCTGCACATACATTTTGGGGGGCAGGGGCTCAAATGAAAAAGAGGGCACTTCTCATAATTATTTTTTATTTATTTTTTTGTTAAAAGGGTACGAGGGCACTTTGGACAAAAAGGGCAGGTGCTCAAGCCCCCCTTGGTGTCTGTGTGTGCACGTGCCTGCAGGGCTGCCTGATGATAGTGAATCAATAAATATTAGAGGAGCAGTAAACTTTTTTTATGAAAAAATATATATTGTAGGCTGTTTCCTGTTGAGTAAAATAAGAGTAATCTCACTGCTGATAGATGTATATTTCCAGAGTTATTACTGTTTAAACCTGTGTTTTTTCATATTAGCTCTGCCCTTTAGTGGTCAAATTCCAATTAGTTATTCTGTTACATTCTAATGGAGAGGAAAGTCAGTGACTTACAGTTCTCCACAGAATGTGATAGAAACTGCTGAGTCACTTCCTGTCAGAACAATCAGGAAGGAAACACAGTAAATTCACTTACTGATTATTTGAGCTGTTATAAAGTTTGTTTAAAACAACTGACAGTGGTGGGAGTGACCTTGTGTTACTCAGCAGGGAAAGTCCTCTAACATATAAGTTTTCATAAAAAAAGTTTACTGCTCCTTACTGCTTTTACTAAACAAAATTCATTGGAGTATCTAACAAATTATGAACAGTTAAAGTGATAGTAATGTCTCTTTTTAAAGTTCCTCCCCGAATCTTCTGTATGTTAAAAGTAACCTATTGTGCTATTTCTCATAACTTACTAGTGTGTAGTTCAAACGTTATGAAGAGACAAAGATTCCCGCCCGCCGCTTCTGTCCATGTCACAGAGAAGATGCAGGCTGGTGAGGATGGCTGCAGAGAGGGACAATCTTTAGTAAACAAAGGGAAATCCTGTCCTCTTTCATCAAGGGGGACAGGATTTTCCTTATACTTCCTGACGTTTGTCTCTCGCTGCAGCCATCGAGTCACGCGACCCGATTGCAGATTTGGTGGGAGGCGGCCAGAAAGGGGAGGACGGGGGATCTTTAGTTCTTCATAATTTTTTAACTACAAACATGTAAGTTATGAGACATAGCGCAATAGGTTAATTTTAACATGCAGACATCTCGAGGAACAACTTTTAACACCTTAAGGACCATTGACATGCCAGGACCGTCATGGCGGTCCAGCACTTAAGTACCAGTGACGGTCCTGGCACGGCATGCAGTTCAGGGCTCCTGGCGCGGCTGCACGCTGCTCTGGAAGCCCTGAACCAGAAGTTAAAAAAAAAGCCCTATGGTCCGCAAGTGCCGGCCGTGCCTGTGCGCACTGGTCCTTAAGGGGTTAATGCAACATTACCAACACTTAAAATATATTTGGGTGTATACCATCTGGTCCGGGTGCTTTATTCACTATAACATTTTTCTGTCTCTTTTGGACTTTGTCCTCAGTAAGCCATGTACATGATCGAGGAAATTCTGTGATTCTCTCTGTTTACCCATAGTCTGTATGAAAGCAATCTGGAACAATTGTGGCTCAAACCAACTGCACCTTATGGGAGCACAAAATCGCCACATTTCACTTTTAACCCTATGAATAGTAGAGTTGTCTCCAATGCATTTCAAAGCAATTTTTTTTTCATTTGTCCCCTAATGTCTCCAGTTTACTTTTATAGATAAGACGCAATGTACAACTCCTTTCATCCAATAGCAGCCATGACATTAGGATTCTCTTTGTTGATAACTTGCAACTCACTTTTCCATGCAGACGCTGTCAACAGGTGAGACAAAGTTACTGGGAATCCATCCTTCTCTCCCGGTGAGTTCAGACCTGGCCAACCACCAATCACCATTGCCCCTAAATAAACAACAAAAAATATATATAAATATATTTTTCTAATAGTACTAAATTAGCATAGAAAACTAGATAGGACTGAGGTTATCTATTAAATGTCTCTAAAATGAAAGACTGGAGTAGATTAAGAATGCAATTATTGTAGCATATTAATTATTATTATTATCTTTTATTTATAAAGTGCTGTACAATAGAGAATAGACATATAGATATGTATCTGTACTGACAGACCATAGAGAACAGAAGGATCAGAGGGCTCTGCTCGTGGGAACTTATTTATCAAAGGAAATTCATTGCTTGGCATGAAATATTGTACAAAACATGGTTGTGCGCACAACATAACATTATTCAAGCAATTTCTGTACATTTGAAACATCTTTTTTGCCCCTGTGACATAACAAGAATGGTCTGCAATGTTTGTAAGCTGACAGGGGGGAGATTCACTAACCGGTGCTAAAGAGGTGGTAAAGTAGAGATGACTTGTCCAGTTAAAAGGATAGTAATACTTAGTTTTATCATTATTTTATTTTGTAGGCATTAAAAAAACATGAAGAACGATATAAGTCTTATCTCTCAAACCTTTATGGTTTGAGAGATATTCACAAGCAAAGTTTCCCCCTCCCGCCCCTTTTACCTATTGTAAGCCATCTCTTCTCTAATGTGGAATCTGGTTGTAAGACTACTAATAACAGAAGGGGACAATCTTCTTCCTATGAGAACAATGAAAGCCCTGTCCCCCTTGACAAGTTTTTCATGTTTTTCCCTTACCTTAATTGAAGATTGTCCCTCTCTGCAGTCTACCTGGGTACCTCCCTTCTGCTCTGGCTGAACAGTGTGACATCAGTAAAAAGGCGGGAGGGGGACACTTTGTCATTGAATTACTCTTGAACTACAACTCTGACAGAATTGAAATAACACTCTCCAAAGTCCAAATACTATGATGATTAATTAGAGCTGCTTATATTATGAAACATTACTATCCCTTTAATCACTTCTCCATTTCCTATGTTATTCTATGGAGCCTATGCTCTAAGATGTCTTCACTTTGGATACCTTAGTGCAAAGGCTCCATAGAATAACATAGGAATTGGAGAAGTGATAAACTGGAGAAGTCATCTCCACTTATCATTGCTTAGTGAATCTCCCCCAAAGTATTTTTTTCATTTTGGGTCTTTTGGTTGAGGATTATGTTCTCAGTACTCTAGGATTAGATGTTAAGATCCAAACAGGAAGTTATGGTAAGGTTCCTTTAGGATAATACACTGTGATTCTACCAGGCTGATAGGATAAGATTATTCCATGAGGATATGTTAAGGGTCCTTTATTATGGTGAACTAAGAATCTTCCAGGAAAATGATTTGTTTCACTTTAAAGGGATAGTAATGCCAGGGCTTATAATTTTAAATCCTTTGCTACTAGCCAGACCTGAAAAGTTACACGCCACTGCAAGCTATAAAATACCAACCAGCAGTGGCGTCACCAGGGGGGGGGCCAGAGGGGGCCATGGCCCCCCCTACATTCTACTGTGCCCCCCCATGTGCCCCCTCAATTTTATTCACCTAGCAGTGGCTCCTGAATTAAATCTGCATTCAATGTGCCCTGCTCTAGGAGAAGAGAGTGCCTTAGTGTTCACACTACTCCAGGGGCATCACTAGAGGGGAGGCTGAAGCCTCCAGTGTTTCTGCAGGCAGCCCCGAAACTGCTGATTCTGCCCGTTTATGACTCCAAGGGCTGTGACCCCCTATACTTCCGGGTTGCACTAAGTCAATGTCAATGCAACCTGGAACTACCACTGGGGGCAGTGTGGTGCCTGTGAGTCACCTCCATGCTGTGTTACTAAGCAGGGGACAGCTTAGAGCACAGAGTCACCGCTAGCTACAGTCTGAAATGCTGAATAAAAAGGTAAGGAGACAGGAGGGCAGTGGCAGGAGTAGTGGCATAAGTATAACTGGCATAAGCTGCAGGTTTGAGTACTCAGAGAAGAGTGTAAGGAATTGGTCTACAATGCCTTGCACACCACTGTGGCACTCAGACTGTTAACTTACTGTGGCTTTGGTACAATAAATGCTTAACCATTAAACCATTTCAGTCAGAAAGCAAATCTAATAAATATTGTGCTGCTTTCAGTGAATTGCTCAGTATCTGGAAATCTTGATAAGCTTATCTGCACCCTTTGCGTGCCAGAGTAGAGAGAGAGGGTCAGTGTGTGTGTGTTAGAGTATAAGTTCATTTGTGTAAGAGGGGGTATGAGTGGATGTGTTAGTCTTGTGTATATAAAAGTGTATTATGAGTGTATGACATAAAACAGTTCTACATTTGGTGCCCTGGGAATGTAGATATAAACCCACAAGTGCACAGGAATACATGCACATTTAAAGGGATAGTAATACTTGTATTAAACTTGAGGTCCAAGTCATCTTTATGTTTTTTTAACACATATAGCGCTATATTAGAATTCTTACAGTTTTGTAGTTCAAGAGCTATTCAATCCAAAAGGATCCCCCTCCCGCCCCTTTCTCTGCATCACATTGTCTCTCAGTCTGGTCTGGATGGAGGGCGGTGAGGGACAATCTTCAGTAAGCAAAAGGAAAATCATGCTTTCCTTTGTCAAGGGGACAGGGTTTTCCTTGTACTTACTGAGTGAAGATTGTCTCTCACTGCATCCGCCCGATCCCACGACCGGATTAAACATCTGATGGGAAGGGGCTGGAGGAGGATCCTTTCTGATTGAATAGCGCTTGAACTACAAAACTGTAAGTATTCAAATATAGCGCTATGTGTTACAAAAAACATAAAGAAGACTCAGACCTCAAGTTTAATACAAGTATTACTATCCCTTTAAGTACAGAGTGCAGTAGGAATCATAATTTGTGCCCTCCTTTCCTACCTTCCTCACCCACGTGGCCCTAGTACAGTGTGATACGTTGTGCCACACATCCCTTTTTTTCTGTTCTGCGTATTCACTAACAGCATGCCCTACTGCTGCAGTCCAGATCCCCTTTTCCCACATCCCTCCCTTCACAACTTACTGTTCCAACATATTGTTCTGCTGTTTCCTCTATGCCTCACTCATCAATTCATTGCCATGTCTCCCTTTTATCATCTCTACATCTTCTTCCTTCCCTCCCTTCAGCTTTTTCTACCCACCATCTCCAGCTTCTTCCACCCCTCCATTATTGTTATTATAAATTATTTATAATAAAACAACAGATTCCATAACAACTCTTTATCCTCCACTCACCATCTTCTTCATTCCTCCCTCCTTCCATAGGTAAGTGCTTCTTTTACACACAGTAATTATATAGATACACCTGACTGCTGTATGATGGACTCCTACCTAGGTAAGTGCTTCTGTTACACACAGTAATTATATAGATACACCTGACTGCTGTATTGTAGACTCCTACCTAGGTAAGTGCTTCTGTTACACACAGTAATTATATAGATACACCTGACTGCTGTATGATGGACTCCTACCTAGGTAAGTGCTTTTCTTACACACATTAATTATATAGATACACCTGACTGCTGTGTGATGGACCCTTACCTAGGTAAGTGCTTCTGTTACACACAGTAATTATATAGATACACCTGACTGCTGTGTGATGGACTCCTACCTAGGTAAGTGCTTCTGTTACACACAGTAATTATATAGATACACCTGACTGCTGTATGATGGACTCCTACCTAGGGAAGTGTTTCTGTTACACACAGTAATTATATAGATATACCTGACTACTGTATGATGGACTCCTACCTAGGTAAGTGCTTCTGTTACACACAGTAATTATATAGATACGCCTGACTGCTGTATGATGGACTCCTACCTAGGTAAGTGCTTCTGTTACACACAGTAATTATATATATACACCTGACCGCTGTATGATGGACCCCTACCTAGGTAAGTGCTTCTGTTACACACAGTACTTATAGATACACCTGACTGCTATATGATGGACTCCTACCTAGGTAAGTACTTCTGTTACACACAGTAATTATATAGATACACCTGACTGCTGTGTGATGGACTCCTACCTAGGTAAGTCCTTATGTTACACACAGTAATTATATAGATACACCTGACTGCTGTGTGATGGACTCCTACCTAGGTAAGTGCTTCTGTTACACACTAATTATATAGCTACACCTGACTGCTGCATGATGGACTCCTACCTAGGTAAGTACTTCTGTTACACACAGTAATTATATAGATACATCTGACTGCTGTGTGATGGACTCCTACCTAGGTAAGTGCTTCTGTTACACACAGTAATTATATAGATACATCTGACTGCTGTGTGATGGACTCCTATCTAGGTAAGTCCTTCTGTTACACACAGTAATTATATAGCTACACCTGACTGCTGTATGATGGACTCCTACCTAGGTAAGTGCTTCTGTTACACAGTAATTATATAGCTACACCTGACTGCTGCATGATGGACTCCTGCCTAGGTAAGTGCTTCTGTTACACACAGTAATTATATAGATACACCTGACTGCTGTGTG
Source organism: Rhinophrynus dorsalis (assembly GCA_037306005.1). Classification (NCBI taxonomy): domain Eukaryota; kingdom Metazoa; phylum Chordata; class Amphibia; order Anura; family Rhinophrynidae; genus Rhinophrynus; species Rhinophrynus dorsalis. The sequence goes on from CM074720.1 coordinate 535,927,781, forward strand.
ATGGACTCCTACCTAGGTAAGTGCTTCTGTTACACACAGTAATTATATAGATACACCTGACTGCTATGTGATGGACTCCTACCTAGGTAAGTGCTTCTGTTACACACAGTAATTATATAGATACACCTGACTGCTGTGTGATGGACTCCTACCTAGGTAAGTGCTTCTGTTACACAGTAATTATATAGCTACACCTGACTGCTGCATGATGGACTCCTGCCTAGGTAAGTGCTTCTGTTACACACAGTAATTATATAGATACACCTGACTGCTGTGTGATGGACTCCTACCTAGGTAAGTGCTTCTGTTACACACAGTAATTATATAGATACACCTGACTGCTGTGTGATGGACTCCTACCTAGGTAAGTGCTTCTGTTACACACAGTAATTATATAGATACACCTGACTGCTATGTGATGGACTCCTACCTAGGTAAGTACTTCTGTTACATACAGTAATTATATAGATACACCTGACTGCTATGTGATGGACTCCTGCCTAGGTAAGTGCTTCTGTTACACACAGTAATTATATAGATACACCTGACCGCTGTGTGATGGACTCCTACCTAGGTAAGTGCTTCTGTCACACACAGTAATTATATAGATACGCCTGACCGCTGTATGATGGACTCCTACCTAGGTAAGTGCTTCTGTTACACACAGTAATTATATAGATACGCCTGATTGCTGTATGATGGACTCCTACCTAGGTAAGTGCTTCTGTTACACACAGTAATTATATAGATACGCCTGACTGCTGTATGATGGACTCCTACCTAGGTAAGTGCTTCTGTTACACACAGTAATTATATAGATACGCCTGACTGCTGTATGATGGACACCTACCTAGGTAAGTGCTTCTGTTACATACAGTAATTATATAGATACACCTGACTGCTGTATGATAGACTCCTACCTAGGTAAGTGCTTTTCTTACACACATTAATTATATAGATACACCTGACTGCTGTATGATGGACTCCTACCTAGGTAAGTGCTTTTCTTACACACATTAATTATATAGATACACCTGACTGCTGTGTGATGGACTCCTACCTAGGTAAGTGCTTCTGTTACACACAGTAATTATATAGATACACCTGACTGCTGTATGATGGACTCCTACCTAGGGAAGTGTTTCTGTTACACACAGTAATTATATAGATATACCTGACTACTGTATGATGGACTCCTACCTAGGTAAGTGCTTCTGTTACACACAGTAATTATATAGATACGCCTGACTGCTGTATATTGGACTCCTACCTAGGTAAGTGCTTCTGTTACACACAGTAATTATATATATACACCTGACCGCTGTATGATGGACCCCTACCTAGGTAAGTGCTTCTGTTACACACAGTAATTATAGATACACCTGACTGCTATATGATGGACTCCTACCTAGGTAAGTACTTCTGTTACACACAGTAATTATATAGATACACCTGACTGCTGTGTGATGGACTCCTACCTAGGTAAGTCCTTATGTTACACACAGTAATTATATAGATACACCTGACTGCTGTGTGATGGACTCCTACCTAGGTAAGTGCTTCTGTTACACACTAATTATATAGCTACACCTGACTGCTGAATGATGGACTCCTACCTAGGTAAGTACTTCTGTTACACACAGTAATTATATAGATACATCTGACTGCTGTGTGATGGACTCCTACCTAGGTAAGTGCTTCTGTTACACACAGTAATTATATAGATACACCTGACTGCTGTGTGATGGACTCCTATCTAGGTAAGTCCTTATGTTACACACAGTAATTATATAGCTACACCTGACTGCTGCATGATGGACTCCTACCTAGGTAAGTGCTTCTGTTACACAGTAATTATATAGCTACACCTGACTGCTGCATGATGGACTCCTGCCTAGGTAAGTGCTTCTGTTACACACAGTAATTATATAGATACACCTGACTGCTGTGTGATGGACTCCTACCTAGGTAAGTGCTTCTGTTACACACAGTAATTATATAGATACACCTGACTGCTATGTGATGGACTCCTACCTAGGTAAGTGCTTCTGTTACACACAGTAATTATATAGATACACCTGACTGCTGTGTGATGGACTCCTACCTAGGTAAGTGCTTCTGTTACACAGTAATTATATAGCTACACCTGACTGCTGCATGATGGACTCCTGCCTAGGTAAGTGCTTCTGTTACACACAGTAATTATATAGATACACCTGACTGCTGTGTGATGGACTCCTACCTAGGTAAGTGCTTCTGTTACACACAGTAATTATATAGATACACCTGACTGCTGTGTGATGGACTCCTACCTAGGTAAGTGCTTCTGTTACACACAGTAATTATATAGATACACCTGACTGCTATGTGATGGACTCCTACCTATGTAAGTACTTCTGTTACATACAGTAATTATATAGATACACCTGACTGCTATGTGATGGACTCCTGCCTAGGTAAGTGCTTCTGTTACACACAGTAATTATATAGATACACCTGACCGCTGTGTGATGGACTCCTACCTAGGTAAGTGCTTCTGTCACACACAGTAATTACATAGATACGCCTGACTGCTGTATGATGGACTCCTACCTAGGTAAGTGCTTCTGTTACACACAGTAATTATATAGATACCCCTGATTGCTGTATGATGGACTCCTACCTAGGTAAGTGCTTCTGTTACACACAGTAATTATATAGATACACCTGACTGCTGTATGATGGACTCCTACCTAGGTAAGTGCTTCTGTTACACACAGTAATTATATAGATACGCCTGACTGCTGTATGATGGACACCTACCTAGGTAAGTGCTTCTGTTACATACAGTAATTATATAGATATATACCTGACTGCTGTATGATGGACTCCTACCTAGGTAAGTGCTTCTGTTACACACAGTAATTATATAGATACGCCTGACTGCTGTATGATGGACACCTACCTAGGTAAGTGCTTCTGTTACACACAGTAATTATATAGATACACCTGACTGCTGTATGATGGACACCTACCTAGGTAAGTGCTTCTGTTACACACAGTAATTATATAGATACGCCTGACTGCTGCATGATGGACACCTACCTAGGTAAGTGCTTCTGTTACACACAGTAATTATATAGATACGCCTGACTGCTGCATGATGGACTCCTACCTAGGTAAGTGCTTCTGTTACACACAGTAATTATATAGATACGCCTGATTGCTGTATGATGGACTCCTACCTAGGTAAGTGCTTCTGTTACACACAGTAATTATATAGATACACCTGACTGCTGTATGATGGACTCCTACCTAGGTAAGTGCTTCTGTTACACACAGTAATTATATAGATACGCCTGACTGCTGTATGATGGACACCTACCTAGGTAAGTGCTTCTGTTACATACAGTAATTATATAGATATATACCTGACTGCTGTATGATGGACTCCTACCTAGGTAAGTGCTTCTGTTACACACAGTAATTATATAGATACGCCTGACTGCTGTATGATGGACTCCTACCTAGGTAAGTGCTTCTGTTACACACAGTAATTATATAGATACACCTGACTGCTGTATGATGGACTCCTACCTAGGTAAGTGCTTCTGTTACACACAGTAATTATATAGATACACCTGACTGCTGTATTGTAGACTCCTACCTAGGTAAGTGCTTCTGTTACATACAGTAATTATATAGATACACCTGACTGCTGTATGATGGACTCCTACCTAGGTAAGTGCTTCTGTTACACACAGTAATTATATAGATACACCTGACTGCTGTATGATGGACTCCTACCTAGGTAAGTGCTTCTGTTACACACAGTAATTATATAGATACACCTGACTGCTGCGTGATGGACTCCTACCTAGGTAAGTTCTTCTGTTACACACAGTAATTATATAGATACACCTGACTGCTGTATGATGGACTCCTACCTAGGTAAGTGCTTCTGTTACACACAGTAATTATATAGATACACACGACTACTGTATGATGGACTCCTACCTAGGTAAGTGCTTCTGTTACACATAGTAATTATATAGATACACCTGACTGCTGTATGATGGACTCCTACCTAGGTAAGTGCTTCTGTTACACATAGTAATTATATAGATACACCTGACTGCTGTATGATGGACTCCTACCTAGGTAAGTGCTTCTGTTACACACAGTAATTATATAGATACACCTGACTGCTGCGTGATGGACTCCTACCTAGGTAAGTTCTTCTGTTACACACAGTAATTATATAGATACACCTGACTGCTGTATGATGGACTCCTACCTAGGTAAGTGCTTCTGTTACACACAGTAATTATATAGATACACACGACTACTGTATGATGTACTCCTACCTAGGTAAGTGCTTCTGTTACACATAGTAATTATATAGATACACCTGACTGCTGTATGATGGACTCCTACCTAGGTAAGTGCTTCTGTTACACACAGTAATTATATAGATACGCCTGACTGCTGTATGATGGACACCTACCTAGGTAAGTGCTTCTGTTACATACAGTAATTATATAGATATATACCTGACTGCTGTATGATGGACTCCTACCTAGGTAAGTGCTTCTGTTACACACAGTAATTATATAGATACGCCTGACTGCTGTATGATGGACACCTACCTAGGTAAGTGCTTCTGTTACACACAGTAATTATATAGATACACCTGACTGCTGTATGATGGACACCTACCTAGGTAAGTGCTTCTGTTACACACAGTAATTATATAGATACGCCTGACTGCTGCATGATGGACACCTACCTAGGTAAGTGCTTCTGTTACACACAGTAATTATATAGATACGCCTGACTGCTGCATGATGGACTCCTACCTAGGTAAGTGCTTCTGTTACACACAGTAATTATATAGATACGCCTGATTGCTGTATGATGGACTCCTACCTAGGTAAGTGCTTCTGTTACACACAGTAATTATATAGATACACCTGACTGCTGTATGATGGACTCCTACCTAGGTAAGTGCTTCTGTTACACACAGTAATTATATAGATACGCCTGACTGCTGTATGATGGACACCTACCTAGGTAAGTGCTTCTGTTACATACAGTAATTATATAGATATATACCTGACTGCTGTATGATGGACTCCTACCTAGGTAAGTGCTTCTGTTACACACAGTAATTATATAGATACGCCTGACTGCTGTATGATGGACTCCTACCTAGGTAAGTGCTTCTGTTACACACAGTAATTATATAGATACACCTGACTGCTGTATGATGGACTCCTACCTAGGTAAGTGCTTCTGTTACACACAGTAATTATATAGATACACCTGACTGCTGTATTGTAGACTCCTACCTAGGTAAGTGCTTCTGTTACATACAGTAATTATATAGATACACCTGACTGCTGTATGATGGACTCCTACCTAGGTAAGTGCTTCTGTTACACACAGTAATTATATAGATACACCTGACTGCTGTATGATGGACTCCTACCTAGGTAAGTGCTTCTGTTACACACAGTAATTATATAGATACACCTGACTGCTGCGTGATGGACTCCTACCTAGGTAAGTTCTTCTGTTACACACAGTAATTATATAGATACACCTGACTGCTGTATGATGGACTCCTACCTAGGTAAGTGCTTCTGTTACACACAGTAATTATATAGATACACACGACTACTGTATGATGGACTCCTACCTAGGTAAGTGCTTCTGTTACACATAGTAATTATATAGATACACCTGACTGCTGTATGATGGACTCCTACCTAGGTAAGTGCTTCTGTTACACATAGTAATTATATAGATACACCTGACTGCTGTATGATGGACTCCTACCTAGGTAAGTGCTTCTGTTACACACAGTAATTATATAGATACACCTGACTGCTGCGTGATGGACTCCTACCTAGGTAAGTTCTTCTGTTACACACAGTAATTATATAGATACACCTGACTGCTGTATGATGGACTCCTACCTAGGTAAGTGCTTCTGTTACACACAGTAATTATATAGATACACACGACTACTGTATGATGTACTCCTACCTAGGTAAGTGCTTCTGTTACACATAGTAATTATATAGATACACCTGACTGCTGTATGATGGACTCCTACCTAGGTAAGTGCTTCTGTTACACACAGTAATTATATAGATATACCTGACTGCTGTATGATGGACTCCTACCTAGGTAAGTGCTTCTGTTACACATAGTAATTATATAGATACACCTGACTGCTGTATGATGGACTCCTACCTAGGTAAGTGCTTCTGTTACACACAGTAATTATATAGATACACCTGACTGCTGTATGATGGACTCCTACCTAGGTAAGTGCTTCTGTTACACACAGTAATTATATAGATACACACGACTACTGTATGATGGACTCCTACCTAGGTAAGTGCTTCTGTTACACACAGTAATTATATAGATACACCTGACTGCTGTATAATGGACTCCTACCTAGGTAAGTGCTTCTGTTACACACAGTAATTATATAGATACACCTGACTGCTGCATGATGGACTCCTACCTAGGTAAGTGCTTCTGTTACACACTAATTATATAGCTACAGATGACTGATGTATGATGTACTCCTACCTAGGTAAGTGCTTCTGTTACACACAGTAATTATATAGCTACAGATGACTGATGTATGATGTACTCCTACCTAGATAAGTCCTCCTGTTAAACTCAGTAATTACATTGATATACCTGACTGCTGTATAACACAAAACTCTTTAAAAATTCAGTAAACACCAGAATTATCTAGGGCCCCTATGCTTCTGACTAAAAGTGGAATAAGACTGGGTGTACTTCTGTAACTGCCAGTGAACAGTGGAAAAGGCTGCGGTGCCAGACCATGTATGTGTGGTTCTGTAACTACCAGGAAACAGTGAACAAGTCTGAGGTGTCAGATAGAGTATGTGTACTTATGTACCTACCAGTGGATGGGGAACAAGACTGGGGTGTCAGACAGTGTATGTATAGTTCTGTAAATACCAGTAGATAGGCCAACAAGGATGGGGTGGCAGACAGCGTATGTGTGGTTTTGTGAATACCAGTAGAAAAAGGCTGGGGTGTCAGACAGTGTATTTGTGGTTTTGTGACTACCAGTAGAACAAAACTGGAGTGGCAGATTGTGTGTGTGTGGTTTTTTGACTACCAGTGGAACAAGGATGGAGTGGCAGTCTGTGTGTGTGCAGTACTGTGACTACCAGTGGAACAAGGTTGGAGTGGCAGTCTGTGTGTGTGCAGTACTGTGACTACCAGTAGAACAAGGATGGAGTGGCAGATTGTGTATGTGTGGTTTTGTGACTACAAGTGGAACAAGGCTGGGGTGTCAGACAGTGTATGTGTGAGTCTGTGACTACCAGTGGAACAAGGCTGGGGTGTCAGACAGTTTATGTGTAGGTCTGTGACTACCAGTGGAACAAGGATGGAGTGGCAGATTGTGTATGTGTGGTTTTGTGTCTACCAGTAGAGCAAGGCTGGAGTGGCAGACTGCGTGTGCAGTACTGTAACTACTAGTGGGCCCTTTATGTTCCAGCAGCATGGGGCCCTCTCAGAGTCTGCAGTGGGCCCCAGCATGTGTTATACCACTACCACTCACTTAGTGTTGCAGTTTGCTGCTCTGTGTGAAGATGGTACCATGCCATATGGTAAGGTCTGTCAAATTGTGGAATTCATTGCCCAAGGAGCTGGTTATGGCAGATACAATGGATACATTTAACAGAAGATTAGATACATTTCTTTCAAAAGGGAACATACAGGGTTATACTGATCAGGAAGGTCTGATAAAGACTAATTTAATTGGTAGCAGGAAAGCTATAAAATTCTCAGTTACTGAGGTATGAGGAGAAGGTTGAACTTGATGGACTTGTGTCTTTTTTCAACCTAATTTACTATGTTACTATGTTACTATATGTGACATCATATCCCCAGTTAAACATATTTATAATGTATGTACATATACGTACAATATAAATGTAAGTGTGTATGTATGCTCATGTGGTTGTCATCAGTGCTGTGGGCGGTGGGCGCACTGTTGAATTTTGCCATGGGCTCTAGCCTCAGTTCTTTTTGGAACCTAGAAATGCGCCTGCACTGCTCAGTGCCCGATTTGTGTGGCATGGCCTGCCAGTGGCCGGGCTGGCTTCATTGGCCTTAGCTGGTGACGTCAGACACAGCGTAACTTCAGAACACTGAGTCTGCACCCCAGCCACTAGAGGAGCCACAGCCGCACCCGGAGGAGGACGTCGTGGATGGAGTGCAGGCCAGCGGCGGGGCACTGGGACAACAGCCGCAGCAAGTTTTGAGCTTGAGCAAGCAAGCAGTGAGCAGTCACGGTGATGGGTGAGACCACCACAATCCGATATCTCAGTTGTCTATTAAAAAAGTTACTTTGTGTTGCAATATGACATGGTTCAAATCACTTTTAAACACTGAGGACATGAGTATTAAGAATTTCATCAAACCTTTTATTTTTACACTAGCAGTATTGGCACAGCTGTGTGAATTTGTGCTGTTGTGTGCAGGAGATCCTTTAGCAAACTGCTAAAGTGGTATCTTATGTTTTTTTAACCCTCTAAAAAAGTAACACACCAGCTGGAAAATAATATTGAGTAGCTCTGCATAGAATGCTTTGTGTGATGTGAATAAAGCAAAGCAATATTCTGCTTCTGGTCTATAATGCGCAGTGATCTGACTGCAGCATGACAATCTGCCCACAGGAACATTTACAGGGTAGAGAGTACTGTATAATCTACCTGCAGTTGAGGTGAGTGGAATACAGGTAGATTATACAGTACTCTCTACCCTGTAAATGTTCCTGTGGGCAGATTGTCATGCTGCAGTCAGATCACTGCGCATTATAGACCAGAAGCAGAATGTTGCTTTGCTTTATTCACATCACACAAAGCATTCTATGCAGAGCTACTCAATATTATTTTCCAGCTAATGTGTTTCTTTTTTAGAGGGTTAAAAAACATAAGATACCACTTTAGCAGCTGGGATAGACTTGGTTGCATATTTCACAGAAGTTGCTGGAAATAGAGAAATCTGAATTCTGTAAATTTATGTTTTCCAAGTGTGTGTGTGTGTGTATGTGTGAGTGTGTGTGTGTATATATATATATATATATATATATATATATATAGGGCTTATAAGTTTAAGTCCTTTGCTACTAACCAGACCTGAAAAGTTACTCGCCACTGCAAGCCAAAACATATCCACCAGGGCTGAATTTCTACTCGCCAGGGCTAAATTTTCACTCACCATTGGCTAGTGGCAAGTGTAAATTTTGAGCCCTGTATATATATTATATACCAGGGCTGAATTTCTACTCGCCAGGGCTAAATTTTCACTCACCGCCCTGTATATATATATATATATAAAATTTACACTTGCCACTAGCCAATGGTGAGTGAAAATTCAGTCCTGGCGAGTAGAAATTCAGCCCTGGTGGATATATTTTGGCTTGCAGTGGCGAGTAACTTTTCAGGTCTGGTTAGTAGCAAAGGACTTAAACTTATAAGCCCTATATATATATATATATATATATATATATATATATATAAATAATGTTTTATAATTGCCCCCCTACTTTTGTCCCTGGCCCCCCATGTGCCCCCCCTAAATATGAATGCTGGAGAAGCCACTGCCAACCAGGGCTGAATTTCTACTCGCCAGGGCTAAATTTTCACTCATCATTGGCGACTGGAAATTTTGAGCCCTGGTAATGCTATATATGTATGCAAAAGAGCTAGTCAGAGATGCTCCACTAGGAACGAGCCTGCCCTCAAAGTGATGAGGCTCTATAGGAGTGGTGTCCTACCCAGGGTGCAATCTCTTTTAGCCCACTAGTGCCTTTCACAGAGAGGAAATATCCTAAAGCACATCATACCGATCCTACCAAAAGGCAGTCCAGCCACGAAGTGCCAGGCAATTCCCCTCTGAACAAGAGAAGCAGCCAACCCCAGACGTATGCTATATATGTAAAAATAGTAATATTGTAGAGAATTAAAAAATAAACCCATCAATGCCATTCCATAAGGGTTTGAGAGATATAATATTTTAAAGTTCATGATGTATCGGTTAATACAGAGCGGGAAACCACAGCGCCAACAGATATGCAGTTAGCTGTGACTAAACAGAGACTGCTTACCTTGATAAAACCACCAGTTTTTCTCCTTTGTGCAGCTGCAAATCTCCACTATGAATTGGAGAGTGATCGTACAACGCCATAACAAATTTGGAGTCTAAGGGAACAAAAAGATGTGTTAGAAATATATATTCTCTCTCTGTACGGGTACCAGATTTACCATCTGCTTCACACACTTTTCAAACAGGGCATCTTAAAAATATCTGACCATTAAAACACATGACAGCCTCCCACGTACAATAACTTACTTTTTCACTGGTTTTTACATGATCTCAGTTGCATAGAAAATATTTCACCAACTTTTAGTATTTGGGGTTTATGGATATGATTTGTCAACCCTTCTGAAAAGAAAGGTCATCACTAGTATCAGAAGAAGAACTCTATTAACCCTTTGAGTGCCTAAGGGGTACATGACGCATTGCAAAGCAATGTGTTGCGTACCCCTCCTGCACTCAAAGGGTTAATAACACGAATGATAGCATGGTCTCCTGTAGGGTGACCACGTGTCCCGGATTTTAATTGTCCCTTGTCCCAGGCAGCCCCCTTCTAGGACAATACAAAGTCTCGGAATGAAGAATCCAGAGCAAAGAGTTCTTAAAGGGATAGTAATACTTCGTTTTAACTTTATTTTATTTTGTAGGCATTAAAAAAACATGATGATATAAGTCTTATGTCTCAAACCTTTATGGTTTAAGAGATATTCACAAGCAAAGTTTCCCCTCCCCGCCCCTTTTACCTAGTGTAAGCCATCTCTTCTCAGATGTGGAATGCAGTCCATAGACCAGACAGATAACAGAAGGGGACAATCTTCTTCCTATGAGAACAATGAAAGCCCTGCCCCCCTTGACAAGTTTTTCAGGTTTTTCCCTTATCTTAATTGAAGATTGTCCCTCTCTGCAGTCTACCTGGGCACCTCCCTTCTGATCTAGCTGAACAGGGGGGGGATACTTTGCTTGTGAATATCTCTTAAACCATAAATGTTTGAGAGATAAGACTTATATCATTCTTCATGTTTTTTTAATGCCTACAAAATAAAATAAAGATAAAACGAAGTATTACTATCCCTTTAACACTAGAAGGGGAATTGCCTATTGTCTACTGGATCAGGAAATGATATCTCTGCTGGGCTACAAGAAAATGGCTTCCAGACAGACCTCTAAACTAGAGAGAACTGAACCTTGATTCTGACATCAAAAAGGAGCTGCAGTGCAATTTAGTGTAGTGCTAGTCTGAGGCTTTGGGTGTGATGTACACGATCGTATTTCCCACCACGTATAACAGCAGTCAGTTGGAGAGTTCTCCCTCCGGTGTTCAGACCTCTGTGGTTGGCTCCTCTCTCTACAGCGTCCTCTCTGGCAGAACTGAAACGTGATCACCCTAGTCTCCAGTGAATTATAAAACAACATGATGGAGACCAAGGCCAGTTAACATAGAACCGTTAAACCTCAAACTTTTACCAGTGAATGCTGTTACCCACATCTCCTTTAATAGCAGCATATTACATTTAGAGCCCTAATTCCATGTCTGCCTCAAGCTTCTTGTTCCACACTCACATTGGCAGGCTCATTCCTATTGGCTGAGCAGGGATCATCAGGAATCATCATCTGCCTCTGTGGCGCTAAGTTCTAAGGCCTGTGAGCTTATAATGCTTTTAAAGTTGTGATAATAGCAATAGACTAAGAAGACTGAATTTTAACCCTTTCAGGAACATATGGGTATGGAAAGCATTGCATTACAAATTGTTGCACACACCTCTGATCCTTCAAGGATTCACATCGAGTTTCTTTCTATATATATATATATATATTTATTTTCCATTACTTGCCCTTTATAAATGTATCGCCAATTAATATGAGGCTTTTTTATTTTTTAACAAAAATGGCTTTCTACACAGGAGCCTGAAGCTCTTCTGATTGGCAGAGCTGTATCATGTGTCACTAACGCTAATCAATCAAATAAATGACCATGTGGTGTTAAATGCCACCACTGCTATACATATAATATATTCCTATCAGTTCAATAACCAAACAATCCCAATGTCTATTATAATTATTTAAAGGGCAATTATCATGTTTCACTAAGTCTGCTCCAGTGGTGACACTGCTCTTCCTAGCTGAACCCCACCAAATAAATTAATGGATTTAGCACCAGGGGTCTAAAATATTAAAACAGAGTATAGAGAAATCTTAGTGGATAGAGTCCACTTATGTGTGCACTCTGTGTAATCAATAATATATAGACTGAAAATAGTCCTATTTAGTAATGAATATCAGGTTAAACACCGTAATATAAAATCCTATAATATAAAAGGCCAGTTGTGTTTGTCCCGATGCAGTCATGCGCAGTAGAGACTGCACGCGTTTGGGCAGTCTCTACTGCGGATGACTGCATCACGTGAGAGAGGCGGCGCAAGATTGTATAGCGTGGAGCAGTAAGGTGGCGGCCTCTTAACCCTTTGAGTGACTCTGGCACTCAAAGGGTTATCATCACCCGGACCTTGGCCTGTGTACGCGGGCTTTTACACTAGTATGCATATTATAAAACAGAGGCCAAAGTGGTAATATGATGTTGAATGTCACTGAGAGTGTCCCTTAAAAAATCTTTAGGACCCCATGACAGGTTTCCTTTTGCTGCTTGTCTTTAATAGTGACCGCAGTTTAATCTCCCAAAGAAGATTGTCATGCAAGAATAAAAGGTTAGGAAGGGGCAAGACAGAGCAAAAGGCCATGTAAGTGTAGCATAAATTTAATACAGTAATTACATTACTATAAATATTTGTGAATACATGAAACCATGAAGATAAAATAAAATAAACATATAGCATAAGACCCAAATATAAGATTCTATAAAAGTCATTAAAATCAAATACTTAAGAGATGACACATTGGCAATATATAATAAGTCTGTATTCTCAATGTACAGAGAACAGTTTGTGTTTGAGGGCATATACAGAGTCTTACCCAGATATTGAATGGGTGGTGATGTAATCCGGTGATATCTATTATAGGGTGTATATGGGCAGTATAGATTAATTATGGGTATAGAACTAAATGTAAGATGGCCTCTTACTATCAAATAGCAATGACAGATGCTATAGAATGATAATTCCGGCTTAGTTGGTCGCTTACTTGAAATCCAGGAAGTGTCTTAGCATGTCTCACAGTTCAATGTCCTAATCATTTTACCCCTCGATTCCTCTGATTTCACTGGTATCTCCATCTGGGGTCTCTAGATTGTCCTCATCTTTCACCAGGTTGCAGCCTACTTCCTTATTTGATGTTAAGGGGCCATCTTACATTTACTTATTATCAATGTCATGCCAATGCTTGAAGTAAAATGAGTATGTAGAATGACTGGGCATTATCAGTAGTGGCTGACTTCACTGGTCCCAGTTGATAAGAAAATACAGAATCTTAGATCCTCATTTATGGTTATTTTATAGTTGTCCCCTTCTACGATACAGACAACTACACTGCATTGCATTTGTAGTATCCAGAGTGAACCTTTGCAAAAACCCTGCTCTTTGTAGGTTTCAAGTAAGCAAGTAGATATACATTAAACCCTGAAGAACCAGAATGGTGTGGATTGCATTAGGAAGCAACACTGCCAGATGGTCGCGGGGCAATCATGCGTAGTAGAGACTGCCCGCGCCGCGGCTGATACAGAGCTGGATGCTCCGAAGGAGCGTCCAGCTCTGTATCAGCTGCGGCGCGGGCAGTCTCTACTGCGCATGACTGCAGCACGCGCAGCAGTCTCTACTGCGCATGACTGCGTCGTTACACACGTTTTAGCGAATTATTATATAGGATAACCTTTTATAGCCAAAGTTTGCCCTTGATATCTGAGTCTTACCATCATGTGATTGTGTGTTGTGAAAGGCAGCATTCAGAGGATGGTTTAACGGGACCTGAAATCAAACAGAAAGTCATTTGTCAGTTGGTCAGGCATAAGTTATTATTATACCCAGTTTTGTGCCTGGGCAACTTATTTTAACTGAGATTTTTTTGATTTCTGAATACAACCTTGAGGGGTTATTTTTGGCTTTGTTTTTTCCAGTACCGTGGGTACCAGGGAGCTCCCCAAGATAATGTGGGTAATATATTGAGGCAAAATAGATAAGTTGAATGCTTGTCTCTAGATATTTATACAGATATAAGAGAGAATAAAAGGGGGTAATGAAAATGTATACAAAAATACAAATATCTTTAACTCCTTCATGCCCAGTGACGTGCCAGGACTGGCACGACTGTCTGGATGTTGAGGATAGCGATGGTCCTGACACATCACAGAAGTTTGTGATCGCGGTGCAGCTGCAGGTCACGCTGCTATCAATTAAAAGCTCCGCACCCGCAGACCCCACGGCCCTTCAGGGGTTACGTTTCCAGAGTTCAAATTCTGAGAGCAGAGGGCTCAGATGGAGTGTTAAACTAATAGAAAACAATTCTAAAAAGACCCAGGGACAGTAATATCCAATAAAAAAATATTCTTGTTTTGTAGATTTAAAGAAAAAATAAATTATGTTGCACAAATCCCATCTCTCAAACTTTTATGGTTTGAGAGATATTTGCATGTAAAGTTCCCGTTCTCCTGATGTCAGCTGTAAAGCTGACAGAAGGAGATCTGTGTCGGCCGACACGAGGAGGCTCTTCAGGAGAGCCACAGTAGCGATAATTGAAAATAATTACTTCATTGGAACGGTCTACAGAGTGTGCTTGCAAACCAGATACACTTTGTAGACTGTTCCAGTGAAGTCATTATTTTCCAATATCGCTTTTTCGGCTCTGCTGCAGAGCCACCGGCTGGTCCCAGGAGATATCCTTTTGAAAGGCTGCATGAAGAAGAGTGTGCGACCATTTAACACTAACCATGTTATCTGGATAAAAATAGCGACGTAAAATCTTGCAGTGAATTCAAGCACGAGATTGTCAGTTCGCCTAGTCAATGGTCGCGTTCAATAGTTACATAGCCGGTGATTCTCTTCAATCACCTTCCGTTCCAGCTTTAACAGTTTGGCTCTTTTTTTTGTTACCTTTCTGCTGGGGCAGCCTCCTTCCGCAGCTTTATGCACAGGCTATTATAACTAAACCCCTACACAATCAGTATGTGAGCCGATCCTGATCTCCCCTTCTCTGAGTGCAGAATGACAGGGAGAAGCAGAGCACGCAGAGAAGGGGAGAGGCAGGATAGGCTCACATACCTAGGCCAAGACTAAAAGGGATACTGTTGTTACAGTTGTTTACTGGACAACAGACACTGGCGTTTTACTCGCTCTCACAGCCTATCCTTGGTTTTCTATTCTGACGTCCTCTCCGCTGTGCCGATTAAGATATTCAGCGGTGGCTATAGATCTTGACCGAGACACTGAGGAGTAGCGTACATTGGGAGGTGGACAGAGTAGGATAAAAATATATCATCTAATATCATTGGCAAGGCTCAAAATTTCCATTCGTCACTAGCCAATGGCGAGTGAAAATTCAGCCCTGGCGAGTCGAAATTCAGCCCTGGTGGGTATGTTATGTCTTGCAGTGGCGAGTAACTTTTCAGGTCTGGTTAGTAGCAAAGGACTTCACATTTTAAGCCCTGCCATTGGTACCCTGGAGGGTGATGGGCGCTAACACTAATGCTGGTCTGTAAGTTCAATATTTTGTGTTTTAAAGTTATGATAATGAACAACACTTTTATATTGTGCTTCTGTTGCACTCTTTTTTTGAAGAAAATATGCACATCAGCTCTACATTCACCAGAGCCCACATGTAAAAGTGGCAATATTTTGATGTTGTATATATATATACAGTGGATATAAAAAGTCTGCACACCCTCTTAAAATGCCAGGTTCTTGTGATGTTAAAGAATGAGACAAAGATAAATCATGTCAGAACTTTTTCCACCTTTAATGTGACCTATAATGTGAACAATTCAATTGCAAAACAAACTGAAATCGTTGAGTGGGAAAAATAAAAAATAAAAAATTCACAATATCCTGGTTGCATAGGTGTGCACACCCTTACACTAATACTTTGTTGAAACACCTTTTGATTTTATTACAGTCTTTTTGGGTAGGAGTTTATTAGCATGGCACATCTTGACGTGGCAATATTTGCCCACTCTTCTTTGCCAAAGTGTTCCAAATCTGTCAGATTGCAAGGACATCTCCTGTGCACAGCCCTCTTCAGATCACCCCACAGATGTTCTATTGGATTCAGGTCTGGGCTCTGGCTGGGCCATTCCAAAATGTTAATTTTCTTCTGGTGAAGCCATGTTTTTGTGGATTTGGGTCGTTGTTCCTCTTCATCTTCAGCTTTCTAACAGACCCCTGAAGATTTTGTGCCAAAATTGCCTGGTATTTGGACCTGTTCATGATTCCCACCACCCTGACTAAGGCCCCGGTTCCAGCTGAGGAAAAACAGCCCCAAAGCATGATGCTGCCACCACCATGCTTCATTGTGGGTATGGTGTTCTTTGAGTGATGTGCAGTGTTGTTTTTGCGCAAAACATACCTTTTGGAATTATGGACAAAAAGTTCAACCTTGGTTTCATCAGACCATAACACATTTTCCCACGTGCTTTTGAGGGGCCTTGATGTTTGTAATTGCAAACTTCAGCCGGGCTTGGATGTTTTTCTTTTAAGAAAAGGCTTCCGTCTTGCCACCCTACCCCATAGCCCATTCATATGAAGAATAAGGGAGATTGTTGTCACATGTAGCACACAGCCAGTACTTGCCAGAAATTCCTGCAGTTCCTTTAATGTTGCAGTAGGCCTCTTGGAAGCCTCCCTGACCAGTTTTCTTCTTGTCTTCTCATCAATTTTGGAGGGACGTCCAGTTCTTGGTAATGTCTCTGTTGTGCCATATTTTCTCCACTTGATGATGACTGTCTTCACTGTGTTCCATGGTATAGCTAATGCTTTGGAAATTGTTTTGTACCCTTCTCCTGACTGATATCTTTCAACAATGAGATCCCTCTGATGCTTTGGAAGCTCTCTGCGGACCATGGTTTTTACTCTGAGATGCAACTAAGCAAATGTCAGGAAAATCCTAGAACGGCTGAACTTTATTTGTGATTAATCAGAGTCACTTTAAATGATGGCAGGTGTGTAATGACTTCTGTTTAACATGAGACTGAATGTGATTGGTTAATTCTGAACACAGCCACATCCCCAGTTATAAGAGGGTGTGCACACCTATGCAACCAGGTTATTGTGAGTTTTTTTATTCCCCCCCCCTCAACGATTTCAGTTTGTTTTGCGATTGAATTGTTCAAGTTATAGGTCACATTAAAGGTGGAAAAAGTTCTGACATGATTTATCTTTGTCTCATTCTTTATCATCACAAGAACCTGGTATTTTAACAGGGGTGTGTAGACTTTTTATATCCACTGTGTATGTATATATATATATATATATATATATATATATAATATTTTTTTTTTTTGCCTGGGAACAATGTAACATTTCTAATAGCATGACCTCCCTAATCTCTAATACTTTCCACATGCCTTGATTAGAGAAATGTACTATACAAGGCACAGAGCAAATGGCTTTTGTGTAACCACCACACCACCAGTAAGATAGCTGATGAAACTGAAAAAGGTATGTGTCCATCGTCGGGATACTTCCCCTCCATATCCCAGCCAAAAGAGGCACATCCACGCCCCACAAATCCCACTCCCATCTCCAATCTGTTTTCTTCTTCTATTTCTGTCTGCTGTAGACAAATCCCCCAGTCCTGGACCTCTTCCCTCCATCTACAACCATGCCTCAAGCCGTAATACCAGCAACCGTATTCCTATTAGCTGCAGCCACACAATGCTCTTCTCCTGTGCCCTATGGAATGCACACACTGTGTGTAACAAACTCACATCTATTCACAATCTATTCTTATCTAATCATTTCAACCTTCTGGCCATTAGTGAAACCTGGTTAACATCATCAGACACTGCATCCCTGCATGGAGGTCTACATTTCAGTCATACTTCTAGACCTGGAGATAGACAGGGATTTGGTGTAGGAATGCTGCTCTCCTTTAAGGGCACATTTCAGTGCCTACCCTCTGTTTCCTGCCTCTTTTTCTCCTCCTTTGAAATGCACTCTAATCCCCTCTTCACTCTATTCTCTATACATGTTGCTATCATCTACCTCCCCCTGACCCAACCTCCCAATTTGTCATCTGGCTCTCTCACTTTCTCTCTACTAACATCCTCACGCTCATTTTGGGGAACTTTAACAGTCAGATATTTCCATGGATCAACAGGGGAGGGCAGGAATACTGGGATGGCTGGAATTATAGTTCAACTGTGATGGAGTGTGTCCACTGGATGCACACATCGATCGTATGGTGTAATGCATACCCTTGCATACAGCCCATTGAGCTTATAAGTCCCCCTAAGTCACTAAAGGGTTCTAAACTGTCCAAGGACTGGATACCATGGTCTCGTGAGCCCTATATCCCCACCTTTTCCATAAAAGGTAGTCATAGGGTAAAAGTGAGATTAACCCTTTGAGTGCCAGAGTGGTACGGAACGCATTGCAAAGCAATGCGTTCCATACCACTGTGACACTCAAAGGGTTAAACTCTCCACCCACATTCTTCAACGTTTTGAGTGCAAGAGCGGTATTTCAATGCGTTGCATAAATCTCTGGCACTTAAAGGGTTAAACTCATGTAAGAATTTTCAAGTACAGCTATTGATCACAGCAGTGCTTCAATGCCTAAAAAGCACATAGATATCATGAGCTCCTGTATGAAGGACAACTAGCTGCATCCTTTTCTTAAAGTGATAGTCAACCTCCCTTTTGGCTTTATAGATTCTACAGGTTAATTACATGTAAAGTTAAACTACCTATCATTTTATATTATATATTTTTTTTCGGCTTCAGCTATATTTTGACAAGTTTATTTCCCTGCCCGGGAGCTCAATGGAATTCTGTTTCTTTCTGTCGGGGATTATGAAAGTAGGGGTAGTGATACAATGTGGCACTATCCCGGCAGCACTAAGTGCTCTGTATGTTGTAGTGAAAGCAGGCTTTTCTGCTGAAAGGATAGTACAACATTGTAAACTGAGCTTCAGTGAGCTCACAAAAGTGTAACACTCAAATGCGTAAAAAGAAAAATAATAAAACATATAGGCAATTTTACCTCAACCCAATGCGTTGGATGCCCCTCTGGCACTCAAAGGGTTAAATATTATTATGCAAAATCAAAAACCAGGAAAACTGTCACTTCAAACACACTGATTTAATTGCTAGTTTTCCTTTTTAACCCTTTGCGTGTCACAGGGATATGCAATGCGTTGATTCACAATACGTTGTGTTCCCCTTGGCACTCAGAGGGTTAAAACCATTTAAAAAAAGCATACCTCACAAGTGTCCCTCTTTAGTCTGGACAGTCCCTCTTTGAGACCCAAGTCCCTCTGTCCCTCTTTCCCACCCTAGAGTCCCTGTGTTTAGGAGATCAGACTGTGTGGTGTGTATATAAGTGTATCACCCTGGTGTCCCTGTGTTTAGGAGAACAGACTGTGTGGTGTGTATAGAACTGTATCACCCTGGTGTCCCTGTGTTTAGGAGAACAGGAACAGACTGTGTGGTGTGTGTATAAGTGTATCACCCTGGTGTCCCTCTGTTTAGGAGATCAGACTGTGTGGTGTGTATATAAGTGTATCACCCTGGTGTCCCTGTGTTTAGGAGATCAGACTGTGTGGTATGTATATAAGTGTATCACCCTGGTGTCCCTGTGTTTAGGAGAACAGACTGTGTGGTGTGTATATAAGTGTATCACCCTGGTGTCCCTGTGTTTAGGAGATCAGACTGTGTGGTGTGTATAGAAGTGTATCACCCTGGTGTCCCTGTGTTTAGGATAACAGACTGTGTGGTGTGTGTATAAGTGCATCACCCTGGTGTCCCTGTGTTTAGGAGATCAGACTGTGTGGTGTGTATATAAGTGTATCACCCTGGTGTCCCTGTGTTTAGGAGAACAGACTGTGTGGTGTGTGTATAAGTGTATCACCCTGGTGTCCCTGTGTTTAGGAGATCAGACTGTGTGGTGTGTATAGAAGTGTATCACCCTGGTGTCCCTGTGTTTAGGAGAACAGACTGTGTGGTGTGTGTATAAGTGTATCACCCTGGTGTCCCTGTGTTTAGGAGATCAGACTGTGTGGTGTGTATAGAAGTGTATCACCCTGGTGTGCCTGTGTTTAGGAGATCAGACTGTGTGATGTGTATATAAGTGTATCACCCTGGTGTCCCTGTGATTAAGATATCAGACTGTGTGGTGTGTATAGAAGTGTATCACCCTGGTGTGCCTGTGTTTAGGAGATCAGACTGTGTGATGTGTATATAAGTGTATCACCCTGGTGTCCCTGTGTTTAGGAGGTCAGTCTGTGTGGTGTGTATATAAGTGTATCACCCTGGTGTCCCTGTGTTTAGGAGATCAGACTGTGTGGTGTGTATATAAGTGTATCACCCTGGTGTCCCTGTGTTTAGGAGAGCAGACCCTGTGGTGTGTGTATATAATTGTATCACCCTGGTGTCCCTGTGTTTAGGAGATCAGACTGCGTAGTGTGTATATAAGTGTATCACCCCGGTATCCCCGTGTTTAGGAGATCAGACTGTGTGGTGTGCATAGAAGTGTATCACCCTGGTGTCCCTGTGTTTAGGAGATCAGACTGCGTAGTGTGTATATAAGTGTATCATCCCGGTGTCCCCGTGTTTAGGAGATCAGACTGTGCGGTGTGCATAGAAGTGTATCACCCTGGTGTCCCTGTGTTTAGGAGATCAGACTGTGTGGTGTGTATATAAGTGTATCACCCTGGTGTCCCTGTGTTTAGGAGATCAGACTGTGCGGTGTGTATATAAGTGTATCACCCTGGTGTTTAGGAGATCAGACTGTGTGGTGTATATAAGTGTATCACCCTGGTGTCCCTGTGTTTAGGAGAACAGACTGTGAGGTGTGTATAGAAGTGTATCACCCTGGTGTCCCTGTGTTTAGGAGATCAGACTGTATGGTGTGTATAGAAGTGTATCACCCTGATGTCCCTGTGATTAAGATATCAGACTGTGTGGTGTGTATAGAAGTGTATCACACGGGTGTGCCTGTGTTTAGGAGATCAGACTTTGTGGTGTGTAAATAAGTGTATCACCCTGGTGTCCCTGTGTTTAGGAGAGCAGACCCTGTGGTGTGTGTATATAATTGATCACCCTGGTGACCCTGTGTTTAGGAGATCAGACTATGCAGTGTGTAAATAAGTGTATCACCCTGGTGTCCCTGTGTTTAGGAGATCAGACTGTGTGGTGTGTATATAAGTGTGTCACCCTGGTGTTCCTGTGTTTAGGAGATCAGACTGCGTAGTGTGTATATAATTGTATCACCCCGGTGTCCCCGTGTTTAGGAGATCAGACTGTGCGGTGTGCATAGAAGTGTATCACCCTGGTGTCCCTGTGTTTAGGAGATCAGACTGTGTAGTGTGTATATAAGTGTATCACCCTGGTGTCCCTGTGTTTAGGAGATCAGACTGTGCGGTGTGTATATAAGTGTATCACCCTGGTGTCCCTGTGTTTAGGAGATCAGACTGTGCAGTGTGTATATAAGTGTATTACCCTGGTGTCCTTGTGTTTAGGAGATCAGACTGTGCAGTGTGTATATAAGTGTTTCACCCTGGTATCCCTGTGTTTAGGAGATCAGACTGTGTGGTGTGTATATAAGTCTATCACCCTGGTATCCCTGTGTTTAGGAGATCAAACTGTATGGTGTGTATATAAGTGTATCACCCTGGTGTCCCTGTGTTTAGGAGACCAGACTGTGTGGTGTGTATGTCAGTGTATCACCCTGGTGTTCCTGTGTTTAGGAGATCAGACTGTGTGGTGTGTATATATGTGTATCGCCCTGGTGTCCCTGTGTTTAGGAGATCAGACTGTGTGATGTATATATAATTGTATCACCCTGGTGTCCCTGTGTTTAGGGGATCAGACTGTGCGGTGTGTATATAAGTGTTTCACCCTGGTATCCCTGTGTTTAGGAGATCAGACTGTGTGGTGTGTATATAAGTGTATCGCCCTGGTGTCCCTTTGTTTAGGAGATCAGACTGTGTGGTGTGTATATAAGTGTATCACCCTGGTATCCCTGTGTTTAGGAGATCAGACTGTGTGGCGTGTATATAAGTGTATCACCCTTGATGTCCCTGTGTTTAGGAGATAAAACTGTATGGTGTGTATATAAGTGTATCACCCTGGTGTCCCTATGTTTAGGAGATCAGACTGTGTGGTGTGTATGTCAGTGTATCACCCTGGTGTTCCTGTGTTTAGGAGATCAGACTGTGTGGTGTGTATATATGTGTATCGCCCTGGTGTCCCTGTGTTTAGGAGATCAGACTATGTGATGTGTATATAATTGTATCGCCCTGGTGTCCCTGTGTTTATGAGATCAGTCTGTGTGGTGTGTATATAAGTGTATCACCCTGGTGTCCCTGTGTTTAGGAGATCGGACTGTGTGGTGTGTATATAAGTGTATCACCCTGGTGTCCCTGTGTTTAGGAGGTCGGACTGTGCGGTGTGTATATAAGTGTATCACCCTGGTGTCCATGTGTTTAGGAGATCAGACTGTACGGTGTGTATAGAAGTGTATTACCCTGCTGTCCCTGTGTTTAGGAGATCAGACTGTGCGGTGTGTATATAAGTGTATCGCCCTGGTGTCCCTGTGTTTAGGAGATCAGACTATGTGATGTGTGTATATAAGTGTATCACCCAGGTGTCCCTGTGTTTAGGAGATCAGACTGTGCGGTGTGTATATCAGTATATCATCCTGGTGTCCCTGTGTTTAGGAGATCAGACTGTATGGTGTGTATATAAGTTTATCACCCTGGTGTCCCTGTGTTTAGGAGATCAGACTGTGTGGTGTGTATTTAAGTGTATCATCCTGGTGTCCGTGTGTTTTGGAGATCAGACTGTGTGGTGTGTATAGAAGTGTATCACCCTGGTGTCCCTGTGTTTAGGAGATCAGACTGTGTGGTGTGTATATATGTTTATCACATTGTTCCACAGCAAAAAACTCACATTAAAGTTTGTAGAAATGTCAGTATATAGGTTTATAAATTAGTCTGTGTTAATAAAATAATTTGGTTTTGTTCTAAATCATTTATTCAGTTGCACAAAGAGGTGTCAATAGGTCATGAAATAACCTAAAAATTGTCAGTAACGCCCCGCCCAGCAGCCACGCCCCCAGCCACATCCCATAAAACCCAAGTGTCCTTCTCTGGCCATTTGAAATTTTGTGAGGTATGAAAACGTGCTACCTTTATGTACAACAAGTCTATACGCCTCCTGTATACTTACAGGTGGTGGCTGGGATGATCTGAAATACTGGAGCTGTGGCATAAAATGGTTGTACTTTTGTTCGTCTCTTCTCAGTGGGACGTTTTTGCTGCCAAACCCACCCATCCTTTAAGAAGAAAAACATTCCACATGTTAGTAATCTCATTACTGACACATTTATTTTCTATTGGTTTTTAAAGGCGCAGTAACAACTAAAAATTATCTAGACTTATACACCTTTAAGGGATAGTAATGTTTCACAATAAAAGCAGCTCCCATTACTCTTCATATTTGGGACATGGAGAGTGTTATTTCAATACTGTCAGAGTGGTAGTTCAAGAGTAATTGAATGATAAAGTATCCCGATCCCGCCCCTTTTACTGATGCAGCACTGCTCCAAATATCTCACCTTAGAGCAGAACTATCACTCCAAATAAATTACCCCCCCCAATGATTATTCATATAGCGATAAGCTTAGAAATAGTAGTATTATCCAGCATAAGTACAGCGTTATTAAGAAATCCTACTTGATCTGAGACTGACGAGCAAGCATCAGCGTAGACATCTTGGCTTAGAGACATTTGCATGCCTGCACTGTCCATTCCGTCTCCTCTAGGAGGCGCTGCATTGTACCTTAATTAACAGGAAGGGACTGACGGTGCAGGTGCACAGATGCCTCTCAAGCAAGAAGTCTGGCCATCAGGAGTTCTTAATAATCTTAAAGGAGCAGTAAACTTTTTTATGAAAAAATATATATTATAGGGATTTTCCTATTGAGTAAAATAAGGGTACTACCGCTGCTGAGAGATTTATATTTCCAGAGTTATTACAGTTTAAACCCATGTTTTTTTACATTAGCAGTGCCCTCTAGTGGTCAAATTCTAATTAGATTTCCTGTTAGATTCTAATAGAGAGGAAATTCAGAAAAGTCAGTGACATACAGTTCTCCATAGAATGTGATAGAAACTGCCTGTCACTGCCTGTCAGTTAGAACTACCAGGAAGTAAACACAGTAAATTCACTTCCTGTCAGTTAGAACTATCAGGAAGTAACCACAGTAAATTCACTTCCTGATTATTTGAACTGTTAAAATTTTCTAATAAAACATCTGACAGCGATGGGAGTGACCTTGTTTTATTCAGCAGAAATGCTCTGTAAAATATGTTTTCATAAAAAAAGTTTACTGCTCTTTTAAGGATTTCTTAATAACACTGAACTGATGTTGGATAATAGCAATATTTCTAAGCTTATCGCTATATGAATAATAATTGGGGGAGGACTTTATTTGGAGTGATAAATTTCACAACCAGTCAAATTACATCATTCTAAATTCACTGAAAACAACTGAAAGCTAAATTAAGCCTTTGAGGGCCAGAGGGATATGCATTGTATACCCCTCTGGTACTCAAAGAGTTAATATCTGACTTCCCCATTAAAACTCATTTATCATTTTTTTTCTATTTTTATTTCACCAGATACCTGCATAAAAGATCTTGGTCAATATCATCATTCCTATAGAGGAAGACAAATGATACAAATGATAAGTTCCTCTACGTTACGTTTTGCAGACTAACCCATTTTATATTTTGTATAGATGCTGAATTACAGGTAGAAGTACATCAGACATTTTACTATGCAAAAAAATGGTGGAAAACAATCTGTTTCGCTTCCTGGGGAAATTCCCAATGTATATCCAATTACACAAACATGTGAATGTAGATGCATGTAAGAATTCCCCACAAGAAACTAAGAAGAGGAATCATGTCTGGGCTGAGGGGTCTAAGTAAGGCCTCTTGTTATTGGTTGGGGAAAATAAGTTGAGGGAGAGAATGGGAGGGACAGCTATAAATATGCCTGTCTTGCCAGTCACTTCCTCTTCTGGATCTAGTGGAAATCTGCCTGCCCTCCCTCCCTATTTGTCTAGGGGCTTTTGGGTGGGGGTTCCTCACTGTTCAGGTCGTAAAAGCACCTGTGGGGATTTGGTTCTTGTCACAGCTGTTGGCGGTTTGGTACAAGGGGTACAATGGTAAACAATTGTGTGGTATATATATGGTAACAGGAAGATGTAAGGCCAGTGGCCTAGGTAAACACCGGGACCACGGTTGCGGGTTTTGGTCATCGCCCCCCAATGTGCTGCACAGACCAGCTAATGGGGTGTGGTGGGGTGGAGTTTAAAAGGGGCTGAGTTTTACGTTCAGTAGGGGTGGGGACATATGTCCCAGATTCTTGGCAAAGGTTCATAAGCTGGTTGTTGTATGGAAGTTGTTAATTCAATAAAGCTGTGGCCTGTTTTACATACATATTATGGTCTGTGTGTGTCTTACTTGGATCATTACCGCATGCCCAAGACATGACTGTACAGCCTAGATTCATTAAAGTTCGATGCTTTGGCAATATGATTTTGTCAAGGTGTCCGAAACATTCAACATTTTGATGAACACACACTTTGACATATTCACTAAACTTGGTGGTATACCACGAGGAGTGGTCCACTTGTCGAAGACATGTTGGATTGATGTCGGTGTGGGCAGATTTTTGGTGGATTGACGGGGATGTGATGTCGAATACACCTTAGTGAATACTTCGTAGTGCCTTCCACACTGCTCTGACAGGACATCGACATTTTCAGCAGACATGTGTTGGAAGGAGAAGCCCATTGAAATCCATGGGTTTTACATTCAAACATAGACACTTTCCTTCCCTCGGGATAATCCATGAGAAGGTGAAACATCTTTCCTAATCCATAGAAGTTCCCATTAGGAGAACATTTTACATTCTATCAATCCTTAGTTACACGGTCCAGCCATTCTTTGTCTTTGCAACAATTTCTTCCTAACAAAATTTTTCTTGCCTATTGACAACCTTTACTAACTACGCTGATTTTTCATTAACTCTTTGAGTGTCAGAAAGGTATGCAACACATTGTTTTTCAATGCGTTACATACCCTTCTAGCACTCAAAGGGTTAAATGGTGTTGTAAACTCTGCTGGCAGGATCCTCACCAACGCTTGTTTTTGTCTATCACAGTACTTGTTAGTAGTACTACTGTCTCAGTTGTTTGTCTGTGGAATATGCTGTCACTCAATATATAAATGATTATGTTATGATTATTATTATCATTATCAGGGCCGATTTCCCAATAGGCAGAGTGGGCAACTGCCAAGAACCCCTGAGAGTAATGTTTCACAAAAACAGCAGCTCAAATTAATCTTCATAGTATTTGAGCCATAGGGAGTGTTATTTCGCTACTGTCAGAGTTGTAGTTCAAGAGTAATTCGATGATAAAGTATCCCTCTCCCACCTCTTTTACTGATGTAACACTGCTCACCTCAGATGTGGAATCTGGTCTCTTGAACGGACAGATCACAGCAAGGGACAATCTTTTTACTGTGAGTATAAGGAAAACCCTGCCCCCTTGACAGGATTTTCAGTTTTTTTCTTATGATCACTGAAGATTGTCCCTCTCTGTGATCCATCAGGACAGTCTTGCTGTTCTGAGGTGAGCAGTGTTACATCAGTAAAAGGGGCGGGAGGGGGATACTTTATCATTCAATTACTCTTGAACTACAACTCTGACAGTATTGAAATAACACTCTCCATGGCCCAAACACTATGAAGATTAATTGGAGCTGCTTTTATTTTGAAACATTACTATCCCTTTAAGGACCCATGATGGTCCTGGGATGTCATGAGTCCAACATGTGATAAGGACCCATGACGTGCCAGGACCGTCATGGATTTCAGGTCTCCCTGCGTGGCTACACACCATTTGGGGAGCCCTGATTCGGATTGCTTAAAAAAAAAATGTCTGTTGTCCTGAAGTGCCAGCAACGTGCGCGGGGGGCCGGTGGATAAGGTGTGCCTCAGTTGCTCTGGCCACACCCACATTCTGAATTGTGGGTGCGGCCAAGACAATTTCAGTGTCGCTGATCTAGTTTTATTCCGCGTTTACTGACTATTATTTGACCCCTTGGCTGCTGAAGATATCTCCAATGCATTACTTTATTATTTTTAATATCATTATTATCATAACCATTGTTTTTATCTATTTTTCAGAAATTCGTTTTTAATTCCTATACATTTGTGAGCTTGCCATCATGCATGATCTTGTCTATGCTATTGTCACTTCCTTATCTTCTGTCCTTTAACCACGTGGGGACCAGACAAGTGTGCAACGCATTGCAAAGCATTCCTAATAATTATATGTCATGCAGCAGAATTGTATCACCTTGAGCTGTTAATGTCACTTTGGAAGGTGTAGGAAGGAATGAATAGTAGGTAAGAAAATATGGAGTTTAACCCTTTGAGTGCCAGAGGGGTACGCAACTCATTACAAAGCAATGCGTTGGGTACCCCTCTGGCACTCAAAGGGTTCATACGTACAGTTATAAATTCTTATATTTTCAATATATGTTTAAGATTAGCTCATTATATGTTTTATTGATTAAAAGTAGCTCCTGTTAACGGGGAACTATCACCTGAATTAAAGTTGGTTTTATTTGATGCTCATTTGAAATGCATCTGTAATCCTTGTATTTTTTTTAAATATAATTTGGTATTCACTGAGGTACTTGTGTTTAAACATCATTACAGGACAGGCTGGGGGTCATTCTGCCCAGCAGCCTGTCAATTTTCATCTACTCCCCTCCCCACGTAGCACCTCGTTCCAACCTCCTCCAATGATGGAGGATTTCTCCAGGTAAGCTGGTACTGCACTGGTAGCCGTAGAACCACATACACTGTCATCTGAGTCCCAGACCTGTCCTACTGCACTGGTAGCCATAGAACCACACATACACAGAGTTCCAGCCTTGTCTTACCATAGAACCACACATAATGATCACGGAGTCCCAGCCTGTCCTACTGCACTGACAGCCACAGAACCACACATAATGACCACTGAGTCCCAGCCTTGTCTTACTGTACTGGTAGCCACAGAACCACACCTACAGTCCTCTGAGTCTCAGCCCTGTCCTACTGCACTGGTAGTGTCAGGGTTTTGCTGAGCTGTTCCAATTCTGCCTATTGATTCTGCTGTCTGAGCTAATCTAGTGCTCTGCTATCCACTGCTGCTGTCTTCTGGGTTTCTGGCTCTGGCTGTATCATCTGATCTCTCTGATTACTCACCTGACTATTATAAGCCAATCCTCTCAGGGTATTTATAGCAGCTTGGCTCACTTCCCCATTGTCCTTGTGTTTGTTTGGTGACCTGTTGCTGCTGGCTGCTGTGGATTTTCCTGAGTTCCTGTTTGCTGTGTTCCAGACCCTTGGCTTGTTCCAGACTTCGCTGACTTCTGTGCTTCTGACCCTCGGCTTGCTCCTGACATCGCAGACTTCTGGTTTCCTGACTCCAGCTCGGCTGAATACCTGTCTTGATTCCTGACCCTGGCGTGTCTTTTGGTTTATGCTCTTGGATCATGCTTCTGTTTTTGTTGCACTAATAAAGGTGTATTGCATTTTACCTTTTTGTATCCTGTCTGGTTCCTGGTCCCTAACAGGTAGCCATAGAACCACATATAAACAGCACGGAGTCCCAGTCTGTCCTACTGCACTGGTAGCCATAGAACCACGCATAATGACCATGGAGTCCTCTAGTAGACTAGCTAGTTACTGACCGCAGGCGTGGGTCAAGCTTCCACTTTCTCCATACTGACTGCAGGCAAGAGTCAGGCATGCTCTGCTACATTGCTGACTGCAGGCGTGAGTCAGGTAGCTCCTCTCTATATCGGATCAAGATCCTGTGTTCCAGTTCCTGCTCCTGGTTCCAGTAGAGACTACCAGTGGCTGAGGCCTAGACTCAAGCAGTGTGGCCTATCTGGGCAGCCTACTATTTCTGATAGCAGTGCTTGCTGGCTTAGGATCCTCTGCTTATTCTCACTATATTTCTATTGTATACTACCTTATATTTTAATAAATTTCATTTAACTATACCGTACTGACTCCTGAACATCTCTGGGGAAACGTGACACACATATATTCAAGGTCAATACAAAGAACTATCCAATGAATTATTTACGCAAAGAGCTGAGCTAAGAACAAGAAGTCATCCATTAAGACTAGAGGATAGGTGCTTTAGACTAAAACAAAGGCAGGGATTTTTTACAGTAAGTGTGATAATTCTATGGAATTCTTTGTCTCGGGATGTCGTACCTGCAGATAATGTAACTGCTTTCAAAAAAAAGCAATGGGTGTCTATCTAGCACAGAACAATATTGAAAATTATGACAGATGGCTTCAATGCAGATAGGATGTTAATCCAGGGAACTGTCTGACTGCCATTTGGAGTCAGGAAGGAATATTTTTACCCACTTGGGGCTAAATTGGAAATGGCTTCAGAGGGCTTTTTTTTTTTCCTTCCTCAAGATCAACAGGGGTGTTTTTGGCATGGGCTGGACTTGATGGACACATGTGTTTTTTCAGCCTTATCAACTATGTTACTATGTTCCAAAGTACAGTGTAGAGTGACAACTGCACACTTAGCTTCTCTGACGATGCGCTGCGCTCCTATCAGCCATTTTAGGGGTCAGAAATCTGACCCCCCTCAGCTGGATAGCAACCTGGAAGTGTGTGATTCTCAGCAACAAAATGTGCATGTTGTGTGCGCAGCCTCTATGGACCATCGGGAGAAATAAAACATCCTGTAACTTAATTTTGATTTAAATTTGGCTTTTAATTCCTTGTATGCTAAAGAGGTCTCCAAAGCATTGTGACACTTTAGCATTCAAGGGGTTGAAATCATTTAAATCAAGGGGAATTATAATTTATTCCTTATGGTGCAGCTGCTTACCTACAGAATTGCTTCTCTTTAGCTTCATAAATAAGGTTCTCTGTGTCGGGATTTCAAGTTGATAGAGATAACATTTAGCAGGACAAGAGACTGAACGGTGAGACTTCAGTCTTTTAGATCAGTCTCTTACTGAGGGAACAATGAGGGAATCCAGAGAGATTTCTTTTCAGATGACTGTTCTTCTTCTCCATTGGTCCAACAGACCACACAATGCAGTCCCGGCTTCACAGCAGGTCTGCCCAGAAACTATCTAGGCATAAGGGTAGAGTGATTAAAGGTAGGATAGGTGTATCCTCCCCCTAAAGAAACAAACACATCACTAGATTATACTGTTGCTAGTCATACAATCCAATTTATTTTTACACTATCCAAACACAAAAGTCACCCTACTCCTATGCATCTAGGTCAGTGATTCTTAACCATGGTGCCATGGCACTTTGGTGTGCCACGAACATCTGTTGTTTTGTTATTCGGATTTTGAAACATAAAAATAACTATATTTTTGTGCTTGTGTCCATTATTATTCTTTGACAAAATTCCATATAAAATGTTAGGTGTGCTCCAAAAATGTCATACTGCTTGTTAGGGTTGCTTAACCCCTTAACGACCCATGACGTACATGGATGTCATGAGGTTGTGGTCCCTAAAGGACCAAGGACGTACATAACGCCATGGAATTCCGGGCTCCCCGTATAGCTGCACGCCATTCGGGGAGTCCAGAATCAGATTCTAAAAAAAAAAAAAAAATGCCCCGTGGTCCTTAAGTGACCGCCACGTGCGTGCGCGGCTGGTCCTTAGCCCCTTAGAGTCCGGTGACGTACCCGGACCGTCACGCTGGTCCGGCACTTAAGGACCAGTGACGGTCCTGGTACGTCACGTACTATTACTCACCGCGCTCCTGCAGGAACGCGGTGAGTAATACCGGGGATTGAATTTGATCACTCCAAGACCGGAGCGATCTCTTTCAGTCCCTCAGTTCGGCGTGCCGCACCACGTGATCAGTCACGTGGGGCAGCACGCCGAAATTCTCTATCTGGTCCTTAAAGGACCACTCATCCCGCGACTGCTGGTCGTTAAGGGGTTAAGGGGTTAAAAATATTGTGAAACACAGATCTAGGTCAGAGCTGTCCACGTTCAGTCCTCAAAGGCCACCATCAGGCCAGGATGTAAGGATTTCCTGATTAAGTACAAGTGAGTTTGTCAGTGGCTCATTCATTGTGACTGACTCACCTGTGCTTAATCAAGGAAATCCTTACATCCTGGCCTGTTGGTGGCCCTTGAGGACTGAACTTGGACAGCACTGGGCTAGGTGATATTTGTCCTTTAAAACCACATGCACAGAAGAACAGACATTACCTGATGTAGGCAGGTATGCTGCTTTAGTATACTGTTACTGTGCCTTATTGTTTCATATTCAAAAAGAGGGAACCTCTGAAAGCTTGTGGTATCTCCCTAACAGTAAAATGCAAATATGAAACAACATGTTCCAGTTTCATTTCTTCTCTGAGACATCAGAGTAATTACAGGAGATGCAGAGAGTGTGGTTGGAACAGGGCTCAGCACGCAAGGGCCCAAAAGGTTCTAGACAGATCCCTAAGAGTATATTTTGGAGTTGGGAGGGGGAGTGTGCACTGGAGCTCTCCAATGGCTATTTCCTCCACTGATATGAGATACATTCTTCAGTCTTCTGTAACACGTTTCCCCGGTCACGTATTCAGTGAACGGAACACAAAGATTCTAGTGTGGAATTTTGAGCTCTTATTTATCAAGCTATAGAGGTGTAATTACAGAGGAAACTAACTGCGCAAACGGGTCAAACTGGAAAAGCAAATTCTCTTTGATTTAAATTGGGCTTTTAACCTCTTGAATGCGTTGGAGACCTCTCTTGAATCCAAGAAGCTGAAGGCCCATTTAAATTAATGAGAATGTTCCTTTCTACCCTATGGTGCAGTTTAACCCCATAACGACCCTTAAAATACCACGTCACACCTGGTCCGGCACTTAAGGTCACATCATAGAATTCCAGGGTCCCCGCTCGGCGACCCCGGAAGCCATTGAAACAAAAAATAAAAAACTGACCCTTGATCCTTCAAGGGGTTAATTGCTCCAGAGCTACACCTTAAAGGAATAGTAATACTTTGTTTTATCTTTATTTTATTTTGTAGACATTAAAAAAACACGGAGAACGATATAAGTATTATCTCTCAAACCTTTATGGTTTGAGAGATATTCACAAGCAAAGTTTCCCCTCCCACCCCTTTTACCTAGTGTAAGCCATCTCTTCTCAGATGTGGAATCCAGTCCATAGACCAGACAGATAACAGAAGGGGAGAATCTTCTTCCTATGAGAACAATGAAAGCCCTGCCCCCCTTGACAAGTTTTTCAGGTTTTTCCCTTATCTTAATTGAAGATTGCCACTCTCTGCAGTCTACCTGGGCACCTCCTTTCTGATCTGGCTGAGCAGTGTTACATCAGTAAAAGGGGCAGGAGGGGGATACTTTGTCATTGAATTACTCTTGTACTACAACTCTGACAGAATTGAAATAGCACTCTCCAAATACTATGATCATTAATTAGAGCTGCTTTTATTATGAAACATTACTATCCCTTTAAGGCTTTGTATCTAACATCCGATACACAAGGCAGGATATGAAAATAATTTCCTGATTGGTGAAGATTGTTTGGGGCCACCCCACTCTTTAACCTTCTGAGTCCCAGATGCAATGTCTTGGAAACCCCTCTGGCACGCAAAGGGTTAATCTCTACTAATTTAGGAAACTTATTCATCAAGCTAAAGATGCACAATTATGCGGCAATCCAATGGCACCAGAAGGTGGTGGTGGTGGGGGGTGAGACTACAATCAGTTCTCATCGATTTAAAAGGGCATTTTAACTCCTTGATTCAAGGGCATAACTACAGGGGACACAGAGGGTTCTAGTTATGAATCTGTGAATACACTTTTGCATTGGGGGCCTGATAAAAGTTTGCACCTGGGCCCTTCAATGCATACCTCCCAAGTGTCCCTCTTTAGGAGGGACAGCCCCTCTTTTAGACACAAATCCCTCTGTTCCTCTTTCCCACCCTGATGTCCCTCTTTTTAGAAGATAAGATTGTTGGGTGTAAGATTGCTCTACAGCAATAAAACTCTCCTTATTGTTTGTTTCAATGTCAGTATCTGTGTTTATAAATTAGTCTGTGTAAATAAAATACTTAGATCTTGTTATAAGTTATTTATTAGGTTACACAAGGAGGTATCAGGAGGTCATGAAATAACCTAAAAGTTCCCAGTACTGCCCCGCCCACCAGCCACGCCCCCAGCAACACCCCCTAAAACACAAGTGTCCCTCTTTGGCAAACTGAAATGTTGGGAGGTATATTCAATTACTAGTTATATTACTGCCGTGATTGCTAGGGAGAGGCGTTAAAAGTCCCATGGAAATCAATGGACATTTGGGGAATTTTCGTTTGTCCACTATAATGCTGTTGGTTTACTCCAGAATTGCTACATTTTTCTTTTGTGCATAAGTCCCCTAAATTCGTGGCTTAGTAAATACTAATCATTTAGGAGAATTTAAAGGAACAATAGCATCTGATGTGATGACTCAGCTGTAGAATTTGTTCAAGCCACAAGGTCACAGGTTCTAGTCCCAACAAGGTCAGCTCAGCCTTTCACCCCTCTGAGGTAGGTAAAATGAGTCCAGAACATACTTAAAAAGGAGAGAGAATCTCTATGTATGTATATCTTTATTTATATGGCGCCAACAGTGTACTCAGCGCCTTACAATAGACGTAATTTACATTAAATAAGCGGGGATAAAATAAGTGCCACATTCATAGAAACAATAGGAGAGAGATCCTTGCCCCAAGGAGCTTACAGTCTAAGTATTCTTCCTGGTAAAATACTTTCACAAAAAAAAAATCTTCTGGAGGGCCTCACTTTTCTCAAGTTGGAGACGTATTAGTGCATAGGGTCCATAGAATAACCGAGGAACTGGCAGTGGCTCAGTGGTTAGCACAGTGGTTAGCACTGTTGCCTTGCAGCGTTGGGGACCTGGGTTTAAATCCCACCAAGGACAACATCTGCAATGAGTTTGTATGTTCTCACTGTGTTTGCGTGGGTTTCCTCCGGGTACTCCGGTTTCCTCCCACACTCCAAAAAAAAACATACTGATAGGTGAATTTAGATTGTGAGCCCCAATGGGGACAGGAACCAATATGAGTGTAAAGCGCTGAGGAATCTGTGTGCGCTATATAAATAAAGGATTATTATTATTACTACAGAAGGTATTTACTCCTCTCCGCACCATAATTCATCCCCCCTGTAGTAACACAGGAACTGGAGAGTTTATCTCGCTGGAGAAGTTATCACCTCTTTATCACACCTTCGAACATATCTCCCTGTAGTCTAAAGCTCTTCCATAGCATAACATGAGACCTAGACAGTGCTGGAGAAATGATCCCCTCTGTATCACACCTTAGTAAATCTCATCCAGTCATTATGTCTCCTGTACAATAATATAGGAAATGGACATATTTTCACACACCTGATCAGACCTAAGTGCATCTTTCCCTCTATTCTAGAACTAAAGCTCTCCCATACAATAGAACATGAAATGGATAATTTATCACACTGCAGAAGTTATTGCCTCCTTATCACATCTTAGTACATCTTCCCTGTAGTCTATAACTAAAATTCGCCCATAGAATAACATAGGAACTGGAGAGTTTATCTCACTGGAGAAGTCATCTCTTTATCACACCATAGTACATCTCCCCTGTAGTCTATAACTAAATATCTCCCATATAATAACATAGGAACTGGACTGTTTATCACGCTGGAGAAGTTATTGCCTCTTTTTCACACCTTAGTATATCTCCTCTACAGTCTAAAACTAAATCTCTCACATAGAATAACACAGGAACTGGAGAGATTATCACATTGGAGAAGGTATCTCCTCTCTATCACTTGTTAGTACATCTCCCCCTGGAATCTATAACTAAAGATCCCCCATAAAATAACACAGTAACTGGAGAGTTTGTCTCAGTGAAGAAGTAATCTCCTCTTTATCACACCTTAGTACATCTCCCCTGTAGTCTATAACTAAATATCTGCCATAGAATAACATAGGAACTGGAGAGTTTATCTCAGTGGAGAAGTTATCTCCTCTTTATGACACCTTAGTACATCTCCCCCTGTATTCTATAACAAAGGCTCTCCCATATAGATATGGGAGAGTTTATCGCATTGGAGAAGTTATCTCCTCCTTATCACACCTTAGTACATCTCCCCCTGTAGTCTATAACTAAATCTCTCCCATAGAATAACATAGGAGCTGGGGAGTTTATCTCACTGGAGAAGTTATCTCCTCTTTATCACACCTTAGTACATCTCCCCTGTAGTCTATAACTATATCTCTGCCATAGAATAACATAGGAACTGGAGAGTGTATCTCATTGGAGAAGTTATCTCCTTTTTATCACACCTTAGTACATCTCCCCCTTATGTTAAAAACAAAACTGGAGAAAAACTGAAGGAAACCAAGTGCATCATAGGTGAGTAATACAACCCTCCCTCCATTGATTATATTTTGCTTTTAGCCCCTTGAACCAAAAAAGAGGACGTGCAATGCATTGGAGACTTCTCTAACAATCAACAGATTAAAAGACCCATTTAAATGAGTGCTAATTTTAGGAATTCTTATTTTTTTCCCCATGGTGCATTTGGTGCAGTTGGTTTGCTCTGGAAATGCTCCAATTCCTCCCAGTATACTGGTCTCACAGGTAGAAAGGTTGGCGGTATTTATAACATCCAAGTGAGTGGTTCTGTGTGCTATTTACGCTGCTCTTTACTGATCTAAGCTGACCACAAGAGGATCTGTTGCTCTAGTCACACAGGAAGTATCGCTGCACAGAGAGTAAGACAATGACTAAACACAGGCAGATATTGCACCGAAATAGATAATGGCTCACGGCATTGCCAGTATGATTGGACACTCTATGAAGTTTGGTGAATTTCGCTGCCTGTGAAAATCACTGCCCCTGATTCACTGCCTGTTGTGCTTTGTGGGTTCTAATATAATAATACAGACAGACACACAAGTCTTCTTATCTCAGCTTTTACTTGTATGCAACTTGCAGACAACTCTGAACAACCAGTTTAAATCCGTTTTGTCACATGACACCACTGAGCATGAATGCACTACTGAGCATGCTCAGCTTCTTAAAGCAACATAGACACATAACATAATACTTATACAAATATCATTACACTGCCTACTGCCGATCTTCACCCCACACTGCCCTGGGGCAAGGGGCGACAGCAAACCATGAACAGTTGGAGTTCTAGATAGATAGACAGACAGACACATAGAGAGAGAGATAGATAGATAATTAGATAGACAGAGAGATAGATAGCAACATAGTTGATGAAGCTGAAAAAAGACATGTGTCCATCAAGTCCAGCCCATGCTAAAATACCCCTGTTGATATTGAGGAAGGCAA
The DNA here is from genome assembly GCA_037306005.1 of Rhinophrynus dorsalis. Lineage (NCBI taxonomy): Eukaryota > Metazoa > Chordata > Amphibia > Anura > Rhinophrynidae > Rhinophrynus > Rhinophrynus dorsalis. Next base: position 535,964,520 of record CM074720.1, read on the forward strand.
AAAAAAGAAAAAACCCACTGAAGCCATTTCCAATTTAGCCCCAAGTGGGTAAAAAAAAATCCTTCCTGACTCCAAATGGCAGTCAGATATTTCCCTGGATCAACAACTGACCTGCATTGAAGCCATCTGTCATAAATCTCAATATTGTTCTGTGCTAGATAGGCATCCATTTCTTTTATGAAAGCAATTATAGTATCTGCAAGTACGACATCCTGAAGCAAATAATTCCATAGCTTTACTGCCCTTACAGTAAAAAAATCCCTGACTTTGTTTTAGTCAGAAGCACCTATCCTATAGTCTTAATGGATGACCTCTCATTCTTAGCTCAGCTCTTTGCACAAATAATTCATTGGATAGTTCTTTGTACTGACCTTGAATGTATTTGTAAATGGTAATCATATCACCCCTTAGTAGTGATGAGCGAGCACCCCAATGCTCGGGTGTTCGGGTGCTCTGACCGAGCGCCCCCAGAGGCTCGAGTGCTCGGCCGAGCACCCGAGCCCCATTGAAGTCAATGGGAGGACTCGAGCATTACACCAGGCACCCCCTGCTCTGATGAGGGGAGGGTGCCTGGTCCATAGGAAAAGGGCAGAAAAGGATGGAAACACCACAGAAATGGTTCAGGGACAGCATAGGGAGGATGTCTGGATGCATCTTGGACTCCAACATCGCTGCTGGGAACGATCTTTCGCCCATAGTACGCCATTTTTACAGACTGACCGTAAAACACACAAAAAGGAAGATAAAAACGACTTTAGGCGAAAAATTGTTACCAAACAGTATTTGCTGTATATTTACTTGTATATCATCTGCAAATTCTCCCAAAAATTTCCTCGATTTTCTGAAGTGAGGCCATGATTAAGAGGGAAACGTGCGCAGAGGCAAATTCTCCCAAAAATTTCCTTGATTTTATTGAACTGAGGCCATGATTAAGAGGGAAACGTGCGCAAAGGCAAATTCTCCCAAAAATTTCCTCGATTTTTCTGAACTGGGGCCATGATTAAGAGGGAAACGTGCGCTGAGCCGACCATCTAAAACATTATGGGTGAGGGTCTGCTGCGGAGCTGACCATCCTAAACATTATATGCGAAGGCCCGCTAGTGAGCTGACGCTATAAAACATTATATGAGAGGGCCCGCTAGAGAGCTGACCCAATAAAACATTATATGAGAAGGCCCGCTGGTGAGCTGACCTATACAAAAATTGTCAAACTGCGCCCGCTGGTGAGCTGGCCCTATATAAAAATTATATCACTGGGCCCGCTGGTGAGCTGGCCCTATATAAAAATTATATCACTGGGCATATGGAAGAGAGTCAACCATATACCCGTTTTTTGGGTGGAAGGGGTGAATGGGAATACAGAGTATTCCCATCATTGTAAATAACATATATAAAGTGAGTTTATGTTCCCCCGGGGCTTTCCTCCAGTGGAGTGGAGAAGTCAGGGGAAATCCAGGCCTTGTTCATTTTTATAATTGTCAACCTATCAGCATTTTCGGTGGAAAGGCGGATACGCTTATCTGTTATGATGCCACCAGCAGCACTAAATACCCGCTCAGACAGAACGCTGGCGGCAGGGCAGGCCAGCACCTCCAAGGCGTAGAGTGCCAGTTCATACCACGTGTCCAGCTTGGACACCCAGTAGTTGTAAGGCACAGAGGGATCATTGAGGACGCTGACACGGTCTGCTACGTACTCCTTCACCATCTTCCAAAACTTTTCCCTCCTTGTGACACTAGGCTGCGCATCAGGGTGAGGCTGCTGGCGGGGTGTCATGAAGGTGTCCCACGCCTTGGAGAGTGTTGCCCTGCCTTTCTCGGAACTGCTGTGTGCTCCCCTTTTCTCCCCTTCTCGGTTGGCCAAGGTAGCACGTACTCTGCCGCCAGCGTTGTCAGATGGAAAATTTTGGAGCAATTTTTCAACAAGAACTTTCTGGTATTGCACCATTTTGCTTGTCCTCTCCACCGGAGGAATGAGAGATGAGAAATTCACTTTGTAGCGGGGGTCCAGAAGGGTGAACACCCAGTAATCTGTGTTGTTTAAAATGCGTATAACGCGTGGGTCACGGGAAAGGCAGCCTAACATAAAGTCAGCCATGTGTGCCAGAGTACCAACAGTCAAGATTTCGCTGTCCTCACCAGCAGGATGACTCTCAATCTCCTCATCCTCTTCCTCCTCTTCTGCCCACCCACGCTGAAGAGATGGAACTAAAGTTCCATGGCTACCCTCTGTAGCGGAGGCAACCGTGTCTTCCTCCTCCTCCTCCGCCTCCTCCAATTGTCGCTGAGAAGACGAAGTGAGGGTGCTCTGGCTATCACCTTGTGTAAGCTCTTCCTCCCCCATTTCCACCTCTTCCACATGCAAAGCGTCGGTTTTAATTGTGAGCAGCGAGCGTTTCAGTAGACACAGAAGTGGGATGGTTACACTGATAATAGCGTTATTGCCGCTCACCATCTGTGTCGATTCCTCAAAATTGCGTAAAACCTCACAGAGGTCTGACATCCATTCCCACTCCTCACTTCTGATTAGAGGAAGTTGAACGGAGAGGCGACGACCGTGTAACAGCTGGTACTCCACTACTGCCCTCTGCTGCTCACAAAGCCGGGCCAACATGTGGAAGGTGGAGTTCCAGCGCGTGCTCACGTCACACAGCAGCCGGTGAGCTGGCAATTGTAAGCGCTGCTGCAGCTTCAACAGGCCGGCCGAAGCTCTAGATGACTTACGGAAATGTGCACACACGCGGCGCACCTTGGTCAAGAGATCATGCACATTGGGGTAGGTTTTTAGAAATCGCTGAACCACTAAATTAAATACATGCGCTAGGCATGGTACGTGTGTGAGCTTGCCGAGCTCCAAAGCCGCCACCAAGTTACGCCCATTATCACACACAACCATGCCTGATTGCAGGTTGAGTGGCGAGAGCCACTGCTCGGTCTGGTGACTAATCCCCTGCAACAGCTCTGAGGCCGTGTGCTGTTTGTCCCCAAGGCAGATCAGCTTCAGCACGGCCTGTTGACGCTTCCCCACTGCAGTGCTACACTGCTTCCAGCTACTGGCTGATGGGGGAGTGGCGCTGCGTGTAGAGAATTCGGAGGTAGAAACGGAGGAGGAGGAGCCAATAACGTAGGTGCTGGCGGAAACCCTGATGGAGGTAGGGACCGCAATCCTCGGCGTGGGTAGCACCCGTGCCATCCCAGGGTCCGAGTCGCTCCCAGCCTCCACGACATTCACCCAGTGTGCCGTCAGGGAAATGTAGCGTCCCTGGCCACAAGCACTTGTCCATGTGTCAGTCGTTAAGTGGACCTTCCCAGTAACTGCATTGGTCAGGGCACGGGTGATGTTACGGGACACATGGTGGTGTAATGCGGGGATGGCACACCGGGAAAAGTAGTGGCGGCTGGGGACCGCGTACCGAGGGACAGCTGCTGCCATCAGGCTGCGGAAGGACTCAGTGTCCACAAGCCTAAATGGCAGCATTTCGATGGCCAGTAATTTGGAAAGGTGTGAGGTTAGTGCTATGGCCTGTGGGTGGGTGGCTGGGTATTTTCTCTTGCGCTCAAATGCCTGGGGTAACGACATTTGGACGCTGTGCTGGGACAGGGAAGTGGATGTGGTCGCTGATGGTGCTTCAGATGGTACAGGTGCAGGGCGGGAGGTATGCGGGCCTGCGCCTTCGACAGGCGATTGGCCGGCACCTGAAAACAGGGGAAGAGGAGGCAGTGGTGTGGCCTGCAGACACAGATGGGCGATCCAGGCGTTCCTCCCACTTACTACGGTGCTTGGATGCCATGTGTCGGATCATGCTGGTGGTGGTGAGGTTTCTAGTGTTCATGCCTCGGCTCATTCTGGTGTGGCACAGGTTGCAAACTACAATTCTTTTGTCGTCCGCACTTTCCTTAAAAAAACGCCATACCGCGGAACACCTACCCTTTGGCAAGGGAGATGTACGCAAGGGGGTGCTCCGTGGAACATTTGCGGGCCGGTTTGGTGCGGTCCGCCTTCTTTCTGTAGCCACACCACTGCCTCTTCCAGCCTGTTGCGGTGCTGCAGATGGCTCACCCTCAGGACTGCTGTCATCGCTCGGCTCTACACCTTCCCAGGTGGGGTCAGTCACCTCATCGTCCACCAAGTCCTCCTCCACTTCCTCACTCTGATCATCCTCCTCATGTCTTGATCCCACCACATACTCAGTCATTGACAACTGTATAACATTCTCCTCAACAAGGTCTTGAGACGGAAATAGTGGTTGATTTAATGGCAACTGTGTCTCATCATCATCATCATCATCCACTACTTCCTTTGACCTTAAATGCCGTTCACATCTGTCATCTTCTTGTGATTGGGTACCCTCTAGAGGTTGTGAATCAGGGCACAAGATGTCATGTTCCTCTGCAAGCGTGCTTGGAGAGAGGGTCAAATGAAGGATTGGTGATGAGACGAGCTCATCACTATATCCCAGTGTGGGATCACTTCTTTGACCAGACCGTCTATGGTGGGAGGAAGGATGATCAGAGTGAGGATTATGTTGACCAGACTCTTGGCTACTGAGAGTGGACTTGGTGGAAGACAGGGTGGTGCTTAACCGACTGGAAGCAGTATCAGCTGACATCCAACCGACCACCTGTTCGCAGTAGTCGGACCTCGAGAGTGATGTCCTGCGACGCCCTGTAAAATTAGACATGAAGCTAGGTATGGTGGATGTCTTTCTTTCTTGTGCTCTGGCACCAGGCACAGTTTCTCCGCGTCCTGACCCGCGCCCTGAACTATCAGGATCACGTCCACTTCCCCGTCCCTTTTTACCCGCCTTCTTCATCTTACACGGAATATGTGACTTTGATATTTGAGTTTGAAAACTTAACAGTATTTCTTCCTATTCTGCAACTGTGCAGAGTACACAGAATAGGCTGCTAAACTGCGGTGACGCACACTGAATGGAATATGTGACTTTGATATTTTAGTTTGAAAACTTAACAGTATTTCTTCCTATTCTGCAACTGTGCAGAGTACACAGAATAGGCTGCTAAACTGCGGTGACGCACACTGAATGGAATATGTGACTTTGATATTTTAGTTTGAAGACTTAACAGTATTTCTTCCTATTCTGCAACTGTGCAGAGTACACAGAATAGGCTGCTAAACTGCGGTGACGCACACTGAATGGAATATGTGACTTTGATATTTTAGTTTGAAAACTTAACAGTATTTCTTCCTATTCTGCAACTGTGCAGAGTACACAGAATAGGCTGCTAAACTGCGGTGACGCACACTGAATGGAATATGTGACTTTAATATTTGAGTTTGAAAACTTAACAGTATTTCTTCCTATTCTGCAACTGTGCAGAGTACACAGAATAGGCTGCTAAACTGCGGTGACGCACACTGAATGGAATATGTGACTTTGATATTTTAGTTTGAAAACTTAACAGTATTTCTTCCTATTCTGCAACTGTGCAGAGTACACAGAATAGGCTGCTAAACTGCGGTGACGCACACTGAATGGAATATGTGACTTTAATATTTGAGTTTGAAAACTTAACAGTATTTCTTCCTATTCTGCAACTGTGCAGAGTACACAGAATAGGCTGCTAAACTGCGGTGACGCACACTGAATGGAATATGTGACTTTAATATTTGAGTTTGAAGACTTAACAGTATTTCTTCCTATTCTGCAACTGTGCAGAGTACACAGAATAGGCTGCTAAACTGCGGTGACGCACACTGAATGGAATATGTGACTTTGATATTTTAGTTTGAAAACTTAACAGTATTTCTTCCTATTCTGCAACTGTGCAGAGTACACAGAATAGGCTGCTAAACTGCGGTGACGCACACTGAATGAAATATGTGACTTTGATAGTTTAGTTTGAAGACTTAACAGTATTTCTTCCTATTCTGCAACTGTGCACAGTACACAGAATAGGCTGCTAAACTGCGGTGACGCACACTGAATGGAATATGTGACTTTGATATTTTAGTTTGAAAACTTAACAGTATTTCTTCCTATTCTGCAACTGTGCAGAGTACCCAGAATAGGCTGCTAAACTGCGGTGACGCACACTGAATGGAATATGTGACTTTAATATTTGAGTTTGAAAACTTAACAGTATTTCTTCCTATTCTGCAACTGTGCAGAGTACACAGAATAGGCTGCTAAACTGCGGTGACGCACACTGAATGGAATATGTGACTTTAATATTTGAGTTTGAAAACTTAACAGTATTTCTTCCTATTCTGCAACTGTGCAGAGTACACAGAATAGGCTGCTAAACTGCGGTGACGCACACTGAATGGAATATGTGACTTTAATATTTGAGTTTGAAAACTTAACAGTATTTCTTCCTATTCTGCAACTGTGCAGAGTACACAGAATAGGCTGCTAAACTGCGGTGACGCACACTGAATGGAATATGTGACTTTAATATTTGAGTTTGAAGACTTAACAGTATTTCTTCCTATTCTGCAACTGTGCAGAGTACACAGAATAGGCTGCTAAACTGCGGTGACGCACACTGAATGGAATATGTGACTTTAATATTTGAGTTTGAAGACTTAACAGTATTTCTTCCTATTCTGCAACTGTGCAGAGTACACAGAATAGGCTGCTAAACTGCGGTGACGCACACTGAATGGAATATGTGACTTTGATATTTTAGTTTGAAAACTTAACAGTATTTCTTCCTATTCTGCAACTGTGCAGAGTACACAGAATAGGCTGCTAAACTGCGGTGACGCACACTGAATGGAATATGTGACTTTGATATTTGAGTTTGAAGACTTAACAGTATTTCTTCCTATTCTGCAACTGTGCACAGTACACAGAATGTGCTGCTAAACTGCGGCGACGCACACTGAATGGAATATGTGACTTTGATATTTTAGTTTGAAGACTTAACAGTATTTCTTCCTATTCTGCAACTGTGCAGAGTACACAGAATGTGCTGCTAAACTGCGGCGAAGCACACTGAATGGAATATGTGACTTTGATATTTTAGTTTGAAGACTTAACAGTATTTCTTCCTATTCTGCAACTCTGCACAGTACACAGAATGTGCTGCTAAACTGCGGCGAAGCACACTGAATGGAATATGTGACTTTGATATTTTAGTTTGAAGACTTAACAGTATTTCTTCCTATTCTGCAACTCTGCACAGTACACAGAATGTGCTGCTAAACTGCGGCGACGCACACTGAATGGAATATGTGACTTTGATATTTTAGTTTGAAGACTTAACAGAATGTGCTCTAATCTGCAACTTTGCACACTAAACAGAATGTGCTCTAATCTGCAACTTTACACACTAAACAGAATGTGCTCTAATCTGCAACTTTGCACACTAAACAGAATGTGCTCTAATCTGCAACTTTGCACACTAAACAGAATGTGCTCTAATCTCCAACTTTGCACACTAAACAGAATATATGAAATTTTTTTTTTTTGGTTTTTTTCCCCCCACACAAAATAACCTGCTGCCCCCACACACAGTAGTCCTAAAAAGGACTTTTGGTTCTTTTTTTTCACAATTTTGCTTTTTTTCTCCCTACACTGACTTTCCCTTCCTATCCTCATCTCTCCCTGGCTAAGACTGAGCCGAACTCGCTGGTCAGGTGCTATACAGCACCCGACCACGGGTTCTGGCCAGCCAATCAGTGTAATGCCAGCAGCCAACATGGCTGCTGGCATTACACCGATGTCAGAGCCTCCCTGCACGTTTATTGGCTGCGCAGCAGCCGCAAAACGTGCGGGGAGGAGACCCGAACATGGCGGGCGAGCACATGCGGTACTCGTACGAGTACCGCCATGTGCCGAGCAGAGCGATGCTCGAGCCGATCCGAGCATTGGCCGAGCATGCTCGCTCAACACTACCCCTTAGACATCTCTTCTCTAATGTAAACAAACTCAGTTTAGCTAGTCTCTTTATAACTAAGATCCTTCAATGCACTTTTTCCAGTTCAGTAATGTCTTTTTTAAGAACTGGTGCTCAGATGAGGCCTAACCAAGGATTTATATAGAGGTAGAATTATATTAGCATCCTGTGCATCTACACCTCTTTTTATGGAGACTAGTACCATATTTGCTCTTGCAGCAGCTGAGTGATTCTGCACACTGTAGTACTCCTAAATCTTTCTCTAATGAAGATTCCCTAAGCTGTTTCCCATTTAGAGTATATGTAGCATATTTGTTTCTACAGCTCAAATGCATAACCTTACATTTATCTACATTAAATGTCATCTGCCACTTTTCTGCCCATTCACTCAGTTTATCTAAATCCTTCTGCAGCGAAAAAAAACATCCAGCTCTGTATGTATTTCCTTACTTAGCTTAGTGTCATCAGCAAAGACTGAGACACTACTTTCAACTCCCACTTCTAGATCATTAATAAGCAAATTAAAAAGAACAGGGCCCAGGACTGAACCCTGCGGCACCCCAGTTATAACTTTAGACCAAGTTGAAAAGGTTCCATTTACAACAACTCTCTGCCATATATCATTTAACCAGTTATCAACCAATGTATGTACAGATATCACCTCCCAAACATAAGCCTTTTAATTTATACAATAACCTGTACTGTATCAAAGGCATTTGCAAAATCCAAGTATACAACATCAACAGCAATTCCCTTTCCAAATTTCTACTTACTCTTTCGTAAAATGCAAGTAACTTAGTCTGACATGATCTATTTCTCATAAATCCATGTGGACTCCTACTAATAATATTGTTTGTCTTCACATAGTTCTGAATACTGTCAGATAGTAACCCTTCTAGTATCTTATCCACTATGGAAGTCAAGCTCAAAGGTCTATAATTTCCTGGTTTGGATCTTGCTATTACTGAACTAAGTTCCTAAGTACCCTAGGGTATATACCATCAGGTCCAGGTTTACTCACCATAACCTTTTCCAGTCTCTTTTAGACTTTGTCCTCAGTAAGCCATGTACATGATCGAGGATATTTTGTGGTTTTGTCTATTTGCCCCTAGCATGTCATGTTTCTTCCTTTGTATATACAGAAGAAAATAATGTATTTAGGGTGTCAGCCATAGCCTTATCCTCGCTAATCAATTCACCTGTCACAGCCTTAAGAGGACCAATACCAACAATAACCATTTTGTTATTAATATACTTGTTGAATTCTTTAGGATTTGTCTTGCTCTCATTTGCAATATTTCTCTCATTTTCTATTTTTAGCTAGCTTAATTGCTTGTGTGCAGATTTTATTACATTATTTATATTTTAAAATGATTCATTTGACCCGTTTGACTTAAACACTTTAAAAACCTGTTTCTTATTTCTCATTTTCCTGCAGACCTCATTATTAAGCCACATTGGTTTCACGTTATTCCTCTTTTGCTTATTTCCCAATGGTATTTTTTGATGTGTATATATCCTTTAATACTACTTTTAGATTTGTATAATTAGGCTTTTTAAAATTAAATGTTTTGGTTAAACCCTTACTGGTGGGTTTATCATAACACATTTCAAAGGATACAATTTGTGGTCACTGCTTCCCAAACGTTCCCTTACTTGTATACTGTTTATCATGTCAAAATTGTTTGAGAACACTAGGTCAAGCAAGGCATTTTTTCTAGTTGGTTCCTCAGCTATTTGGGACATAAAACTGTCGTTAATCAAACTTCAAAAAATGTTTCTCTTTGTTGTGTGGAAGTCGTATTGCACCAGTCTATACCTGAATAGTTGAAATCTCCCATTATAATTACATTTCCTGACGTAGAAATCTTTTACATTTGCGTTAATAGTTGATCTTCCTCCAACTCTCCAATATTAAGTGGCTTGTAGCAAATCCCCATTAAAGGGATAGTAATGTTTCATAATAAAAGCAGCTCTAATTAATCATCATAGTATTTGGACTTTGGAGAGTGTTATTTCAATTCTTTCAGAGTTGTAGTTCAAGAATAATTCAATGACAAAGTATCCCCCTCCCGCCCCTTTTACTGATGTAACACTGCTCAGCCAGATCAGAAGGGAGGTGCCCAGGTAGACTGCAGAGAGGGACAATCTTCAATTAAGATAAGGGAAAAACCTGAAAAACTTGTCAAGGGGGGCAGGGCTTTCATTGTTCTCATAGGAAGAAGATTGTCCCCTGCTGTTATCTGTCTGGTCTATGGACTGGATTCCACAACTGAGAAGGGATGGCTTACACTAGGTAAAAGGGGCGGGAGGGGAAACTTTGCTTGTGAATATCTCTCCAACCATAAAGGTTTGAGAGACAGATCTTTAATTGTTGCGTACCCCTCTGGCACTCAGAGAGTTAACATAATTGTTGTTTTCTATTCTTATCACCATGGGGTGCTGTTTATTTGAAGGACCATAGTCTCCCTTAAAGAGCATCATCACAGTAGAAAAAAGGAGTATTTTAGATGACAGTTGCTAACAGTTTGAAAGCAAACAAAAAACAAGTTTAACCCCTTAAGGACCCTTGACGGTCCTGGTACGTCAAGGCTGGATTTGCTTTAAGGACCGATGACGTTCCAGGACCGTCATGGAATTCTGGGCTCCCCACGCAGCTGCACGCCGTTTAGGGAGTCCAGAATCGGATTCAATAAAAAAAAAAAGCTCCGTGGTCCTTAAGTGATGGCCGCGTGATTGCGTGGCTGGTCCTTAAAGGGATAGTAATACTTTATTATTACTATCCCCCATATTGTACATATTTGTAAAATAATTTAATAGCCCCCAGGTTCATCTCTCAAACCTTTATGGTTTGAGAGATAACCAAAGGCAAAGTTCCCCCCTCCCTCCCCCTTCCCTGAAGTCAGCGTTGTGCTGACTGCAGGGGAAGTCTGTCATACGACAGGCTTGTGGCTCTGCAGCTGAGCCGAGATCTCGTTAGTGAAAAATAATTATTTCACTGAAACGGTCTTCTCCATGTGCTTGGTTTGTGCTTGGTTTGCAAGCACATGTTGAAGACAGTTTCAGTGAAATAATTCTTTGTCACTAACACGATCATGGCTCTGCTGCAGAGCCGCATGATGAATGTCAGACCATATATCCCTGCAGTCAGCACAACGCTGACATCAGGGAAGGTGGAGGGAGGGGGAACTTTGCCTTCGGTTATCTCTCAAACCATAAAGGTTTGAGAGATGAACTTGGGGGCTATTAACTTATTTTACAAATATGTACAATATGGGGAATAGTAATAATAAACTACTACTATACCTTTAAGAGGTTAAGCTGTATTAACTTTTGAGTAAAAAAATAAAACCATCTGTATGAGTAGCTTACTTTTACTCAGTACAAAAAATCTAGGACATATATTGTTTTTCATACAAAGTGTTTATTATTTGTTTAACATTTGTAAAGAATATTGCACCTTCCTAAGAAGGTCTGAAACCTGGCAGAGTGGTGCCCTGCAAAATAAGTTGGCCACCTCTCTCACTCAAAATAAATAAATAAATCAAACAACAGGTACATATTTAAGATACATTCTGATTTAAAGGGATAGTAATGTTCCAAAATAAAATCAGCTCCAATTAATCTTCATAGTATTTGGGCCATTGAGAGTGTTATTTCATTACTGTCGTTCTGATGTAACACCTTACAACAGAAAGTTGGTGTCCAGATGGATCGCAGAGAGGGACAATCTTAAATTAGAACAGGGGAAAAAAAACCTGAAAAACCTGTCAAGTGGGGCAAGGTTCTCATTGTTCTCACAGTAAGAAGATTGTCCCTTGCTGTTATCTGTCCGGTCCCTGGACCAGATTCCACATCTGAGGGGAGGCGGCTTACACTAGGTAAAAGAGGCGGGAGGGGGATACTTTTTCATTCAATTACTCTTGAATTACAACTCTGACAGTCTTAAAAATAACACTTGCCATGGCTCAAATACTATGAAGATTAATTGAAGCTGCTTTTATTTTGAAACATTAATATCCCTTCAATGTCTAATACAGATGAATAATTCAGCATTTGGAACTGAGTCAGTTCATAGAACTCAGTCCATTCTAGGGAACAATGAGTTTTTCTCATGTAGACACGAATTGCCTGACAGAATAACTGAATGACTAACAGCAACATTCCACTGGCACCAATTGCTTCCCAAAATCTGAAACATACAGGTTCCTGGTGAGCTTAAAATAGCCTTTATTAGTAGTGTTCAATTAGTTACATATGTATACAGTCAGGAGAGCAGCAAGGAGAATATTTTGTCTACTATAGTAAAGGGGAACTTTCACCCCGCAATAACTTAAGGTTCACTTATTGCACACCTGGCGACTAGCTGCTTAGTAGCGCTAGTCGCCAGCAATATTACCCGGTTCTGCAGATATCAGCGTTTTGCCGATGGTGACAGGAGCAGGAAGCACGGACGTCTCTTCACAGTGACGTCCGTGCACCTGCGCTGTCAGTCCCTTTTGCACCGTGTGGTGCAAAAGGGACTGACAGCGCAGGCGCACGGACGTCACTGTGAAGAGACGTCCGTGCTTCCTGCTCCTGTCACCATCGGCAAAAAGCCGATATCTGCTGAACCGGGTAATATTGCTGGCGACTAGCGCTACTAAGCAGCTAGTCGCCACGTGTGCAATAAGTGAACCTTAAGTTATTGCGGGGTGAAAGTTCCCCTTAAGTATACAAAAAGAGGTTGTTTGTGCATAAAACCCTGATTTTTACAAACAAGCAACCTATGACTTGCTACAATTAAAACAGTGAGGTTTAGTATTATATATTTTGGCCAAAGATATGGAGAGCTTTTGGCCAATTGTTTCCCCCCACCTGACATCAGTCTCTGCAGCAGTCAAAACCGCACATACCCCAACTCATCCACTTTGTGTCCCAGGAATGTCACTCGATCATTAAAGTGATAGTAATGTTTCAAGATAGAAGCAGCTCCAATTAATCTTCATAGTATTTGGGCCATGGAAAGTGTTATTTCAATACTGTCAGAGTTGTAGTTCAAGAGTAATTGAATGATAAAGTATCCCGCTCCTGCCACTTTTACCTACTGTAAGCCACCTCCCCTCAGATGTGGAATCTGGTCCACAGACCAGACAGCTCTCAACAAGGGCCAATCTTCTTCCTGTGAGAACAATGAAAACCCTGCCCTCTTGAAAGGTTTTTCAGGTTTTTTATGTATGCTAATTGAAGATTGTCCCTCTCTGCAAGCCATACGGACACCACCTTTCTGTTCTGAGGTGAGCAGTGTTACATCAGTAAAAAGGGCGGGAGGGGGATACTTTATCATTCAATTACTCTTGAACTACAACTCTGACAGTATTGAAATAACACTCTCCATGGCCCAAATACTATGAAGATAAAGTGGAGCTGCTTTTATTTTGAAACATTACTATCCCTTTATATAGCAACAGATAAGGAATAGACCACGCTCACACATACCTCCCAACATTTCCAATTGCCAAACAGGGACACTTGTGTTTTAGGGGGTGTTGCTGGGGGTGTGTAGCTGGTGGGCGGGGCAATACCAAGAATTTTTTGTTTTTTTCATGACCTATTGGCATCTCCTTGTGTAACCTAGTAAATGACTTATAACAAGAATATAGTATTTTAGTTACAAAGCCTAATTTATAAACGTGTATACTGACGTTTAAACAAACAATAATGTGAGTGTTATTGCTGTAGAGCAAATTTGATACACTTATATACACACCACAGAGACTGATCTCCCAAAAACAGGGACATCAGGGTGGGAAAGAGAGACAGAGGGATTTGCGTCTTAATAAGGGACTGTCCTTCCTAAAGAGGGACACTTGGGACGTATGCTCACAGGGTGAGAAATGTGGAATAATAACATCACACCTTAATTGTAGTATACGATGCATCACAAACTCAGATTATAGTCTGACACATCTTGCGTGATGAAGCCCATACTTATGGTCTCTGATAAATCGTGGGCTTCACCACATGAAATGCATCAGACTGTTGTCCCAGTGTGCAATAGATCCTATACTTTAAAGAGTTAATAATGTTTCACAAAAACAGCAGCTCCAATTAATCTTCATAGTATTTGAGCCATGGAGAGTGTTATTTCAATACTGTCAGAGTTGTAGTTCAAGAGGAATTGAATGATAAAGTATCCCCCTTCCTCCACTTTTACCTAGTGTAAGCCCCCACTCCTCAGCATACCTCCCAACATTTCAAATTGCCAAAGAGGGGCAATTGTGTTTTAGGGGGCGTTGCTGGGGGTGTGGCTGGTGGGCGGGGCATTAACGAGAATTTTTAGGCTGTTTCATGACCTACTGACACCTCCTTGTGTTACCTAATAAATTACTTATAACAAGACCAAAGTATTGTAACTAAGCAGACTAATTTATAAACACACATACTGATGTTTAAAGAAACAATAATGTGAATTTTATTGCTGTAGAGTAGTATGATACACTTATATATACACCTCACCAGTCTGATTTCCTAAAAAAAGGGACATTAGGGTGGGAAAGAGGGACAGTGGGATTTGGGTCTTAAAGAGGGACACTTGGGATGTATGCCTCAGATGTGGAATCCAGTCCATAGACCAGACAGCTCACATCAAGGGTCAATATTCTTACAGTGGGAACAATGAAAGCCCTGCCCCCCTTGACAGGTGTTTCAGCTTTTTCGCTTATCTTAAGTGAAGATTGTCCCTCTCTGCAATCTACCTGGGCACATCCCTTCTGATCTGGCTGAGCAGTGTTACATCAGTAAAAGGGACGGGAGGGGGATACTTTATCATTCAATTACTCTTGAATTACAACTCTGACAGAATTGAAATAACACTCTCCATGGCCCAAATACTATGATGATTAATTAGAGCTGCTTTTATTATGAAACGTTACTATCCCTTTAATGAAGCAGTGATGTTATTGTTCCATCTTTTCTCTCTCTCCCCTTGAGTGTGGTCTATTATTTGTTGAAGTGAAATTAAAATATAGGAATTAGCGCCTCTTAAACGGATCCTTTCATGTAAATTCAACCATAGTTATTTTGAAAGAGCTTTCAAAAACCCCAGTATGTTGTAGTACCTATTTTTAGTTATAAAACTAGATTTTGATTAACCCTTTGAGTGTCAGAGGGGTACGCAACGCTTTGCAAAGCAATGCGTTGCGTACCCCTCTGACACTCAAAGGGTTAAATTAGATTTATAGGTTATTCTAATTAAGGAATATGATATGCTGACACTTCCTGTCTGAGCCCTATATTACAGCTCCATTCACTAACAGTTAATCCTTTTAGTGCTAGGTTTTGGTGCCAATGCATTGCTGGGTAGTATCAGTGAGTGGGAGAGGAAAATGAAGAGTTAAAACAGGAAGTGCCTGCACGAGATGCCTTAATCAGCATAATCTAGACATCTAAGTCACTCAAAAATTAAAAAAAAAAAAAAATACCTACATACGGAAGAGCCCTGGGACCAACAAAAAAAAATTCCAATTTTGACTTTTAAAGTCAGAATTCTGAGTTTTGAGTTTTAAACTCAAAGTCAGAATTCTGACTTTAACAGTCAAAATTTTCACTTTAAAATTCAGAATTCTGACTTTAAACCTCAAAATTCTGACTTTAAAAGAATTGTAACTTTAAAACTCATAATTCTTTAACACCTTAAGGACCATTGCTGCACCGGGAGCCCTGAACTCCATGCCGTGCCAGGACCATAACTGGTCCTTAAGTGCCAGACCCCCGTGATGGTCCTGGCACGGCATGGGGTTCAGGGCTCCCGGTGCGGCTGCACGCCGCTCCGGAAGCCTTGAACCGGAAGCAAAAAAAAAGCCCTGTGGTCCTCAGGTGCTGGTCGCATGTGCGTGTGCCGGTCCTTAAGGGGTTAAAAGTCAGAACTCTGAATTTTAAAGTCAAAATTTGAAAGTCAGAATTTTGTGTTCTAAAGTCAAAATTTTGAGTTTAAAAGTCAAAATTGTATTTTTTTTTTGGCCCCAGGGCTCTTCCGTACAGATATGTGCTCAGGTACTGTATAATTGTTATTTTGCTTTGAAACTATATTGTATTCTCTGAAGCTGTATAGAGACATTACTTTGGTGAGATTATTCATTTGTGTAACCCCATAATGATGGCCGGTAGTTAAGGACCACAGAGCATTTTCATTTCTTTCTTTTATTTTTTGGCGAATTGGATTCAGGGAATGGCGTGCAGTTGCATGGGGACCTCTGAATTCCATGACGTGCCAGGACCGTCAATGGTTCTTAATGCAAGTATACCCATGATGGTCCTGGCACATCATGGGTCCATAACGGGTTAATGCACTAGCTGTAGAATCTATTCAAACCTCAGGGTCGCAGGTTCTAGACCCAGCAGGGTTAACTCAGCCTTTCATCCTTCCAAGGTAGATAAAATGAGTACCATTAAATTGGGCAATAATAACATCTATACCGTATACCCAAGGACACACTTGAAAAAGAGAGACAGTCTAAATTTATCCTTCCTGGTAAAACAATTTGATATTACTATTATTATTATTATCTGGAAGTATTTACATGGTTCTAATACCATACCTCCCAAGTGTCCCTATTTAGGAGGGACAGTCCCTCTTTGAGATCCAAATCGCACTGTCCCTCTTTCCCACCCTGGTGTCCCTCTTTTCAGATGAAGAGACTGTGTTGTTTGTATATAAGTGTATCACATTGCATACCTCCCAAGTGTCCCTCTTTAGGAGGAACAGTCCCTCTTTTACACCCAAATCCCTCTGTCCCTCTTTCCCACCCTGATGTCCCTCTTTTTAGGAGATCAGACTGTGTGATGTGTATATAAATGTGTCACATTGCTCTACAGCAATAAAACTCACATTAACGTTTGTATAAATGTCAGTATATGTGTTTATAAATTAGATTGTGTAAATAAAATACTTTGGTCTTGTTTTAAGTTATTTAATAGGTTCACAAGGAGGTGTCAATAGGTTATGAAATAGCCTATAAATTCTTGGTAATGCCCCACCCACCAGTCACGCCCACAGCAACACCCCCTGAAACAAAAGCGTCCCTCTTTGGCAATTTTAAATGTTGGGAGGTATGCATTGATCCAAAGCAATAACACACATAAATGTTTGTTAAACTTCAGTATATGTGTTTATACATTAGTCTGTGTAAATAAAATAATTTGGCCTTGCTCTAAATCATGTATTCAGTTACACAAAGAGGTGGCAATAGGTTATGAAATAACCTAAAAAAATGTTGTCAATGCCCCACCCACCAGCCACACCTCCAGCAACCCCACTTAAAACGAAAGTGTCCCTCTTTAGCCATTTGAAATGTTGGGAGGTATGTAATAACTACCGGTATGGACTGTTTCCTCTGGGTTATGATTTTGGGAGATCGCATCTGAATACAGTTCTAAAGCAGATACCTGTAAATATGTTCAAATTCAGAAACAATGAAAATAATAGAAATAAACAGAGCAGGCTGTAAAGAAGTTCTTCAGTTAAACAAATTAAGAACCCCATTTAAATGGATTTAAAATTTTTATTTGTCCCCATGAACAGTTGGGATGCACCAGAATTGCTTTATTCTTTGTGTGCATATGGAGTGTCTGTGGTGGCCCACTTCTGTATTAATGAATTGGTTATATATACTGTAAAATCTCACATATAATATACACAATTTATGTGAAGTGGGGTTTGTGTATTATACACGAGGGAAAAAATTATTTTGAAAAAAAAAAATTCCCATTGCCGCACAGTTTTCCTCCCTCCCTGCTTACCCATATCCTCCTCTCCCCCTCTGTAGTCCAATTTCGGTAGCCTGACAGGGTCCCAGCAGGCAGCAGATGCATTGCCCCATACCTCCCAACATTTCAAATTGTCAAAGAGGGACACTTGTGTTTTAGGGGATGTTGCTGGGGGCGTGGCCGGTGGGCAGGATGTTACTGAGACTTTTTAGTCATGACCTATTGATACCTTCTTGTGTATCCTAATAAATGACTTATAACGAGACCAAAGTATTTTTTTTACACAGACTAATGTATAAATACACATATACTGACATTTAATCAAACAATAATGTGAGTTTTATTGCTGTATAGCAGTATGATATGCGTATATACACCATACAATCTGATCTGATAAAAAGAGGGACATCAGGGTGGGAAAGAGGGACAGGGGGATTTGGGTCCAAAAGAGGGACTGTCCCTCATAAAGAGGGACACTTGCGAGGTATGTTGCCCTGTCAGGACTTCTTCTTTCTAGCCAATAGTAATGTCATGCGAGAGCAAGATCCTATCAGGGCAATACCATAGATCCAATGCACATAGCTATGCCTAAAATCTAACATTACATATGATCTGAGGGAGTAGATGTTCCTCCTTTTTTCAGGGCTCCCTCTTATTATTCAGGATTATCTGTCAATGATTTTAGTTAAGATAACAGCCTTTCTGGGTAAAAGAGCAGTGGGCACTAATCACAGTCAGTTAACTGAATTTAAATCTTATGTCTCAATACAAACAGCACAAATAACATTAAATCAACCCTCTCTGAGGATTTAAAAAGCAAATTATTATTACATTTTAGAGATGTAACATATGAATAATTTTTAGATATGCTACATGTAAGATAAGTGATATACAACGTTATATCAACCTATATAATTTTTTGATCTTAGTGTTCTTTACAGCGTTACTTTCTGAACTCATTTATTAAAGGGACACTAAAATATCCTAAAATAATCTCCTGCTTACCATAATTTAGCCAGAAAATCCTAATAGCCATTATGAATCAATTCCCCCAAATTAATCTTCAGTTAGCACTAGATATTACATCCATGGAGGCGGACATGATACTTTGTGGTGGGAATCAAGGACCCAAAACCCCACCTACTAAAGATTTCCTAAGCATATTTCAGCTGGTGGAATTTGGCATGCAGGAGTCCAGAAAAAAAGAGTTGTGTCTGCTTTCAGGGACACTATACCCAGTACTAATTAAAGATTCATTTTGGAGGCACAATCCATATAAAATACATTCACAGTTAACATTAGAATTTTCTGCCCAGATTATAATAAGGGGGAGGGTTATAATTATGAAGTGTTTGTGTTCTTATTATCCAGACTAATTGACACTTACACCTTTAAGATCTACACAGCTTCTACTCTCACCCCCCTTAAAGGGTTAGTAATGTCTTTTTTCAATAAAATGTAACATTGTAGATATTACAAAAATAAACTAACTGATGCAAGTTCCATCTCTCAAACCTTTATAGGTTTTATATCATTTAGTTTATTTTTGTAATATTTACAATATTACATTTTGTTAGAACCAGACATTACTATTCCTTTAACCCTTTGAGTGCCAGAGGGGTCAGCAACGCATTGCAAAGCAAAATTTGGTGTGACTGACTGGCAAGACACAGGCAGCTGGGGTCCAAATTGCTTGCTGATTTTACTTTTATTGTCTCTGTGCTGGGGACGTCTGGGGAGATAATTTGTTGATTTTGTTTTTTAGTTATATATATTTATTGGACTAACTTTCATAAGATAGGGTAGACAATTTAAAAATGAATGAATTAAAAAAAATACATAAATAATTAAATATATTAGACAGCTGACTGGGAGCTCTGTGACTGAGGCAGATTTGATAGACAGCAGACGACACTGAGAATTTTGTTGATGGCCAAGGCAAGACCTCACACTCCATCAGATGTGTATTGTACAGAGTAAAACACACACACAGTAGTTGAGTAATGTCCCGCAAACACATAAGGGGGCTGGGGGAAAGGTGGAGCAGCAGGGGAGGGCTGGCCTGGGGGGCAGGGGGGCAATTGCCCCCTGGGCTGCTCATATGTCTGGGCTGGTAGGCCAAAGCACCTCACTAAATCTCCCGACTGATGCTGTAAATGGAGCTACACTAGTGATACAACAGAGGTGCAATCCAAATGGAGCTACACTAGTAGCATAAACCATTTCCCTTGTAAGCTCTATAGTATCACTAGGTAAGCTTTACTTCAATTGTAAGCTTTGTAGTAGTGCACTAGTGTAGCCCCATTTCAACTGTAAGCTCTGTGGTATCACGTGATTTACGTCACAACATTAATGTCAATTTTAAAATTGACAAAAGGGGGTGGGCTGGAACAATAATAGAAATGGGCCACTTGAATGTATTTGACCCCTGGGCCACAAACTGCCAGCCCTCCCCTGTGGAGCAGTGCAGGGACGTGGGAGTAAAGTGTTAGTAAAAGACTGACTGCAGCAATGGTTGCTGCAGCATGTGTAGGGTTGCCACCTTTTGTTCAAAGAAATGCCGGCCATGGCATTCCCTCCATAGACTTTGGACAGAAGCCAATTTTTTACCGGCCTGCCGGTAAAATACCGGCTGGGTGGCAACCCTAAGTATGTGCAATAAATGATGATGATCCCTCTCCTCCTGGGGTGGATGCAGTTTGTCAAGGTCACACCAATGACATCATGCCAGTCCCCCACCACCACTACCATACACATCTGCCACATTTAGGTTGTACTTTATTTTTTTAATCACTTGACATCATCATGAATATTTGCCAGTGTAAGTGTTGTGGGCAAAGGACAAATGCACTCTGCATGCTAACACATTTTTCAAGGTAAATGTTACTGTAGGACTCACAACTTTGACGTCCAGCTACTTATTTCTCCACTACAGCCCTCACAAGAAGTAATATTATGCTGGGAAATGTTGCACCATATTACACATAGGAGAAAAATGTGTTGGAATAGGGAAAAATATGTTAGAATTGGAGAAAAATGTGTTGGAATAGGAGGAAAATGTGTTAGAATTGGAGAAAAGTATTTTGGAATAGGTGAAAAATTTGCAGGAATAGGCAAAAAGGAGGAAAATTTTGCATAGGAGAAAAGGAGAAAACTTTCACAAAAAAGAGAAAAATTGTCCGTTTTTCACAAAAAGTCATGCTGAAAATTTTTCTCACTTTTCGCCCACCCTACAGAGCACTCTGTGCTCGTGTTAGAGTTACATTGTTTCATTCTCCTACTTTGATGGTTACTAACCAGAAAGCTCTCTCTAAACAGAGATCCAGGGAGCTTACAGTCAAGGACATACACATGTAAAGCATCAACAGGAGGTTATTCAAAAAAGTATATTAAAAAATATTAGGAGACAAATAAAAATGTCCAAATTCCCATTGATTTATAATGTGCTTTTAACCCTTTTAGGTATGTAACGCATTGCAAAACAATGAGTTGCATAACCCTCTGGCATTCAGAGGGTTAAAATCATTAAATGTTGTACAAGTCGCCAACACCTTCTCTTGCAAAGTCTGTTGTACTCACAAACATTCAATAAAATCAACTCCTCCATGAAATCATTGAGAACATTTATTTAGGCCTACGGTGTAAGTGGTTTCCTTTAGAACTAATCCTGTTGACCTTTGTACATCAACCTTATTTCCAAGGGGGTTCTTATTAATGGTCATTAATACCTGCAATAATGATTGCACAACACTTATCATAGACAATACTGATTTTTTTTCTTATTTTTAATAAATATGATTATTATCCACAATTCTACCTCCCTAGTTTTTCACACGAATATTTACACTTTCAGGGTACAACAATGAATGTCGAAAATTATCTCACGAATGAATGAATGAATGAATTAATATGTTTATTTATATATCTCTGCAAGTGTGCATAGCCCTTTATGATTTTTAATTGACCTGGATTACATTGCAGGTAACAACTTTATCAATGGTTTTATTAAAAAAAAAAAAAAATCCCCCGTGGGTTGAAATAAGAAACTGAGAGATCAAAAAAGTGATAACCTTTATCTCCTGCAATGTAATACAGTCCATTTTAAGAGATTTTAACTGAAAAAGTGATGAAGAATTTGAGCAAACTAACTGGACCATTGAGGAAATCCATTTTTTCAGCAAGTGTTCATTTTTCTGCATTATGAAAACACATTAACACATTTTACCCAATGATACAAATATCGTAGCTGTAAAACTCATGACCCCATTCTGACCTTGATAAACTATAATGATTCTAATGTAGTAAGTAGTGATGGCGATAGTCTGTTCAAAGCAACTGCAACTTAGGGTACACAATAATTACCACTGATTTAAATTGAGCATTTCATACTTTGGGGGAGATTCACTAAGCGGTGATAAAGAGGTGATAAAGTGGAGATGACTTCTATAGTTTATCGCTTCCCCAATTCATATGTTATTCTAAGGAGCCAATGCACTAAGATTTCTTAAAGGGATAGTAATACTTCGTTTTATCTTTATTTTATTTTGTAGGCATTAAAAAAACATGAATAACGATATAAGTCTTATCTCTCAAACCTTTATGGTTTGAGAGATATTCACAAGCAAAGTATCCCCCCCCCGTTCAACCAGATCAGAAGGAAGGTGCCCAGGTAGACTGCAGAGAGGGACAATCTTCAATTAAGATAAGGGGAAAAACCTGAAAAACTTGTCAAGGGGGGCAGGACTTTCATTGTTCTCATAGGAAGAAGATTGTCCCCTGCTGTTATCTGTCTTGTCTATGGACTGCAGTCCACATCTGAGAAGAGATGACTTACACTAGGTAAAAGGGGCGGGAGGGGAAACTTTGCTTGTGAATATCTCTTAAACCATAAAGGTTTGAGAGATAAGACTTATATCATTCTTCATGTTTTTTTAATGCCTACAAAATAAAATAAAGTTAAAACGAAGTATTACTATCCCTTTAATCTTCGGAGATCTTATTGCCTAGGCTCTATAGAATAACATAGGAACTGGAGAAGTGATATCACTGCAGACATTATCTCCACTTTATCACCTCTTAGTAAATCTCCCTCTAGCATTCAAGGGGGTGAAACCACCATTTAAATCAATAAGGATTCTGGAAATTTGTGCTTTTTTATGCTTTGATAATACGTTAGTAAGGATTATACACGTAAGTACCCAAAAGCTAATTGGTAGCAAAAACAACATTTTTTTTTTTTAATAAAGGTGGAAATATGACATGTTCATCTTTGTTTTATTTCAATTCTTCGATGCAAGACATGTCTCCTACACATTGGTGGTGGTAGAGGGTAGAAATCAACCAGCTCAGATCATCTCATCCCCCTATACAATGGCAAAAAAATCATGCGGCTTCTCTTCAGGGTAATATGAGAGCATATCATCGCATTAAATATACTGCTTATCTGTATCTAAAAACAATATGTAATTGTATATAATGTTTTATACTGTTTTTCTATTTTGTGTAATTATCTAAATTCTTACTGTAAAAGCTCTCCGCGATATACTTGAAAACGAGAAAAAATCTCATTGTATTTTTCTTGGTAAAACATTTTCTAAATAAATAAATTAGAACATGCCGGTGCATAACAGCCAGTATTAACCCTTTGAGTGCCAGAGTGGTACGGAACACATCGCTTTGCAATACGTTCTGTACCCATCTGGCACTCAAAGGGTTAAGCCGGTTCTGGCTCTTAAAGGGATAGTAATACTCCGTTTTATCTTTATTTTATTTTGTAGGCATTAAAAAAACATGAAGAACGATATAAGTCTTATCTCTCAAACCTTTATGGTTTAAGAGATATTCACAAGCAAAATATCCCCCCCTGTTTCAGCCAGATCAGAAGGGAGGTGCCCAGGTAGACTGCAGAGAGGGATAATCTTCAATTAAGATAAGGGAAAAACCTGAAAAACTTGTCAAGGGGGACAGGGCTTTCATTGTTCTCATAGGAAGAAGATTGTCCCCTTCTGTTATCTGTCTGGTCTATGGACTGCATTCCACATCTGAGAAGAGATGGCTTACACTAGGTAAAAGGGGCGGGAGGGGAAACTTTGCTTGTAAATATCTCTTAAACCATAAAGGTTTGAGAGATAAGATAAAGATAAAATAAAGATAAAACGAAGTATTACTATCCCTTTAAGGACTGGTGACTTTACCGGCATGTCATGGAATTCCTCTCGGGAACCCTGGACTCCATTAAGAAAAAAAAACCAAACAAAAATGATCTGTGGTCCTTAACAGCCACCCACGTGCCAGAACGGGCGTTCATTAAGGGGTTAATGTAAGCAAGCCCTGAATGCCTCACCCATAACATGCAGTAGAAATTGAGTAATTAGCAATTTGTTCTACTCCTTGTTAGCACACAGTGAAAAATAAGGTGCAGAGAAATGTCACCCCCTTAACTGCCCATACAATCCCCCACTGCCAGCCCATTGTATCAAATGGCACAAAATGGAAAGAATAGCTCATTGCATAAGGGAGGAACATCTATAAACACAATTCTTACCTTGATCTTCAGTGTATCAACATGCCCACAAGTATTGTCAGGTTCACAATTAAAGGAAATATAATTCACACAACCAAAAATTTGTTGTAAATATCCATTAAAGAGACTTTTTTTTCTGTCTTTCTTCTGACCTGCCAGTTAGATTATGATGCTAATTGTGGTTTCCTGCCAGCAATAAAATGTTAAATCTTTTGGTTATTTTTTTGTTTTTGTTGATGATCACAAACGTTCAGACACTTAAAATAGAACGCAGGGCACAAGTTGTTTTCAAAATTCAGAATGTATTCACCCGTCTCTCAAGGAGGACACACATTTAATCTCTGGTTGTAAAATTGATAGTCGCACACAATGCTTTCAACAGGAAACAACTGTAGGTTACGTAGACAGACTCAAATAACCCACCAAGGTCTAAACTACACAGAAGAGTTATTTCTGAGAAATGGGAAATGTCTATTTTCAGATCCAGAAAAATATTTATATGTTCAGTTCTGGTGTCATTTGCAACATCTTTAATTTAATGAGAGTTACTGTGTGAATATTATTTTCTATACGTGCTCTATATACACTGTGTGCACAATTATTAGGCAAGTTGAATTTTTGAGGATTCATTTTATTATTGAACAACTACAGTGCTCTCCGTCAATCCAAAATGTTAAGAAACCTTAAACCTGAATATTTAAGAAAATAAACGTGAGGTTTTGGCTTTCTTAGGAAAATATCTATGTGTGCACATTTATTGGGCAACTATTAGTGTGCAGAATTATTTTGCATCTAAATGAAAAACGATAATTTTCCCATCTTACGTGTTTATTTTCATCTATTAAAGTAAGAATACTAAACAAACAACTCAAAATTTAGAATAAACATTTGTGACATTTCCAAAAAAAATCATTGACCAGTATAGTCACCCTATAGTCTTTTTAATAACAGTCATAAGCCTTCCATTCGGTCTGTCAGTTTCTTGATCTTTTTGTGCAGCAGCAACCACAGCCACCCAGACACTGTTCAGAGAGGTGTACTGTTTTCCTTCAGCGTAAATCTGCCATTTAAGAAGGGCCCACAAGTTCTCAATAGGGTTTGGGTCAGGTGAGGAAGGGGGCCATGTCATTATTCTATCATCTTTAAGGCCTTTACTGGCTAGCCACACAGTGGAGTACTTCGATGCATGCAATGGAGCATTGTCCTACATAAAAATTATGGTCTTCTTGAAAGATGCAGACTTTTTCCTGTACCACTGCTTGAAGAAAGTGTCTTCTAAAAACTGGCAGTAGGTTTGGGAGTTGAATTTGAGTCCATATTTAACCCAAAATGGTCCAACTAGCTCATCGTTGATAATACCAGCCCATACCAGTACCCCTCCTCCATCTTGCTGGTGTCTGAGTCGAAGTAGAGCTCTGTGCCCATTACTGATCCAGCCACGGGCCCATCCATCTAGACCGTCAAGAGTCACTCTCATCTTATCAGTCCATAAAACCTTTGAAAAATCTGTCTTCAGATATTTCTTGGCCCAATCTTGATGTTTCAACTTATGTGTCTTATTCAGTGGTGGTCGGGTTTCAGCCTTTCTTACCGTGGCCTGAGCACTGAACACCTACTACCTCTGGACACTCCAGGTAAGTTGCAGTTCAGGAATATGACAGCACTGGAGGATAATGGGTTCCTGGTAGCTTCTTGTTTGATTCTTCTCAAACCTCTGGCAGTTAATTTGCATCTTTTTTTCTAAACACGTTTCTTGCGACCCTGTTGACTATTTGCAACAAAACATTTACAATATCTTAGCAATTTCAAGAGTGCTGCATCCCTCTGAAAGACATTTTACAGTTTTTGACCTTTAAGAGTCGGTTATCTCTCTTTTTCTGCCCATTTTGCCTGAGGAAATGAAGCTGCCTAATAATTATGCATACCTTGACATAGGGTGTTCATCTCCTTAAGCCACACCCTTTCTCATTACACAAATACACGTCACATGATATGATTAAATCTAATAAGCATTCAAGTGTATACAGCTTGGAGTTAGAAAATCCGCATAAAAATGATGATATGGTCAAAATACTCACTTGCCTAATAATTGTGCACACAGTGTAAATGATTACTTGTCTAAAAATAGTAAATTTTTTTAAATGTGTAGTAAATATTTTTTGCTTGAGCTATACTTAGTCCTCACCAGTCAGGGCTTGGTAGACAATGAAATCATAATCTTGATGACTCATGTCTGGAGTATCATGGTGTCCTCCTACAGTCTTTCAAAATCTGTAGAAAAGAATAGGTTCCCAAGACATAGTTCTTGGTTACAACAGAAGTAATGTGACTGAATGAAGTCAGCCCTCAACCTCTCTCAGTACCAAGGTTAATCTTCTCACTGTCCCTTAGTACCCCAGGATACATAAGCAGGTAAGAGCTCAGGGCAGGCACAACAGGTTCATAATCAAGTAGACTAGCTGTGGTTCAGTACCTAGAATAACATTAAGGAACAGCAGCACAGCCAACAGTTGAGAGAGAAAAGTCTATGAAGAGGCAAAGGAAGGAAGGAAATGGCCTAGGTGGCAGCATCAAAAACTGCACTGGAATCAATGTCATAATTGTGACAAGTCCCTGTGCCCCAACCAGGCACACCTGTCCGAACAGCTTCTTCTCAGAAGCCAAACCACCGGTGTCAGCCTGATCTTGCAGATTTGGTCCGCTACCCCAGGAACATCAGACGACACATGGTGCTTGAGGTAAAAACAGGGACTCCTTTATTTGGACACACACAGGGTTTATATATATATGTCTGTGAACACAGTCAACCAATAGCAGATGAGATTCACAAAATCCCTAATCTTACTGGGACTTAATTATGGTAACACACAACAGAATACAAACACATAATCCTTCTATTAGATCTGCTAAGGTAATTACATTTACATCAGTGACTGATATAATACAGTCGGTTTCACAAAGCAACAAATGAAAGCACATAACCCCAGGAACTTACTTTGCATATAAACAATAACATAGCACACAATGGGTGAAGCAATAGGACATTTGACTCCCAGTCTCCAGATACTGTCCCAGGTAACCACTGCCCCACCCCCAATAAGTAATAGAGTCTCAGGCCTGGTGCCACTTTGGAGTCCAGCCGACACCCTTCTCCATCTTGTGGTTTGGCCCATGCTTCTGTATAGCCAAATGGCCGCTCCCAGTCCAGGCCCCGCAAAACCAAAAGAGCCCCTGGTTCACTAGTGACGGCGTTCTGTCACATATCTCCCCCCAGGTCAAATCTGGCAGACCTGGCTTGACCCTAACGGGTTCGCCGGATGCTGTCCGGACAGCCCAATAAAATCCACATGTCCTCCCATTGAGTTCGTTGGGGTAGACCTCTCTCTCTGAGTAGGCGGCCCACCTTTGGAGTGTGGTCTTGTGGCAGCCTTCAAGGGTAGTGGAGGCCCATCCCGTAGTCCGTGGGTGAGAGGCCGGTCTCTGCACCTTTACAGTAGGTCAGCAGTTTTAGTTCCATCAGCAGGCATGGGGAACCACTGACTTGTACTGGGTGGGTTGGAGTCTCTTGTACTGCAGGGCTCAAAATTTCCACTCGCCACCAGTGGTACCCCTAACAGGAGGGCTAAGGGGTTTTCATTGTCTGGGCCATGCAGCTGTCCCTTTCCAGCCTCAATACCACAATTTCCGGGCCCAGACTTCTCAGGCCTCTCAGCAGGCACAAGTCTTTCTCCAATCCCCCACCCACAATCAACAAAAGGCACAGGCCCACTTGGCTCTGGGCCAGCTGTCCAGCATTCCTGGGGACCCCAGGGGGCGACCACAGTCTCCTCCAACTGTATTGGGCAACAGTCCCCCAGGGCTGAATCTGTAAAATTATTTTCTTCCTGAACTGTCACAGTGGGAAGGCAAAGACAAGTGTTACTCTGCCTGGCTGCCAGAGCTTCAGCTGGATCTCCCCCACTCACATGGCCATCGGTACTTAAGGCCAGCGGCGCTCTGACCCGTAGCCAGCTCTTCCGCTGGGGGTGGAGCCAGTGGGAACTGCAGTCACATCCACTATGCCACGAACATCAGGTAGCTCCACGTGCTCTGGAGACTTCTGATGCCCGAGGCCTAGCAGGGCTGGAAATTTCTCTTCCGGCTCCCCCAATGACGTACATCCATTTATTGGGGGGTACTGGACCAGCTACAGCTCCTTCATTAAGGGATTTGGAATCTGGGCCAGCTGTCCCGCATCCTTGTGTGGCAGGTGTGACCTTGGTCCCATCCACACCCGCTGGCTTGATGTCTTCCCAGGACCAGTCTATCAGATCTGCTATTTCTGGAGCTGGTTTTGGGTTAGGTGGTACCGTGACTAGGGTCTCTTGCCCTGGGTGTTAGAGGTCTGAGTCAGACACCCAGCCTCCCTGCTCTCCAGGTATGGAGACCACAGTCCTGTCTGCACTGTCAGATTCAGGTGTCTCGTCTCCTGCTTCCATGGACTCTATTGGCAAGGAGAAGTTATGCTCGAACAGTTCGAGATAGTCCGCCTCGAGGTACTACTCCTGGTACACTAGCCACTTGAGATCCGGCTCCAGGGCTAGCACCTCCGACTGTGCCAGTCTCTCCTACCTCTTGGCTTGGATATCCCAGAACCTGTCAAGGTTTGGCTGAGCTGCTCTTACTCTGCTGCTTGATTCTGCTGTCTCAGCTAATCTAGAGCTTTGCTATCCATTGCTACTGCCTTCCCTGTTCTGAGTGTGGCTGAATCAGTTGACCTCTCTGTGATTGCTCATCTGACTGCTATCATCCAACCCTCCCAGGGCATTTAAAGCAGTTTGGCTCACTTCCTTATTGTCCTTGTGTTTGCTTCTGGCTGCAAGAGTGTTCTACTGAGTTCTTGATTTCCTGTGCATGACCTGGCTTCCTCTGACATCTCTTCTGGTTCCTGACTCCTGGATTGTTCCTGACATCACTGATCTCAGTATTCCTGACCTCGGCTTGGCTGAGTACCTTTCTTGGTTCCTGAACCTGGTGTGTGTTTTGGTTTACTCTTCTGGATCACAATTTTGCTTTGTTTGCTTTTGTTATTTTAATAAAGGTGTTTTGCACTTTACATTTTTGTGTCTGTCTGATTCCTGGTCCGTAACAGTACACAAGGGCATGAATTCAGAAGGCACAGGCAATCCACTGAATATTTTTTTCAGGCTGGATCAGGTAGACCAGAGCATAGACCAGTTTGCGTTAGCCCTCCCGACTTTGTTACTCCGTACTGCGCATCTGGCTCCACTTCCTCAGCAACCTCCAACACAGTCTGTCCCTATAGCTGCTGCCACCCCTGCTCCAGCTGTCAATAGTGATTCCAGTGTTGTGAGAGGCATGACTGGGTCCGCTCTGCTTCCCCAGCATTATGGGGGCGACCCTAACCAGAGCAGAGGTTTCCTGAACCGGGTCGGTATCTATCTGGAGATGGTACCACAGTCCTTTCCATCTGATAGGAGTAAGGTGGGCCTTGTGATTTCCTTACTCTCTGACAGGGCCTTGTCATGGGCTAATCACCTCTGTGAGACACAGAAACCTATCGTGTAGAATTACCGTGAGTTTGTGGCATCCTTTAAAAGAGTATTTGATATACTGGGCAGCTCCAGCTCAGCTGTCAAGCAACTAATGTCCATCCAGCTGGGTACAAGAATGGTTTCGGATTATGCCATAGGTTGTTTGGAATAATGAGGCTCTCATGGCTGCTTTCTCTAATGGGCTTTCAGATACAGTTAAAGATGAGATTGCAGCCCAGGACCTACCCAGAGATTTAGAGGAACTGGTCTCATATTGCATCTTGATTGACTCATGTATCCATGAGAGACCTTCCTTCAGGGAGCTCCTGCAGAGGCATTCCATCCATTTAGCCCCAAGCTTTTCGTTCCCAACCACGCCTCCCTCTCCTCCTGCGCCTCCTAGTCTCGATACCTCAGGCGATGTGAAGCCCATGCGGCTTGGGTTCACTCACCTTTTGGTTGATGAAAGGGCCTTTAGGAGGAGGGAGAGCCTGTGCCTTTACTGCGGTAAGGCAGGTCATATGCTCCGAATTTGCCCCACACATCCGAGAAACGCCCGCACCTAAGGTCCTGTAGGGTACAGACCGTAGGTGGTGTCTCAGCATCTGCGGCTATCCAGAGGGATAAACCTCTAGTCTCCGTTGGGCTCTCATGGGGGGAGTGTTCCATTATTTCAGAGGAACTTATTGACTCTGGTGCAGCAGGCCTCTTTATAGACAGTGTCTTCATCCAGAAGCACTCCATTCCATTCAGCTCCATACCACTCCACTTGCAATTGAGGCGATTGATGGCAGACCCCTAAAGCCACCGCAGATTATGCACAAAACCGTTCCTTTGTCTGTGGCTGTAGGAGCTCTCCATCAAAAACCTTACAATTCCAGGTGATCCACTCTCCTCACTATCCTTAGGTCCTGGGTTATCCATGGTTGCACAGACACAATCCCATGTTCGATTGGGCAAGGGCCGAAGTCATGGCATGGTCACCCAACTGTTCCAAGACATGCCTAGCAAAAGTGGTGAAGGTGTGAACCACATCCCCGGTGTCTTCGCTGCCTGAAGAGTACCAAGAGTTCTGTGATGTATTTGATAAGGGCCGGGCTGGTGAGCTACTGCCTCACCACCTATACGATTGTATCATTGAATTGCAACCGGGGGCCATACCCCCTCGAGGTCGCCTAACCTCTTTCTGTCACGGAGAATAAGGCCATGGAGGGGTATGTTGCAGATGCACTGTCCCGGAGGTTCATCTGCAAGTCCTCCTCTCCCTCTGGGGCTGGAATCTTCTTCATGAAGAAAAAGAGTGGAGAATGGAGACCCTGTATCGATTACAGGGGGCTCAACCGTATCGCGGTCAAAAACTCCTACCTTATTCCACCTACTACCAAGCTATTCGATTGATTTAAAGGGTTCAAGGTGTTCATCAAGCTCGACCTGCGAGGGGCATACAATTTGGTATGGATGAAGGAGGGCCACGAATGGAAAACCGCGTTTAACACAAGGAGCAGGCATTATGAATACCTCATAATGCCCTTCGGTCTCTGTAATGCTCCCGCGATTTTCCAGGAATTCTTAAATGGCGTCCGCCAGGACATGCTCCAGCAATGCGTGGTGGTATATTTAGATGACATTCTGATCCATTCTGCCTCCATGGAAAGCCAACACAGATGCAGCCCGAGTTCTGCAAAAATTAAGAGATAATAATCTATTTTGCAAATTAGAAAAGTGTGAGTTCCACCACAAACAGGTCACCTTCTTGAGGTATGTAATTTCAGAGGTCGGTTTCACTATGGACCCTGAGAAACTCTCTGCTATTCTTGAGTGGCCGCGACCCGTAGGTCTCCATTCCCTTCAAAGTTTCCTCGGGTTCGCCAATTACTACAGGAAATGTTTCCATAATTTTTCCTTTATAATAAAACCCCTTAGCGACATGACCAAAAAAGACGGTAACTCCACGCACTGTTCTATGGAAGCCATCAAAGCATTTTATGCATTAAAAGTCGCCTGTGCCGCAGCACACATTTTGGCACACCCAAAACCCGAGCTTCCATTCATACTTGAGGTTGATGCGTCTGAGACAGGAGTAGGCCCCCTCCTGTCTCAACGTTCTACACCTGAAGGCCAGTTGCCCCCATGTGGGTATTTCTCGAAGAAGCTAAGTTCAGCGGAGTGCAACTACGAAATTGGTGACCGTGAGTTGCTGGCAATAATATGCGCTCTAAAAGAATAGAGGCATTTGCTGGAGGGAACTTCAGTGCCAATCCTAATCCTCACAGATCATAAAAACCTCACATACCTGTCCGAAGCTAAGCGTTTGGCTCCAAGACAGCATTATTACTGGCTGTCACCTGATGCTATAAGCTAGTGTTGTCCGCTGTTGGTGTTGGAAGGGAAACCCAGTGAGGAGTCATATAGTCTTTGCTCTGCCCTTTTGTCCACATACACACTTTTCAGCCCTTTGCCCACCACACTAACCACCTGCTTGTACAAATCAAGCCACCCTGGAAAAATAACTATGGCTTGGGATATGCCAGTGTGAAGCTGCACATGACATCAGTTCTCTGAAACCGCAGTTTTCTACAAAAGAATACGGCAGCATGTCCACTGCCAACATTTTGGCAATATTGCCACTCTACAGGCGTACTTTGGGATTGTTTTTGTGAAGTTTTTGACTCCTTCCCAGGAACTCAGTCAATGTGGGTTGGCAGGACATGGCAGAAGAACCCTGGAAGTTTATTGCTTTAACAACATGACTAAAGGAGATGGGGGTGGTGGTGGAGATAGAGGAAGCATGTGTGTGCAGTCTATCACTCTTGCCATCTCCTACAACAATGCCAGAGTCATCATACTCCTCTGAGGCAGGCACCATAGGTGTTATTTGGAGTGAACTAACAGTTGGCAGTAGCACACTCTCTGACACTTAAATAGCTCAACTACTTATTTTTTCTGCCCCAAAGTCCTGGTAACTTAGAGTGCTTCTGCTGTTGCTAGTTGAGGCACCTTTGACCTGCTGATACTGTGTCAGACCTGTGGTTGTGCCGGTTCACTTTTGAAATGTCGCATTAAAAAGATCGTGTGGCTACACGCAGCATTAAGCAAGTTGCAGTGATTAAAAGAGCAACATAAGAATCTCACCCTGTATATAAGCGTGAGATTCTCCTGTCTCCACATGAAAGGTAGCTGCTGCTGAAACCATGGCATAATACTTACCCATCTTCACTGCCCATGATCAAAAAAGATACCAACAGATAAAACATGTTACACATTACATAAAACATAAATAAAGTACCACTTGCCTGTTGGTATCAGCAGCCTGCAATTTCACATTACTTTAAAAGGGACTATTAGCCCGTTGACCAGTATTAATGACAGACACAAAAACCCCAGAGCTGTAGTCAGTGTCCATCTCCACACACATGTGGATAATGAGAAGCATCATGTGACCCTCTCGGTTCTTCGCTTCCCCTGCAGGTTGGTCTGTACGCCTGGAGTTCAGAGCTGGCCTGAAAAACATTGCTAATACCTTGATGGTTAAAGCCCTGCGGGAGCGCCCCAACTCAGTTGCATGGCAGCTGTACCAGTCCTGTTCTGTGCCAGCAAATCTAGACCTGTTGTAACCTTTTGAGTGCCGGAATGGTACGCAATGCGTTACTCATCACCCTGCCACGTAAAGGTTTGAGAATGTGTAAAAAAAAAAATTAGACTCTTTTTGTGTCTGTCATTAATACTGGTCGATTGTATGCATTATTGATCTCCGTTATACAGTTGGGTCCTTATGACTTTATTCACAAGCTGGTTTCCAAAGCTCTTGAGCATTTACGGGGTTAATAGTCAATTTTAAAGTAATATGAATTTGCAGGCTGCTGATACCAACAGGCAAGTAGTACTTTATGTGTTATGTAATGTGTAACATGTTTTATCTGTGGGTATCTTTTTCATTGCGGACAGTGAAGATGGATAAGGGTTATGGGACATGTAGTGCTATCAAACCAGGGCCGGACTGGCCTACCGGGATACCAGGAAAATTCCCGGTAGGCCTCCTGCACTGGGCTTCCCTGGGGCTGCTTTACCAACAGCAATGCCAGTCTGTGGCCGCAAGGTGACAGGATCGCGGCCGTAAGAGTAGAAGGACCTCTCCACCATCCTCCAAGCCGTGTCTAGTGTCACTGTGTCAGTGGAGGCAGGCCGGGTTTAGCCAGTGACGTCAGACGCAGCGTGAAGAGGAGCACTGTGTCTGCGCACTGGGTAGGCCACCCACACCTAAGTTAAGCACGCACTATAGAGAGAGAGCTGAGCGGGAGCAGAGACAGAGAGTCAGCAGATACGACAGGCAAGAGGGGGAAACAGGTACAGGCAATTCTCCTAATTACCAAATCCAGGGTTCTCTCACTGCTGGTATATGATTTAGAAGGGGGTATAATCGGGATTTATATAAATGTGTACACTGTAGGACTTCTCCTAATGACTAAATCCAGGGGAGATCAAGAGGGGGAGAAAGGCAAAAGGTGGATCAAGTGAGCCAAGAGGGGGCATCAAGAGCAGGTGAAAGAGGCAGAGGGGGGGTCAAGAAAAGGAGACAAAAGGAGGGGGGATCAGGAGGGGGAGAAAGAGTCAAAAGGGTGGGATCAAGAACAAGAAAAAAATGCCATTATGCTATGGGGCTGGTATAATGACGCAATGCTATGGGGCTGGTAAGCAATTTTTTCCAGGGCTGGTTTTTATTCCCAGTCCGGCCCTGTATCAAACCATACTTAATTATCAAAAAGAGAGAAAAGTATTATAAAGGTGCGCTCTTATGAGTGGTTTTTAAAATAAAATAACTTTATTAATGTTTAAATAAAATCCAAAGACAAAACAAAGCCAATGATTATTTTAGAATAGCTCAGATCTGTAGCTCCTGGATAACTGATAAATGTTTAACAATATAACCAAGGGGACAAAAGTCAGCTCATAAACTGTATCTTACAATATATTGGATATAAAGTCTTATACAATAAGAGCCTAAATTGTTCCCTGATCCATATTGTGCATACAATAAGTCTATGGATCTCTGAGTGTTCACAAGATGTATAGATGGGGGACAGGTATGTCTATGAAAATGTATCAGCTTTATATGAGAGCTCACACAGATCCATCGGATACTCTTTTCTCTCTTTTTGGTAACTAAGTATAGTTTAAAATCTTGCGGTTGCACCTACAGAATACTTTCAATCTACATTGAAGCATATATGTGAGTTTTGGCCATCTTTATATCTTAGGGGTCACCACACATCCCCCTTAAAAAAATTAAAAATTAAAGGGGTATAATTACTAATATATGATCAGCAGATAATTACTAGACTGTGTTGTTTCATCTATTTAAGTAATATCAAATCAGGCTATGTTTCAGCAGCAGCAACCTTTCATGTGGCCAAATGAGAATCTCACTCTGATATGTAGGGCGAGATTCTCATGTCACCCTTTTAATCACTGCAACGTGCTTAATGTGGCGTGTAGCTGCACTATCTTTTTAATGTGATGTTTTAAAGAGATGCTGGTTGCATTAGGTGGGATCTCATAGAGAAGGTGCCTAGGTGTGAGCCTGATTTCCCCCTGCTCATGAGCTTTTTGCACAGACAACAGATAGCAACATGCTTAACTTGAGGATCCTGCTGTGGACTTCATGGACTGAGGGGTTCCTGAGGTGCTGCTGGGGCTAAATGTTGATGCAATTCTACTGCTACTACTAGGTATCAAATGTGAAGCACTTCTGGCAGCAGAGGCATATCTAACATTGTGGATGTTAATAACCTGTGTTGCTGCTGTTGTTGCTGATGCTTGGTACTCAACACAGGTGTGTGTAGCTGAGTGGGACTTGGACTTTGAAGAGGTGATGATGCTGATGACGACTGATGGGGTGACTGTGTGCTTTTTAACATCTTTGCTTGTCCAGGGTCAGGCTTTCCAATGCTTTTCTCAAACAATTTATAGACAGACACAGTGCTCCTTTTCAGTAGTGGAAGATTCAGCCTTTGCCTTTCTGCTAACTTTATGGCCCTGTCATCATCCTCACTCTCAATTTCATATGTATCTGAACAAGAGAAGGATGCTGGAGGGATATATTCTAGATCTGCATCATCATCAGTCATCATTAGGTCATTGTCATAGTGCCTTACCTCGGCCTGCGCCATTTGGCCTGGAGCAGGGGTCTGGACTGACCCTCTGGTGTCACTAGCCACATCCCTCTCTGCATGCTGCCTGGTTGCGTCTGGTTCCTTGTAACTGACATCAGGAATCAGGCACTTGCCTGGACGCCTGTTATAGGCCCAACCTGGAGGACCTAATTGATCCCACCTTCTCCTTCTCCTTTATAAACTTCTCTGGGCCTGTGTATCATTACCCTTATGTTGTTTTTCAGTGCAGTTCTAGTTCCAGTTGTTCTTGTATCCTGTGTATGACCTGGCTTGTCTGACTATCCATTCTGGTGCTGACCTGTGGCTCTGTCTGACCATTCTCTCTGTGCGCTCTATTTGTCTTGACATCCAATCTGGTGCAGACCTGTGGCTCTGGCTGACTACTCTCTCCATGTATGACCCTGGCTTGTCTGACTATCCATTCTGGTGCTGACCTGGAGCTCTGTCCTAGTATCCTCCCAGTGTAGCTTACTCCTAGTGGACATCCTATCTGGTGCAGACCTGTGGCTCTGGCTAACTACCTGCTCCGTGTTTGAACCTGGCTTGTCTGACTATCCTAGCTGGTTCTGACCTATGGCTCTGTCTGTTCACTCCGCTGTGTGGCTCCGTTCCCCACAGACATCCATCTTGGTGCAGACCTGGGGCTCTGGCAGACTCCGGCTTTACTGACTGCAAGTGTGAGTCAGTAGTCTCCATTGTTGCCATCCTTACTGGAGACGAGCTCTTCATTATTAACTGCAGGCGTTAGTCTGTAGTCTCCCTTGTTGCTAAGTTACGGGAGACTGTAGGTTC
This sequence comes from Rhinophrynus dorsalis, assembly GCA_037306005.1. Classification (NCBI taxonomy): domain Eukaryota; kingdom Metazoa; phylum Chordata; class Amphibia; order Anura; family Rhinophrynidae; genus Rhinophrynus; species Rhinophrynus dorsalis. Next base: position 536,001,151 of record CM074720.1, read on the forward strand.
TGTGTTGCGTTTCACCTATTACCCTGAGACTACTAGTTGGCTCTGGCCTAGTCTCCAGCAGTTGTGGTTGACCCTTTGGCAGGCTCCTATTTCTGATAGAGTCTCTAGCCTCTCCAGTCAGCCTCTGCTTATATAGTATCATTATTATTTGCCTACTATTTATTATTCTTATAAAGGTGATTTTAACTATATAGTCTGACTCCTTGCCTTGTTTTGCAAACCGTAACAGTCATTATCAGTAGCATCAGCATCACTTGCCAATTCTAACCCACTACCCTTATATTCCTCTAAGCTTTTAGAGGTCTCAAACAACTTCTTTTTACTTTTACTTTTACTGTAACAAAGAGCGCTACTGCTTTCAGGATAGGTGTTTTGGTGCATGTTTGTCTCACTATCTGATACAGCAGACAGTTCAGCTGCTACACCTTCCTCTATTACACTACTGCCAACATCACCAATTGAATGCGACTTGTTGTCATCGTCACTGTTCTTGTTATATGATTCTTTTTTTGTACTGGCATTGGTGATGCTGAAAGTTTTGCTGGGACCTTGATAAACTGCATTATCCCTTGGAGGAGAGGCATAATCATAATTTATTGCACACACTGCAGCAACCATTTCTGCACTCAGTTTTTGAACTACTCCTTTACTCTCACTTCCCTGCACTGCTCCACCTTTCACCCTCCCCCTGCCCCTTATGCGTTTGCTGGACATTACTCAAATACTGTGTGTGTTTTTACTCTACAGTGAACAACACAACTGATGGAGTGTGATGTCTTGCTTTAGTCTAGTCAGCTGTCTGTCACCTGAGTTGTTTGTTTATTTCTTTATTCTTTTTTATTTATATTTATATTTTTTTATTTATTTTTAATTATTATTATTTTGTTTAGGTTGTCCACCCTGTCTTATATTATAACTGAAAAACAAACTCAACAACATCTTTCCCCAAACTTCCCCAGCACAGAGACAATAACAGCAGGATTAGCAAGCAAATGGAATTTTGGGGTATTTGGGTTCAACCTCCTTCCTCCCTTCTTGCTGCTCTGAGGTGTTATCTGGTATATGAACTGCAGTTTCTAGTCTGGTATCTGGTATTTGAGCTGCAGTCCCTAGTCTGTTATCTGGTATATGAACTGTAGCCCCAGTCTGTTATCTGGTATATGCACTGCAGCCCCTATCTGGTATATGAACTGCAGCCCCTAGTCTGTTATCTGGTATATCAACTGCAGTCCCTAGTCTGTTATCTGGTATATGAACTGCAGCCCCTAGTCTGTTATCTGGTATATGAACTGCAGTCCCTAGTCTGTTATCTGGTATATGAACTGCAGTCCCTAGTCTGTTATCTGGTATATCAACTGTAGCCCCTAGTCTGTTATCTGGTATATCAACTGCAGCCCCTAGTCTGTTATCTGGTATATGAACTGCAGCCCTAGTCTGTTATCTGATATATCAACTGCAGCCCCTAATCTGTTATCTGGTATATGAACTGCAGTGCCTAGTATGTTATCTGGTATATGAACTGCAGTGCCTAGTATGTTATCTGGTATATGAACTGCAGCCCCTAGTATGTTATCTGGTATATCAACTGCAGTCCCTAGTCTGTTATCTGGTATATCAACTGCAGCCCCTAGTCTGTTATCTGGTATATCAACTGCAGTCCCTAGTCTGTTATCTGGTATATCAACTGCAGCCCCTAGTCTGTTATCTGGTATATGAACTGCAGTCCCTAGTCTGTTATCTGGTATATGAACTGCAGTCCCTAGTCTGTTATCTGGTATATCAACTGTAGCCCCTAGTCTGTTATCTGGTATATGAACTGCAGCCCCTAGTCTGTTATCTGATATATGAACTGCAGCCCCTAGTCTGTTATCTGGTATATGAACTGCAGTGCCTAGTATGTTATCTGGTATATGAACTGCAGTGCCTAGTATGTTATCTGGTATATGAACTGCAGCCCCTAGTATGTTATCTGGTATATCAACTGCAGTCCCTAGTCTGTTATCTGGTATATCAACTGCAGCCCCTAGTCTGTTATCTGGTATATCAACTGCAGTCCCTAGTCTGTTATCTGGTATATCAACTGCAGCCCCTAGTCTGTTATCTGGTATATGAACTGCAGCCCTAGTCTGTTATCTGGTATATGAACTGCAGCCCCTAGTCTGTTATCTGGTATATGAACTGCAGTCCCTAGTATGTTATCTGGTATATGAACTGCAGCCCCTAGTCTGTTATCTGGTATATGAACTGCAGCCCCTAGTCTGTTATCTGGTATATGAACTGCAGCCCCTAGTATGTTATCTGGTATATGAACTGAAGCCCCTTGTCTGTTATCTGTTATATGAACTGCAGCCCCTAGTCTGTTATCTGGTATATGAACTGCAGCCCCTAGTCTGTTATCTGGTATATGAACTGTAGCCCCTAGTCTGTTATCTGGTATATGAACTGCAGCCCCTAGTCTGTTACCTGGTATACGAACTGCAGTCCCTAGTCTGTTATCTGGTATATGAACTGCATCCCCTAGTCTGTTATCTGGTATATGAACTGCAGCCCTAGTCTGTTATCTGGTATATGAACTGCAGTCCCTAGTCTGTTATCTGGTATATGAACTGCAGCCCCTAGTCTGTTATCTGGTATATGAACTGCAGTCCCTAGTCTGTTATCTGGTATATGAACTGCAGTCCTAGTCTGTTATCTGGTATATGAACTGCATCCCCTAGTCTGTTATCTGGTATATGAACTGCAGCCCTAGTCTGTTATCTGGTATATGAACTGCAGTCCCTAGTCTGTTATCTGGTATATGAACTGCAGTCCCTAGTCTGTTATCTGGTATATGAACTGCAGTCCCTAGTCTGTTATCTGGTATTTGAGCTGCAGCCCCTAGTCTGTTATCTGGTATATGAACTGCAGTCCCTAGTCTGTTATCTGGTATATGAACTGCATCCCCTAGTCTGTTATCTGGTATATGAACTGCAGCCCTAGTCTGTTATCTGGTATATGAACTGCAGTCCCTAGTCTGTTATCTGGTATATGAACTGCATCCCCTAGTCTGTTATCTGGTATATGAACTGCAGCCCTAGTCTGTTATCTGGTATATCAACTGCAGCCCCTAGTCTGTTATCTGGTATATGAACTGCAGCCCTAGTCTGTTATCTGGTATATGAACTGCAGTCCCTAGTCTGTTATCTGGTATATGAACTGCAGTCCCTAGTCTGTTATCTGGTATATGAACTGCAGTCCCTAGTCTGTTATCTGGTATTTGAGCTGCAGCCCCTAGTCTGTTATCTGGTATATGAACTGCAGTCCCTAGTCTGTTATCTGGTATATGAACTGCATCCCCTAGTCTGTTATCTGGTATATGAACTGCAGCCCTAGTCTGTTATCTGGTATATGAACTGCAGTCCCTAGTCTGTTATCTGGTATATGAACTGCATCCCCTAGTCTGTTATCTGGTATATGAACTGCAGCCCTAGTCTGTTATCTGGTATATCAACTGCAGCCCCTAGTCTGTTATCTGGTATATGAACTGCAGCCCTAGTCTGTTATCTGGTATAGTGGGAAGAGGAGGTCATTTCCCTCTGCACCGTCACACACAAGTTATTGTCTCCCCTAAAAGCAAGTGTACACTCTTTACTCCTTTTACTGTTCCACCTTAACCCCTTGGGAGCTAAAAGGTCATCTGAGCATTGATTTGCTAGTAATTGTAGAACTCTAGCATCTACATTTTCCAATCCATATGTAGTTTAAATTATGGAAATTGGGGCTAAGGATAACCTTTGCAATTGCATAGAAAACAGGGGACAGTAAATGGACAATTCTCCAATACAGTTAAGGTGGAGAGTGGAGTACCTCAGGGTTCAGTATTAGGTGCATTACTTTTTAACATGTTTATAAATTACCTGGAAATAGATATATAAAAAGCAAAATATAAATTTTTGCAGATGACACTAAATTATGCAGTATATTTGTCCTCTACAGAGGAATTTACATAAAATGACAGATTAGGCAACTAAATGGAATAGTAACATAGTAACAAACATAGCAACATAGTGAATCAGGTTGAATAAAGACACAAGTCCATCAAGTTCAATCTATGCCTCATAACCCAGAGAAATGGGAATTATATAGCTTTCCTGCTGCCAAATAAGTTAGTCTTTATCTGAACATCCTGTTTTACCTACTAATACAGAGTATAATCCTGTATGTTCCCTTTCAAAAGAAATGTATCTAATCTTCTTTTAAATGTATCCATTGTATCTACCATAACCACCTCCTTGGACAAGGAATTCCACAATTTAACAGACCTTACTGTAAAAAAACCCTTACTGTGCTGAAATCTAAACCTCCTTTCCTCTAATCTCAAGGGGTGTCCCCTGGTCACCTGATCAGGCCTTGGAATGAATAGCTCACCAGAGAGATCCTTGTATTGATCTTGTACATTTTGATAAGATCTCCTCTTAGTCACCTTTTCTCTAGAGTAAATAAACCAAGTTTGTCTAGTCGTTCCTCATACTTCAAGTCCTCCCTTCCCCATTTGGGGGAAAATTAAAAATTGGCAAATCCCCACCAATTTAAATGCCTATTTTAGCCCTATGAATGCTAGAACGGTCTCCAACACATTGCGTTAAAAACCCTATTTAAATAAATGTGGATTTTTTTTTATCTGTTGTGCAATTGATTCTCTCCAGAATTGTACCACTTTAGTTTACTGATTTGCAAATAAAATGTTTCATTGATTTAACTTGAGCTTTTAATCTCTTGAATGCTAAGGCGGTAACATAGTAACATAGTAAATTTGATTGAAAAAAGACACAAGCCCACCAAGTTTAACCTTCACCTTATAAACCAGAAACATGATAATTACATTAGCCTTCCTGCAACCAAAGTGATTATTAGTCTATTTACCGGAACCTCCTGTTTTACCTACTAATACACAGTATAACCCTGTATGTTCCCTCTTGAAAGGAATGTATATAATCTTCTCTTAAATCCATTGTATCTGCCATTGCCATATTCTTGCAGTGGTGTAACTATAGGGGTCGCAGGTCCACCTGGCACCCGCAATCTCCCGCCGGCACTCTAGTAATGCAGAGCGCTGGGAGATGACATTATCTCCCAGCGCTTTGAATTACTAAGAGGACCTCACGGGAGCTCCAGGTAGGAGATGGGGCATTGTGGAGGGGGTCAATGTGGTCATGGGGGCTCGTGGCACTTCTTGTACCAGGGCCCGGAGGCTTCTAGTTACGCCTCTGCATCCTTGGGTAAAGAATTCCACAATTTAAAGGGGTAGTAATGTTTTATAATAAAAGCAGCTCTAATTAATCATCATAGTATTTGGGCCTTGGAAAGTGTAATTTCAATTCTGTCAGAGTTGTAGTTCAAGAGTAATTCAATGACAAAGTATCCCCATCCCGCCCCTTTTACTGATGTAACACTGCTCAGCCAGATCAGAAGGGAGGTGCCCAGGTAGACTGCAGAGAGGGAGAATCTTCAAATAAGATAAGGGAAAAACCTGAAAAACTTGCCAAGGGGGGCAGGGATTTCATTGTTCTCACAGGAAGAAGATTGTCCCCTTCTGTTATCTGTCTGGTCTATGGACTGGATTCCACATCTGAGAAGAGATGGCTTACACTAGGTAAAAGGGGCGGGAGGGGAAACTTTGCTTGTGAATATCTCTCAAACCATAAAGGTTTGAGAGATAAGACTTATATCGTTCTTCATGTTTTTTTTTAATGCCTACAAAATAAAATAAAGATAAAACAAAGTATTACTATCCCTTTATCAGACCTTACCCCCAAAAAAACCCTTCCTCTGCTGAAGTTGAAACTTCTTTTCCTCTAATCTTAAGGGGTATACCCTTTTAATTTGATCATACCTTGGAATGAATAGCCCACCAGAGAGATCCTTGTATTGATGTCATATTGTACATTGTAACAAGATCCTGTCATCTCTTCTCTAGAAGTTTATCTAGACATTCCTCAAAGGTCATCTTCCATTCCCTTAATTAAGCAATGTGTTTAAGGCCTCCCTAGCAGTAAGTGGGTGAAACGCCACATTTAAATCAATGTAAATTCTCATTTCTCCCTTACTGTGCATTTGGTTTGCTCTAGAGATGTACCTCAGTAGCTTGATGATTTGTTTATCACTACATGTGGTTTGTGGCTTTTCTAATAGGAAAAATGCCTAAATATAGTACTTCTATTTCCTTAGTATAGAAAATGCGTTATGATAATAGCTAATGTTCTTCTTTTTTTCAGTTTGATGTAACTGCCCCAGCCAATTAGGAAGTCAGACTTGGTGAAGAGAGAACATCCAGCTTTAAAGGGTTAGTAATGTCCACTTATAATGTTATGCTATTTTGTAGATAATCAAAAAATAATTTATGTTGAGCAAACCTTTATGGTTTGAGAGATATAACGTTTTAAAGTTCCCACCTCCCTCCCCTTGCACTGACATCAGCTGTATAGCTGACGGAAGGAGATCCTGGTCCCGGGACCACCTGGTGGTTTTTCAGCAGAGCCGAAGTACCGCAATATAGAAAAGAAATACTTTGTTGGAACAGTCTACAAAGTGTGCTTGCAAACCAGGCATACTTTGTAGACCGTTCCAGTGAAGTAGTTCTTTTTAGATTGTGGTATTTCGGCTCCGCTGAAGAGCCGCCTCGAGTTGCACGACTCAAATCTCCTTCTGTTAGCTTTACAGCTGACATCAGTACAAGGGGTGGGAGGGGGGAATTTTAAAATGTTATATCTCTCAAACCATAAAGGTTTGAGAGACGGCACTTGCTCCAGAATTTTTTTTTTTATATATATCTACAATATATCATAACATTATTGGGATAGTATTACTTAAAAATTACTTATCCCTATGTTTTAGCCCTTAAATAATGAAGAAAAATGTGCCTAGCTGCATCTCTCAAACCCTTATGGCTTGAGAGATAACCACTTACAAAATTCTCTCCTGTCTGATGTCAGCAGTCTAGCTGACAGCAGGGAAATCCTCTCCTGGGATCAGCCGACGGTTCTGCAGCAGAGCAGAGATTGGCTGGCGGCACTCCAGCAGAACCGAGATTGTGTTAATGAAAAAGAAATACTTCGCTTAAAAGGTCTTTTTCGTGTGCTTGGTTTGCAAGCACACGTAGAAGACCTTTTAAGGGAAGGATTTCTTTTTCATTAACACAATCTCGGTTCTGCTGCAGTGCCGGCGGACAATCTGTGGACCGGAATCCTAATCTGTGAGCTAGAATGCTGACATCAGGCAGGGCAGAACTTTGTAAGCGGTTATCTCTCAAACCATAAGGGGTTGAAAGATGCCACTGGGTGCATTTTTCTTCTATGCAACATAGGAACAGGTAATTTTTAAGTATTACTATCCCTTTAAAATGGACATTACTAACCCTTTAAGACAGAGATCAGTGGATTGCTACATTAACCCTTTGGATCCTTGAGAGGTCTCCAACACATTGCAAATTAAAATACATTCTTAGTCTTATGCTTGACCAGTCTTTAGTAGTTTAATGCGGCTATCCTCCCCCACTGGAAGTAGCAGTATTATAAAATTACAACCCTCAGTGTATATTTCTCCTGAGCTTCCACTTAGTAGAGCTGGGGGGTAGTTTATGATTCCTATTGGCTTTTACTATGTCACACCCACCTACACAGCCAATAGGAATCATGCTCACAATGTTAGTTCCACCTTTGGCTGTATTAGCATTATTTAATTAAAGTTCTTTGTATACGTGGGCTTTTTCTCCACAGATCTGCTGCTGTTAGCTTCAGAGAGGATTCCTATTGGCTGCTTTGGCCTTTACAACACCCAATTGTAAAAGAGGCTGCCATGGGCAGGCTCCACTCTTGCAGGAGTTGGGACAAGATCTCCCATTGGATTAGCCTTGATTAACCAGTAAAAGACCGAGTTTACATTTTTTGTAACATTTAATTGCCCTTTAGTCATCAACAGTACTAATGTAAAACGCTTTTCATTTACGTTATTTATTTATCTATCTGGGGATAAGAAACTACCTAGAAATAATGATAGCAGTCAATGTACGGTTAGGTAAGTAGCAAAACATTCATGTTTTGTTTTTTTTGTGTCAATTCAGAAGACCTGACCAAAAATTCTAGATTCATCTGAATGATCAGAAATGGATTGCAGAGGGACAGGGGAAAGGAGGGACAAGAGGGAAGGGTGTGAATAGAAGAAAAAGAGAGAGAGGAGGATGTAATGGGGGAGCATGGGAGTAAGAGAGGGAGCAGGATTGCAGGAATAGGCATGGGAGCAGGAGTATTAGGGGACAGAATTGCCTGGAAGAGAATGGGACCAGGAATGTGTGAGAGAAGAAGGGAGGGGACACCTAGAAGAGAACGTTACCAGGAACATGCAAAGGAAGGATGAAGAGAATGCCTGTAAGAGAATGGGGCCATGAATAGGCAAGAGAAGAAGGGAGATAATGCCTGTAAGAGAATGGGGCCATGAATAGGCAAGAGAAGAAGGGAGATAATGCCTGTAAGAGAATGGGGCCATGAATAGGCAAGAGAAGAAGGGAGATAATGAATGTAAGAGAATGGGGCCATGAATTTGAAAGAGAAGAAGGGAGAGAATACCTGGAAGAGAATGGGGCCATGAATAGGCAAGAGAAGGAGGGAGAGAATGCCTGTAAGAGAATGGGGTCATGTATAAGCAAGAGAAGGAGGAGGAGGGAATACCTGTAAGAGAATGGGGCCATGTATAGGCAAGAGAAGGATGAAGAGCATGTCTGTAAGAGAATGGGGTCATGTATAGGCAAGAGAAGGATGAAGAGCATGTCTGTAAGAGAATGGGGTCATGTATAGGCAAGAGAAGGATGGAGAGCATGCCTGTAAGAGAATGGGGCCATGTATAGGCAAGAGAAGGAGGATGAGGGAATACCTGTAAGAGAATGGGGTCATGTATAGGCAAGAGAAGGATGAAGAGCATGCCTGTAAGAGAATGGAGCCATGTATAGGCAAGAGAAGGATGAAGAGCATGTCTGTAAGAGAATGGGGTCATGTATAGGCAAGAGAAGGAGGAGGAGGGAATACCTGTAAGAGAATGGGGTCATGTATAGGCAAGAGAAGGATGAAGAGCATGCCTGTAAGAGAATGGAGCCATGTATAGGCAAGAGAAGGATGAAGAGCATGCCTGTAAGAGAATGGAGCCATGTATAGGCAAGAGAAGGATGAAGAGCATGCCTGTAAGAGAATGGAGCCATGTATAGGCAAGAGAAGGATGAAGAGCATGCCTGTAAGAGAATGGAGCCATGTATAGGCAAGAGAAGGATGAAGAGTATGTCTGTAAGAGAATGGGGTCATGTATAGACAAGAGAAGGATGAAGAGCATGCCTGTAAGAGAATGGAGCCATGTATAGGCAAGAGAAGGATGAAGAGCATGCCTGTAAGAGAATGAAGCCATGTATAGGCAAGAGAAGGATGAAGAGCATGTCTGTAAGAGAATGGGGTCATGTATAGACAAGAGAAGGATGAAGAGCATGCCTGTAAGAGAATGGGACCATGTATAGGCAAGAGAAGGATGAAGAGCATGTCTGTAAGAGAATGGGGTCATGTATAGGCAAGAGAAGGAGGAGGGAGAGAATGCCTGTAAGAGAATTCTGTCAGGAAGGTGCAGGAAATTTAGGGATGGAATTCCTATTAGGGAGTGGGGATTAGGAAGGTGCAAGGAAGGAGGAAGGGAAATCCTGCAAGAGAATGGGGCCAGGAGCATGCAAAAGAAGGACAGAGGGAACACATGGGAAATAATGGGGTTTGGGATGTGCAAGGGAATGAGGCAGGAGCACCAGTAAGATAATGGTGTCAGGAAGGAGGGTGGGACTGCCTGGAAGGGAATGGGACAAGGAAAAGGCACAAGAAGATGGGAGAGAATTCCTAAACGAGAATGGGGTCAGAAAGGTGTAAGAGAGGAGGGAAAGAATGCCTAGAAGAGAATTGAGCAAGGGACAGGTAAGAAAAGAAGAAAGAGAATTCCTGGAAGTGAATGGGGCCAGGAGTGTGGAAAAGGGAAATGGAGGGACAAAAAACTAGAAAAGTGGAAGCAAAAAGTAGGAGAAGACAACATGGTAAAGCAGGGGAGATGTGGATGGGGGTGGGGTCAACAGACCTGCCAAGAAAATTGTAACCTGCAGAGGTAGTCTCCTACCTTGGTCAGATGAGTGACACTGACAGAAATCTGTTGTGATTGGTGCTTTATGTCATGTAATTGTTTTTCCTGCTTTGTGATTGGTTAAAAGGGCATACATAACAGGATCAAAGCAGGACGTTTATCACAATTACAGATTAATTTATTCCTGTGGGGAGAAAAGGAACGTAGGGCCTTATTTATGAAGCTAAATAGCTGCAGCTTTTTGAATTATGTATTTGTCTGCTATGTTGCAGATGGTTTGCTCCACAGTTGTACCTCCTTAGTTTAATGAATCATGCCCTTGAGACCTTATGCAGAAAGAAAAAGATGAGCAATTCTGGAGCAAACTAACTGTATCATAGGGGACAAACACAAGTCCTGTTTGACTTAAAACAGGCATTTAACCTCCTGAATATTATCTCCAATGCATTAGTGGAGTGCTCTGGCACTCAAAGGGTTAGCACAAATCCAGTGCTGACTTGCTGTTGCAATAAACATTCTGGTAATACAATTCAGAGCTGGTTTATTGTATTCTGACAATAAAATTCAGCCGTAGTGACCAGATGCCAAGTGTGCAGTGCACTCAGCCCTGCAATGTCACTGGCCTTGTGATATGCCTCCCAAAACATTCTGATCTGGACCTGTCCTGGCTGTTGCAGCTGCTGAGGAACAGTCCGGAACTGACTTGGGCTGGCTTAACCTGTCCAAAACTGTGTCTGGATTGGCTGATGGGAGCAAGGTACATTTCTCTCACAGCCAATCAAGAAGCAGTATGATGTTAAACTTGCCCCAGTTGTTTTAGCGTAGCTCTTATTATTCATGTTTCTTGGCAGTGGTGGCAGAATCTATTCTTGTACTAACCCTTTGAGTGCCAGAGGGGTACACAACGCATTGCAAAGCAATGCGTTGCGTACCCCTCTGGCACTCAAAGGGTTAATGGTGACAGCTAGAGGTTAGAACTACAGATGACTAGTGACAAACACAATGAGATGATTTGAAATATAAAGGAAGTATACTTACACTTTGTGCAAGAATAGATAAAAATAGATCAGAGACTCATATTTCCCCAATTTAACACAAATTCCTCTTAGAATGTGTACATAAAACAAAAATTATCAATTCCTGTACACATACCTTTCCTTTCTCTACAATTATGGCAATTTACACCCAACAGTATAGTTCTAGATTGGTATGTGAAATACTAAAATGTAAACAAGTATATTTAGTTGTTCAGAATCAAAGGTGGTAATGTCAACAATGATAAAACAACACTTATTGTTAGCACTATTAAAGGAAACAAGGCCTTCTAAAACATTTTTCTTGTGTGCCTTTAAAGGGACTTTTTAGTGTAATTTTCATTATATATGATTCAGTAAATATTGTATATATCTGTTTTATATTTTATTATAATTGAATTATGTTATTTGATACAGTCTCTAGAGCCCTCCTTTTTTAAATTTGCAATTCACACCCCACTGATACACAAAAGGTTAATTATTTCGGCATCAAAAATGTGATATAAAATGTGTTCCTATCGCACAATCGTGGTCTGATGAAATTCAAAGCAAATTAATCATGTCAAAGTACAAAGTAGCACTTTAGATTTTAGCTACAGTAACTGAGAAATTTATTTTTAGACCTAATTTTGGAAATACAGGACATTATGTGAATTTGGATCTGAGGCAGCTTGTGCTTTTACTAAATATTTCCGTAGTTTATGACAGTTATATTGAAATACAGTGATGATAAATCCCACTGTTTGGAAATTTTAAACCAATAATTGTGAATAATAATATGCATTAAAGGACATTAAAGATATGAGTATATATATATATATATATATATATATATATATATATATATATATATATAATACCCACTTTAAATATCAATTGCAAAGGAAATGGATTCAAATGAACGCATTAGAGTTGGCTTCAAATGGATAAACTTGAGAACCAGAATCTGTATCATTCTACATTTCTGGTAAATATTTTATTAACTTAAGAACATAACAACAACAAAACAAGCAACATTATTTGTTCATTAATTAAAAAAAAATGTCTTTTCATAATAACAATTTGCTTGGGACAAGATGGTTTCCAAAGTCCTCCTAGGATCCAGCTTCAATTTCTTTGACAGCACATCCCTCAACATTGTCCCTACCTTTCTCTACTCCACTACAGGGCATCACTAACAGATGTGGGCCTAGAATTAAAATAGGGGTGTCAGCGCTGGTCCTGTTTTGTCTATTTCCTTTTCGCCAAAGAGGAGGTGATCAGACCTTTGTGGGGATCATGGCTGCAGGATACCCATTGTCTTGAATAATTTGCTGACTTGATACAAATACAACAATTGATTATCATGAACATCAAGAGAAAATAATCACCTAATATAAATATTTATAGATTAGCCAAACAGACCTCCACATCTTAATATATAACCCCCTAATTTTGAAACCACATATGCTGTAGGATTTTTTTTTTTTTTTTTTTGCTTCTTGGAAGAGTAATTACATAATTGATTTGCATGATTTGCATTTTTTGAGGCATGATTTCAACAGTTTTTGCTCCTCTCATGGAGATGTGACACTCAGTTCTTCACAGGTAATAACAGCAATAGCCCCACCTGGCTGAAAAAAATCTTAAACTTAAACTCTAAAACAAATTCAGGTTTGATCACTCTTGTCTGATAGAGTACAGATATATATATTACTGGTGACTTTTCATGTTGTGTACAGGGACAATAGCCAATGCATTCACTATGTATAATGTCAGCAACGGCCTGTTAATGGACTAGAGTATGAACCTATCATGGCTCAGCCAGTCTGGAGTTCCATTTTCCCACACTTTTTAGTATTCTGGACCGTGAGCTATGTAGTAAGGTGTTTGTGTGAGTACTTGTTGGGTGTCCTGAGAAAGGCGCTAAGCTCAGCACAGAAACGTTGATAAAATAAATGTTGCATTTATTCTTTAAAGGAGTAGTAAAGTTTTTTTTATGAAAACACATATTTTACAGAGCATTTCCTGCTGAATAAAACAAGGCACTCTCATCGCTGTCAGATGTTTTATTAAAAAATTATAGCAGTTTAAATAATCAGGAAGTGAATTTACTGTGTTTATTTCCTGATAGTTCTAACTGACAGGAAGTGACAGGCAGTTTCTATCACATTCTATGGAGAACTGTATGTCCCTGACTTTCCTGACTTTCCTCTCCATTAGAATGTAAAAGGAAAACTAATTAGAATTTGACCACTAGAGGGCACTGCTAATGTAAAACAACATGGGTTTAAACTGTAATAACTCTGCAAATATAAATCTCTTGGCAGTGGGAGTACCCTTATTTTACTCAGTAGGAAAATCCCTGCAATATACATTTTTTCATAAAAAAAGTTTACTGCTCCTTTAAGTACTTTGAAGCCTTTTGAATGTGTTTTTTCTTCAATATCTCTGTCTAGTACTGTGGAATCAGCACAAGTTTTATTCTAAAATGAACATAAAATACACATCAAGAGTATCGAAACTGACTCCAAACCCAAGTCCCGTAGTCAATTACTAGATAGATGGTATGTTCTTCATCCCCTCAGGAAAACGGGGTGTCTGAAGTTACAACTTGTTCTCTCCTTCTCTGGACATTGGAACCAGGTTTTGCATCAATTTCAATAGCGCTGTTATGTATTTTATGTTAATTTTAGAATTAAACTTGGAATTTTATGGTTGTCGGCTTCCAAATTCTTTACGATTGTACCATTCCCTCATTGTGTGTCTGCTGATCGCTGTATGATGTAACTAGAAACTGAGAGTGTGGGGAAGCAGTTTGTTACATATATACTACGTTATTGTGTGTGTGTATATTTCTGTTTTTTATGAGGTATCACTTTCACCAAGAGGATACTGAGTGTTACTGATGAAGCAAGACTTTATAAGAACATATGTGAATGTGAGTAGAATCATTGGTGTGTATCTATCTGGTGATGGTACATACTATCTGATTGAATCATTCACATTTTATCCTTTGGGTCCAAATTCTCACTCATAAGAAAATCATCATAGTGAATTATATCAGTTCCTGACAGTGAAATAAAAAGGCACTGATTGTCTGGATTGGAGGGAGTGTATAGAAACACACAAGGGACAAATCCTACTTATCTGGGTAAATTGTGGTACACGTGTGAAATCTGAGCACAGATAAGGTTCTCATGCCACATTCCCACAGAAACCACAATATCAAGGGCAAGTGCTCCTGCGGCTCATCTAATATTGTGTACCTCATCGTGTGTGTGTGTGTGTGAAATATCCCCCCAAAAAAGTGGATGAGACAGGACAGACCCTAATAAAAAGGATGAATTCTCTTTGGTCCAGTGTGAACAACAAAAGAAAAACCACAGTGGGTAAACATGTTTTCAAAATTGAACATAGCATTAAAGGGATAGTAATGGTTAATTTTAAGTTGATTTAATATTGTAGACATTAAAAAAAGGTTAACATCTATTTAAGTCTTATCTCTCAGATCTTTATGGTTTGAGAGATATAACTTGCTTGAGTTTCACTCAAGTCTGCCATCTAGCTGACAGCCGCAGATTCCATTCATTTGACCAGACAGAGGCTCTTCAGCAGTGCTGAAATGACGCTATTTAGAAATAAATACTTCATTGGAACAGTCTATAAAGTGTGCTTGCAAACCAGGCACACTTTGTAGACCATTCTAAATTAAGTATTTGTCTGTAGATATCTTTATATCGGCGCTGCTGAAGAGCCGCATCTGGTCAAGCAACCAGAATCTGCTTCTGACAGCTTTGCAGCTTGTCAAGCAAAAAGGGGAGGGACCAGTGAACATTATTTTCCTATATCTCTCAAACCATAACGGTTTGAGAGATACGAATAAGTGCAAGTACTCTCTTTTAATTGTATCTACCATATAGTTAATACTTTTTTTTCTGACATTACTATCCCTTTAAAGATCTCAAAGTGACTGTACTGATGGGAAATTGTGGGACAAAAAGAGACAGAAAGATCTAGGAGTACAAACTGATTACCAAGTTTAACACTCTGAACTGTGGCCTGAGCCATGTTAAGGAATTTATGTCACATAACTCCACATAATAAAGGTGCCAGGGGCTTCACAGCTGATTGCAAGCGATATGTTGTGCACTCCTCTGGTGCTTTGAGCGTTAACACATATATTCTATAGACTTAGCCATCTTTGGCTAAAGACTAAAATTCACTAGAAAATCAAAAACGTAATAAATATTGGCTGTATTTTCTAGTCCACTACAAAGAGATTCTATAGGAGTCTAGGGAATGAATTATAGACAATACTGATAAGAATATTCACTGTTAAAATAATTTGCAAGACTGTATAACCTGTCCTGTATTGTGTATTCAACCTTCACTCTTTTTATGCCTGGAGAAAAGATCTAAGTTGTCTTCAAAGCTTACATCCTAGAGCCACTCAGTTAGCCAATAATGGTATCATTTTTACTCTCCTGGTTTTTATATCTGAAGTACACTATTTTATTCTTTCTCTGCTTATTTGCATGAATCACATGTGCCGGGAGGAATTATCCCACGGGATATTTTCACAGTGGGATTTCAATGAATGGGGCCATTTGGCTCTTTGGAAATGCCCTAATTTGGAAGTGTCCGGTGTGAAGATCAAGGACTGGTCTATTTTTGGGGGGCATAAGTGATTTTTTTAAATATTTTGTATATGTGTTATTTTGTTATTAATTGTGATTACAGATTTTAGAGAGCTGGAGCGGTGAGGGGAGAATGAACACAAACTGGAGGTGTATTTTATCTCTATACTAGTTGAAGAGCCTGTTACACGGGCCACAGTGCCACTGCCAGACAATCGTGGGGCAGTCCTGCGCAGTAGAGACTGCCCGCGCCGCGGCTGATACAGAGCTGGACGCTCCTTTGGAGCTTCCAGCTCTGTATCAGCTGCAGGGCGGGCAGTCTCTACTGTGCATTACTGCATCACGCTCAGCAGTGTCTACTGCACATGACTGCGTTGTTACACATGTTTTAGCAAATTATTATATAGGATGTTTTAGTTTCCAAAGCTTTTCTCACATCTATTCTTCACCAACTCTTTACTCTATTGTGTTCCTTTTTTATGTTTTTCTGTGGTTTGTGGCTGTTCTTGTATACATTTTCCCTTTTATGGTTCCAAAAGAAATTGGCCACATAAGATAATCTTAACCAAAGTCATCAAATTTAGTAATTTGTTGCAAATCTTTTGCATGCAATGACTGCCTGAAGTCTGTGATGTAGACATGGCCAGACACTTGATATGTTCCCTGGTGATGCTCTACCAGGCCTGTACTGCATCTATCTTCATGCCTGTACTGCATGTATGTATATTTTTATTTATATCACACCAACAGGTATACTTAGACGTTTACATTTAGTATAGAGCAGTGGTTCTCAACCCGCGCCCTCAGTGGCTACCAACAGGCCAGGATTTGAGAATTTCCTTTTAAGAGCACAGGTGAGTTAATCAATGCGAATGAGGCTCTGATCAACACACTTGTGTTCTAGCAGGGAAATTCCTAGGTCCTGGCCTGTTAGTGGCCACTGAGGGCACGGGTTGAGAACCTCTGGTATAGAGGGGATACAATAAGTACAGCAATTAAGTGGTTATACAGACAATTACCATAAGGGAAACACTGGTGAGCATGCATTAGGATAGGAGGTCCCTGCCCCATAGAGTTTACCATAGTGTGACCACATGTCCCTGATTGTCAGGGACAGTCCCGGAATTTATGTGTGTGTCCCATGTCCCGGGCGGCCCCCATCAGGGACAATACAAAGTCCCTGAATAAAGAATCTAAACACTAGAAATAGAACTGCCCATTGCCTTCTGTGACAGGAAGTGGAAGTGGGCTACAAGAAAATGGTTTCCTGACAGAGCTCTAAGCACCTGAGACATAACTGAGCCTTCATCCTGACATCAAAAAGGAGCTGCAGTGCAATTTTATTGTAGTGTAATACTAGTCTTGTAGCCAACACAGACATTGTTGCCTGTCACAGCAGTCAATAGACAGTTCTCCCTATAGTAGTGCGCCAGATAAAGAGCAATTTGAGCACTGATGTCCAGTGATGTATACTGACCCCTCCAGCATAGAGCTGTAGAGAAGTACTCTTGTCACCACAGTGTCCCTGAATGCCAGATGGAAATGTGGTCACCCTAGTTTACAATGTAAGTATAGGGTGGTTGACATACAGATACAAGCAGGTAGAAGAGGATGTGCAATTTTTGACAGTTCTGATATGTTTTTTCCCTTCAGTCTTGTCCTGGCCAGTCAAGAACATTCTACATTTTGCCCGGAAGATCTCATTGGTTGCTTTAAGCAGTATGTTTGAGGCCATTGTCTTGCTGCATGGTGAATGCCTTTTAATGAGTATTGAGGCCAGGGGCGGACTGACAGGACCCAGGGCCCCTGGTCCAAAAAGAGGTCTGGGCCCCCTGCAGAAATCTCCACAATGCCCCTTCCACCTCCACAATGCCCCCATCATCTCATCGCCACAATGCCCCCTTCTCTCCACAATGCCCCCTTGATCTCATCGCCACAATGCCCCCTATCTCCACATTGCCCCCTTCATCTCATCGCCACAATGCCCCCTTCTCTCCACAATGCCCCCTTCATCTCATCTCCACAATGCCCCCTTCTCTCCACAATGCCCACTTGATCTCATCTCCACAATGCCCCATTCCACAATACCCCCTTCATCTCCACAATGCCCCCTTCCACAATACCCCCTTCATCTCCAAAATGCCCCCTTCCACAATACCCCCTTCATCTCCACATTGCCCCTTCCTCAATGCCCCCATCTCCACAATGCACCCGTCTCCACATTGCTCCTTCATCTCCACCATGCCCCTACCTGCAGTCCCTGGTGGTCTAGCGGCGTGGGGCGCGTCTCTAGTAATGCAGAGGCTGGGAGATGATGTCATCTCCCAGCGCTCTGTATTACTAGAACGGCCCGGCGGCCGTTGTAGGAGAGCTGCTGAGCAGCTCTGGAAGTGGCGGCGGCGGCGGGCCCCCTTCGGTCACGGGCCCTCGGTCCGTGACCGAATGCCCGATGGTCAGTCCGCCCCTGATTGAGGCATTTGTTAAGATCTGAGCAGAAAGGGTGTTTCTGTACACTTCAAAATTCATCCTGTTGCTGCAGTCACATCATGAATAAAACCAAGCGAACTAGTTCCAGTGGCATTCATAAATGCCACGCCTTAATACTACCTCCACCATATTTGGATCATGTGCAGTTCCTATCTTTCACCGCACTTTGCTTTTCCCATCACTCTGGTACAGGTTACTCTTCATCTCATCTGTCCTTAAAGGGATAGTAACGTTTCATAATAAAAGCAGCTCTTATCAATCATCGTAGTATTTGGACTTTGGAGAGTGTTATTTCAATTCTGTCAGAGTTGTAGTTCAAGAGTAATTCAATGACAAAGTATCCCCCTCCTGCCCCTTTTACTGATGTAACACTGCTCAGCCAGAGCAGAAGGGAGGTGCCCAGGTAGACTGCAGAGAGGGACAATCTTCAATTAAGATAAGGGAAAAACTTGAAAAACCTGTGAAGGGGGGTAGGGCTTTCATTGTTCTCATAGGAAAAAGATTGTTCCCTTCTGTTATCTGTCTGGTCTATGGACTGCATTCCACATCTGAGAAGAGATGGCTTACACTAGATAAAAGGGGCAGGAGGGGAAATGTTGCTTGTGAATATCTCTGAAACCATAAAGGTTTGAGAGTGTCAGAGACTTTGTCCTGGGGGACCATACAGGGTTAATTCTAAATTGTAGAATTAGCTGAAATTCTGTTTAAAATGTGTTCAAATTACATCATATGTGAACAATGAGCCATTAGTCCAAGGTAGGGAGTAAAAATATACAATGTCAGTTTAATGGCAGATGGATAGTCAGTTGGAGCCAAGGTGGCTGAGAGAGACGGACTCCCTTATGTAAAAGACATAGCAAAATGACATATTTAGGAGGTTTTTGATAACCCTTTTGACCTTTCTCAGTTTTGACGAAAGCCACATGATCTGACATAAAACTGATTATAGGTAAAATTCTAAAGTAGAGTAAGAGCTCCACCTAGAGTCTTGAGAGCATTATGACTGGGATATCCGCATTCCTTGAATAATTAGGGATATATTAATATCCAATCAGGGCAGACCGGTGATGTCACGGTATAATGAGATGGCTCTTTGTCCAATCATCAGACAAAGGTGGGAATTACTGATAAGGCAAAAATTGCAAATATAATGCCCAATTACTCTTAGTTAAGGGTTTTTTTGACTTCCTAAAAGAGGGTCTTTGGACTCAACTTAACTGGCTGAAACAGAAAAGGTGACTTCCTGAAGGCTTTGCTGATCCTGCCATCTCACAGAGAAATACTAAGAAACTTGGATTGGTAACTATATCATTTATTCATTTAGATTCATTTAATCCAGAATTTTATAATTTTTCTTCTGTTTGAAGAACTTAGTTTTAAATTGTCTTAAGTGGACTGGCCAACCATTTGGGATAATTTATAATAAGCTAGATTTAGCTATTAAATTCTGGAAATAATAGAATCTATATATAATTATTGGGAAATGTTATAAATTGCCAATCAGTGTAATACAGTATATAGCGTGGGTTATTTATATTAGCTAATATTAATCTTGGTATTCCTAGAGTAATATTTTATGGTTCTGGGAAGATTATAATAGTTAATATTTGATACAGGGTATTCTTTGAATCCAGCTATTAACCCTTTAACCGCTATTTGTCTGCTGTTAGTGGTGTTTTCTTTGGAATTCTCTGTGTATGTGCCAGGCTTATATTTTGTAATTTGAAAGTATTATCTCAATAGACAAAATAACTGCTGGGTGTGGCATCTGTTTAAACGTGTGTATTAACCCTTGGAGTGCCTATAGGTTTTATATATAGGTTGCTGTAGTCAAAATTATGATAAACTAGCAGTTTGGGACGGCGTTGCCCGTCATGTTATGCAGGAAATGTTTCTTTTTTTTTTAAAATAAATGTTATGATAGTGAATTATAGCGTAGGGTGTACGTGTCAGAAAGGTACACACAGTGATAGACAGAGACACATGCAACACACACATATACACACACATCTGCAAATCAGAACATACATACATACAGTGTGAGCAGTGTAAGTAACATACCTCTCAACATTTCATATGGCCAAAGAGGGACACTTGTGTTTTCGGTGGTGTTACTGGGGGCGTGGCTGGTGGTGTATTTTAGAGAATTTTTAACCCTTTGAGTGCCAGGGGGTAAGCAATGCATTGCATCCCCTCTGGCATTGAAATGGTTAAGTTACTCTTTCTGTAAGTGAATGATTTAGAAGAAGATGAAAGTATTTTTTTTACACAGACTAATTTATAAGATATATACAGAAGTGTATACCCACATTACTGTGGGTTTTATTGATGTGGGGCAATCTGATACACTGGTATATACACCACACAGTGTGATCTCCTAAATAGAGGAGCAGAGGGATTTGGGTGTCAAACAGGGACTGTCCCTCCTATACTGTATAGTGCCAGTGCTTATACACAGACACATGCAGACTGTATACTATACAGCAGAGGTTCTCAACCCGTGCCCTCAGTGGCCACTAACAGGCCAGGACTTAGGAATTTCCCTGCTAGAACACAAGTGTGTTGATCAGAGGCTCAGTCATATTGATTAACTCACCTGTGCTCTTAAAAGGAAATTCTAAAATCCTGGCCTGTTAATAGCCACTGAGGGCACAGATTGAGAACCACTGCTATACAGTGCCAGACCATTGTAGAGAATTTTTAACCCTTTGAGTGCCAGGGGGTAAGCAATGCATTGCATCTCCTCTGGCACTGAAATGGTTAAGTTACTCTTTCTGTAAGTGAATGATTTAGAAGAAGATGAAAGTATTTTTTTACACAGACTAATTTAACAGATATATACAGAAGTTTATACCCACATTACCGTGGGTTTTACTGATGTGGAGCAATCTGATACACTTGTACATTAGGCTGACCAGACCTCACCTTTAACCAGTGACACATATGAAAAATGCATACTGCAGGGCTGCTTTGATTTTGGTGCACTCCTGAAATATGCTTATTTCCTATGTGTCCCCGGTTAAAGGTGAGGTCTGGTCAGCCTACTGTATATACACCACACCGTGTGATCTCCTAAATAGAGGAGCAGAGGGATTTGGGTGTCAAACAGGGACTGTCCCTCCTATACTGTATAGTGCCAGTCCTTATACACAGACTGTATACTATACAATGCCAGACCATATATAAATAGTTTGTCATACATGCTATACAGTGAGCTATGTACAACATGGAGATGACTGCAGGAACTGGCACCTCTACTTACAGACAGACTGACAAACAATCTACTCTCTTTCTCTCTCTTTGTGCAATATATAAATACAGTCACATCCATGTCTCTGCCATTTACCAGCTCAGCTGAAGCCTTGCTCTGCACTGCCTGATCACCTCTCTGCCGTTGTTTCCACTTTCTCAGCAAGCCAGTATCCTCCTGCTGATTGTTTAGAAATCAGCTCACTTGTAGTAATTAGCAGAGCTGTGTAGGCTCAAAGACAGGGAATGAAGAAGCTGCATAATACAGATTGGACCATGGCCTTCCAGCTGTAGCTTGAACATTGTTCCCATCATCCTCAGCATGCGTGTGTGTATGTGTCTGCTAGTGTGTGTGTGTGGGAGGGCATGTGCATGTGTCTGTGGTGTAGGAGTGTGTGGCAGCCATTTTTTTTTTCAGCCTTAGATAGTGGTGGGTGGGCTGGATAGTGGGGGCAGGCCAAAAATCACACTCCCACAGAATCACCCAATGGCAGCAGTAATCCTTTTTACTGCCGCCCCTGGGTGTGTTTTGCCAGGCACAAAGTCTTCTTTTATATATATAGATGTGCATGAAGTAATTCTAAGTAGATTATTTGTGTGATTTGGTTTGACTATATTAATTGCAATTTATGTATTTTATTCAGAGGTATTCAATATTGAATTCAGTAGATAATTAAATTATAGTGATTTAAATCTGGAATTCTATTCCAGTTATTCCCTAAATTTAATTATTATTTATATATGATACAAGGAATTGTTAGAGGAATTATTTAATTCATCTCACAATACCCATTACATCATCATTGGCATAGTCTATACAGTTTCTGGGGCAGAGGTATTAAGAGACCCTGCAGCCAACTGTATTATATTAATTGTAACAATCAATTAACTTATTCTATGCTGCTGAATGCAATTATTGTTATTATACCTCTGAATATACCTATAGGTGGTTAACCCTTGCACCGCTGGTAATCTTTATGATAAATAGTGTGGTTTGATTTTCTGTATACCTATTATAATTGCTAGTCACTTAATTATTTCATTGTTGCTGATAATTGTATATATTGTATTTTAATAAAATAGATATATTTTTGCACAAATATGAAGGATTGATTTTTGTGATCAATTCGTTACTGTGAAGTAGCGTGTCAATACATATTAAAGATAAAGTTCTCGAATTATTTTATATTGTCATTTGCCTATTTAAGTGAAGAAATCCAACTTGAGTGGTTCTCTGTTTAACCCTTTGGATACCTTCATATAGATAGCCCGACAGATTTTTGGAGGTCCCACCGAGATCTTTATATAGGATTGACACATTTGTCAAATAATTTTATTGACAGATATATTACACAGTAACATATTTGTGCATAAACATGTCTCAGGCAACTTCTTCAGTGTCTGATCCAATGGAACAGAGACCAGAAGAAGACATGAAATGGGCTGTAGAAGGGAGGTTAATTTATGCCATCCATTCTCGCCTCAAAATTAAGAGTGATGCCCAACAATGGTGTACTGACATTGAACTACGAGTGATATCCCAATTTGATAAAATGTGGCAGCCTGATAGCTTCTATTATCAAGCATTGAATAGGTGTATAGATCAAACTAAGGCAAGGGATTTGGACACCCAGATTTTATTAATTGTGCCTGAATTGTTAACTATTATAGGCTTCCAGAGAAACAAATTGGAGGCTTATCAAAAGGTTGTAGAGCCACTAAAACAGTCACTAAATGATCAGACTGAAAAGATATCTGAGTTAGAGGAAGAGGTGCGTAAGTTTGTCAAAATTGCAAACTCACAAGAAGAGCATATTGAGAATCTCCAGCGCCAGGTAAATGGGCTAGAGAGCAGGCGTAAAACAACTCTTGAGGAAATGTGGTCTACAAAAGCACATAATACTGCCCTTAATGCTAAAATGTGTGATCTACAAGGTGAGATATACATTTTGCAAGAACACATTAGGCAACTCCAATCCCATTTAGACAAGCGGGTTCAGGAGAATATAAAATTGCGAGAGCAAGTGCTGGTATATCAGACCAGTGATAATGCCCCTAAAGGGGATAAATCACTGGATCTAGATATGTTTAATGTCTTGTCCAGCCAGATCCAGGAATTGTCAGAAAGAATGCAGGCCCTTACTGCTTCTGATTCTGACCATGCCTCCTCTGAGATTGGACAGGATATTAGTCCTGACAAGGTAGTTCAGGCCCAACCAGCTATATCTAGTAGTCATCAGGATTACTCACCTGGGAAGGAGGGGGATGTTAGTCCTCAGAAGTCACACTTCTTGCTGAAGTGTGATGATGAGGGTAACATCCCAGAGCAAGCCACACACCCTGCACCACGGAGCCTTTTAACAGGCCACAGATTACCCTCTAACAGGGAGTCAATGATCAAACCTCACAGGAGGCCAATGCCCACATTAAAGAGGTTTGAACAGGAGGAACAGTCACCTTTAGTTGAAGGAACTAAAATAATAAGATTTCTGAGAGATACCGTGCCAGTTTTCCACAGAAAATCTAAAATATCCATTGTGAGTCATTTAGACCGTTATACTGAAACACTTGCATCTCTAGGCCTTCATTCTGACCGTCATAAAATGGATTATGTGCCTTGGGTTTTTGATGTTTCAGAGAATTTCTTTTTCAGTTCTTTAGCTGAGATGGATATCCATACCTGGGAGGAAACAGTGGAACAGATAATCCTAGCGTTTGGTCCTTATAAAACTCGCCATGAGGCTAAATGTGCTATATATGCACTAAAATGTAGGCCAGACCAGGACCCCAGGCAATTCTTGTCAGAGCTAAAATGTGCATATATCCTTGCAGATAGGGATGCAGATTTCCATTCATATGAGTTCAGGGAACTGTTCTTTAATGCTCTGCCTAGATACATGAAAACTAATCTAGCTAGGGATTATTCACCCCTGTTATCACTAGATTGGTTACTCACTCAAGCTATGAAGCTGTATAATGCCCAGCAGAGTGAGAATACCCCAGCTAGGGACAAGAAGCCTGCCTCCCAGTGTGTAGCAGAAACATTGGTTGAGGAGAGTTTGCCCTTTGAATCTGGCAAGAGAACCTGTGCAGAGGTGTTAAAATCTCCACAGGTTCATAAACAGGCGCCAGGACAGAAGGGACCTGCCTCTGTTAGTTCCCAGGGGTCTAATAATTCAAATGGTCAGAAACCATTTTTCAAGAGATCCCAGGGATACAACAAAAACCAAAATAGATCTAAGTTTCCCAGGAGGTTCAAAAAGAGTAAAAACTCTAATAATCAGGGGGCACAGCAAAATCAGCAGAATAATAAGTCTGATTCTGGGAACCAAGGTCAGAAGCAAGTGAGTCTTAAGGTCCAGGTTAACAACCTAACAGATATGATGGCCAAAATGATGACTACTATGGCACAGCTATGCCAAAGTCCCAGTTCTGATACCCAGCAGGGATCTAACCCTTTTTTAGGGACAGCCCCAGGAGTGGCGACTGCCAATCAATAACAGAACAGGGTAATGGTAAGCAGGCCTTAGGGGAAAAGAATAATATTGCTTTACCCTATGTAAGTCCTATATTAACCGATAATATTTTAACCAGCAGGAATGCTAACACATTTTCTTTACAGGATGTAAATGCTTTGTGTGACTCTAACTTTTCTTCCTTATATCACCCACAGCCAGGTACACATAAGTCCATCCCTGATGATGTCACTTCTTTTCCCTGCATTTCTTCAGAACAGGTTGAAGAAGGAGGAGGAGTGAAGGGGGATGCTGCAGCTGTACAACATGACCCAGTGGTCAGCAAGTCTGCTCCTGTAAATTCAGGAATTAACCCTTGCAGGCAGTGGAGGGATTATAAGACGATCTTACATCGTAATTATTTATGCAAAATGCATGAATATGAAGGAAGATTTTTTTTATTGATGTTACATTGCAGGGGCTTGATGACCTAATCATTTCCAGTCTCCTGGATACAGGGTCACAAGCTACCATCTTATCTAGCTCCCATTTCCATCAAATTATGGAGGAAGCTTCTGTAAAGCCAGTGTTAAAGGCATTTGATGGATCCCTAATAAGCGTAGGAGGTAACCCCTTAAACATATTGGGAACCATATGGCTAAAATTTAATATCGGTAATAAAAATCATTCACCCATATAGTCATAGTAATTGGGATCCACTATAAGAGGTTAATTATAGGTGCTGATTTACCACAGCACTTAAAGCCCATTATAGACTAAGTGAATGTTGTTCAATTGTCTTTTACCCAGATAATTCTGGAGAAGGTAGTGGTAAGTAATTAGACTTACCATGACCTAAGACCACCACAGGGAATCTGCCTATAAGGTTTCTATCCCCATTAATGGTGAAATTGTAGAAAAGTGGGTTCATATAAACCAATTGCTTGCTTGTCACCCTAAATCTCAGTTACAGATCATAGAAGGAGAAGCGGAAGAAGAACAAGGATCCTAATTAATCATTGGATGGATGAGTATCCTTGATTGTACAAATGACATTATCATATTGGGTTTTTTTTTTTCTTCTTTTGTTTCAGTGAAACGTTGCTTTCTCTTTTGTCTGTCTGTGTGGCATGTATGTTCCCCACTAACACTCTAACATATCTAGTCAACAAATGGTTTGATGCTCTGATTCTCTGAAAATGTTGTTATGCTAATTTTATTTTTCCTTTTAGCAAGGTTTTGTTTGTAGCATACAGCCGAGGGTCATTCTTCTATAAAAGGGGGAAGAGTAAAGACAGATAGTGTTAGTTTATGATAGTTTAGCTTAAGGCTAGCAAGGGCTACAAGCAAACTGGTGCAAAAAATCAATATACAGTAATCATACAGTACCATGGTCATAGGGATACTAAATGAAACTGTATTGTCATGTATGTATGCATGCAACAAATGTATCAATGTGAGATCACTCATGTGTCATTTCTTTTAGACCAAAGAGTTCTTAAAAGATTGAGGTCGATTGACAGTTGCCATGGGTATGGACGTCAAGACCAAGGCCGTGATGTGGATCATCTTCCTTCGATTGCAGGAGCTCCAGCCAAAGCCAAAGCCATGATGTGAATCATCCTTCTTCTGTGACAGGAGTTCCGGACACAGCCAAGCGTGGTTCCAGTGTTTTTATCAAGAACCATTGGGCAAGAGATGCCGGAGACCATCCTAACAGAGAAGAATTTGGATCCTAGAGGAGTTCTGCCAACCTGTTTCCATAGATCACCATCCAAGAAGAATTTGATATTTCTCCCACCACCTGTTTCCAAAACTGGGAGTCTGATATGATCTGCATGCCTTTTCAACTCAACCAAAACTATGGAGATCCTTGAGTAGGCCAAGCAACTATTCGTATTAGACACAACGTCTTCCTATCAACCAAATAGGTATATGGATTCCCTAATCAGAGAGATTGTTCCAACTATTGAAGAGAACAATAAGTGCCTCGTCTTTTGGGAACAACCCGATGCCATTAAGTAGTTGATGAACTGAAGCGAACTGTATTAACTTCAGAGACGATCCCAGTCACAGGAAGATGACAAAAGTCTCCTCCAGTTTAGCAATAATATTTTAGAACTTTTATCAAGTTAGAAAATCTTTTGCTAAAAGGGGGATTATGTCAGAGACTTTGTCCTGGGGGACCATACAGGGTTAATTCTAAATTGTAGAATTAGCTGAAATTCTGTTTAAAATGTGTTCAAATTACATCATATGTGAACAATGAGCCATTAGTCCAAGGTAGGGAGTAAAAATATACAATGTCAGTTTAATGGCAGATGGATAGTCAGTTGGAGCCAAGGTGGCTGAGAGAGACGGACTCCCTTATGTAAAAGACATAGCAAAATGACATATTTAGGAGGTTTTTGATAACCCTTTTGACCTTTCTCAGTTTTGACGAAAGCCACATGATCTGACATAAAACTGATTATAGGTAAAATTCTAAAGTAGAGTAAGAGCTCCACCTAGAGTCTTGAGAGCATTATGACTGGGATATCCGCATTCCTTGAATAATTAGGGATATATTAATATCCAATCAGGGCAGACCAGTGATGTCACGGTATAATGAGATGGCTCTTTGTCCAATCATCAGACAAAGGTGGGAATTACTGATAAGGCAAAAATTGCAAATATAATGCCCAATTACTCTTAGTTAAGGGTTTTTTTGACTTCCTAAAAGAGGGTCTTTGGACTCAACTTAACTGGCTGAAACAGAAAAGGTGACTTCCTGAAGGCTTTGCTGATCCTGCCATCTCACAGAGAAATACTAAGAAACTTGGATTGGTAACTATATCATTTATTCATTTAGATTCATTTAATCCAGAATTTTATAATTTTTCTTCTGTTTGAAGAACTTAGTTTTAAATTGTCTTAAGTGGACTGGCCAACCATTTGGGATAATTTATAATAAGCTAGATTTAGCTATTAAATTCTGGAAATAATAGAATCTATATATAATTATTGGGAAATGTTATAAATTGCCAATCAGTGTAATACAGTATATAGCGTGGGTTATTTATATTAGCTAATATTAATCTTGGTATTCCTAGAGTAATATTTTATGGTTCTGGGAAGATTATAATAGTTAATATTTGATACAGGGTATTCTTTGAATCCAGCTATTAACCCTTTAACCGCTATTTGTCTGCTGTTAGTGGTGTTTTCTTTGGAATTCTCTGTGTATGTGCCAGGCTTATATTTTGTAATTTGAAAGTATTATCTCAATAGACAAAATAACTGCTGGGTGTGGCATCTGTTTAAACGTGTGTATTAACCCTTGGAGTGCCTATAGGTTTTATATATAGGTTGCTGTAGTCAAAATTATGATAAATGTGCATGAAGTAATTCTAAGTAGATTATTTGTGTGATTTGGTTTGACTATATTAATTGCAATTTATGTATTTTATTCAGAGGTATTCAATATTGAATTCAGTAGATAATTAAATTATAGTGATTTAAATCTGGTATTCTATTCCAGTTATTCCCTAAATTTAATTATTATTTATATATGTTACAAGGAATTGTTAGAGGAATTATTTAATTCATCTCACAATACCCATTACATCATCATTGGCATAGTCTATACAGTTTCTGGGGCAGAGGTATTAAGAGACCCTGCAGCCAACTGTATTATATTAATTGTAACAATCAATTAACTTATTCTATGCTGCTGAATGCAATTATTGTTATTATACCTCTGAATATACCTATAGGTGGTTAACCCTTGCACCGCTGGTAATCTTTATGATAAATAGTGTGGTTTGATTTTCTGTATACCTATTATAATTGCTAGTCACTTAATTATTTCATTGTTGCTGATAATTGTATATATTGTATTTTAATAAAATAGATATATTTTTGCACAAATATGAAGGATTGATTCTTGTGATCAATTCGTTACTGTGAAGTAGCGTGTCAATACATATTAAAGATAAAGTTCTCGAATTATTTTATATTGTCATTTGCCTATTTAAGTGAAGAAATCCAACCTGAGTGGTTCTCTGTTTAACCCTTTGGATACCTTCATATAGATAGCCCGACAGATTTTTGGAGGTCCCACCGAGATCTTTATATAGGATTGACACATTTGTCAAATAATTTTATTGACAGATATATTACACAGTAACATATTTGTGCATAAACATGTCTCAGGCAACTTCTTCAGTGTCTGATCCAATGGAACAGAGACCAGAAGAAGACATGAAATGGGCTGTAGAAGGGAGGTTAATTTATGCCATCCATTCTCGCCTCAAAATTAAGAGTGATGCCCAACAATGGTGTACTGACATTGAACTACGAGTGATATCCCAATTTGATAAAATGTGGCAGCCTGATAGCTTCTATTATCAAGCATTGAATAGGTGTATAGATCAAACTAAGGCAAGGGATTTGGACACCCAGATTTTATTAATTGTGCCTGAATTGTTAACTATTATAGGCTTCCAGAGAAACAAATTGGAGGCTTATCAAAAGGTTGTAGAGCCACTAAAACAGTCACTAAATGATCAGACTGAAAAGATATCTGAGTTAGAGGAAGAGGTGCGTAAGTTTGTCAAAATTGCAAACTCACAAGAAGAGCATATTGAGAATCTCCAGCGCCAGGTAAATGGGCTAGAGAGCAGGCGTAAAACAACTCTTGAGGAAATGTGGTCTACAAAAGCACATAATACTGCCCTTAATGCTAAAATGTGTGATCTACAAGGTGAGATATACATTTTGCAAGAACACATTAGGCAACTCCAATCCCATTTAGACAAGCGGGTTCAGGAGAATATAAAATTGCGAGAGCAAGTGCTGGTATATCAGACCAGTGATAATGCCCCTAAAGGGGATAAATCACTGGATCTAGATATGTTTAATGTCTTGTCCAGCCAGATCCAGGAATTGTCAGAAAGAATGCAGGCCCTTACTGCTTCTGATTCTGACCATGCCTCCTCTGAGATTGGACAGGATATTAGTCCTGACAAGGTAGTTCAGGCCCAACCAGCTATATCTAGTAGTCATCAGGATTACTCACCTGGGAAGGAGGGGGATGTTAGTCCTCAGAAGTCACACTTCTTGCTGAAATGTGATGATGAGGGTAACATCCCAGAGCAAGCCACACACCCTGCACCACGGAGCCTTTTAACAGGCCACAGATTACCCTCTAACAGGGAGTCAATGATCAAACCTCACAGGAGGCCAATGCCCACATTAAAGAGGTTTGAACAGGAGGAACAGTCACCTTTAGTTGAAGGAACTAAAATAATAAGATTTCTGAGAGATACCGTGCCAGTTTTCCACAGAAAATCTAAAATATCCATTGTGAGTCATTTAGACCGTTATACTGAAACACTTGCATCTCTAGGCCTTCATTCTGACCGTCATAAAATGGATTATGTGCCTTGGGTTTTTGATGTTTCAGAGAATTTCTTTTTCAGTTCTTTAGCTGAGATGGATATCCATACCTGGGAGGAAACAGTGGAACAGATAATCCTAGCGTTTGGTCCTTATAAAACTCGCCATGAGGCTAAATGTGCTATATATGCACTAAAATGTAGGCCAGACCAGGACCCCAGGCAATTCTTGTCAGAGCTAAAATGTGCATATATCCTTGCAGATAGGGATGCAGATTTCCATTCATATGAGTTCAGGGAACTGTTCTTTAATGCTCTGCCTAGATACATGAAAACTAATCTAGCTAGGGATTATTCACCCCTGTTATCACTAGATTGGTTACTCACTCAAGCTATGAAGCTGTATAATGCCCAGCAGAGTGAGAATACCCCAGCTAGGGACAAGAAGCCTGCCTCCCAGTGTGTAGCAGAAACATTGGTTGAGGAGAGTTTGCCCTTTGAATCTGGCAAGAGAACCTATGCAGAGGTGTTAAAATCTCCACAGGTTCATAAACAGGCGCCAGGACAGAAGGGACCTGCCTCTGTTAGTTCCCAGGGGTCTAATAATTCAAATGGTCAGAAACCATTTTTCAAGAGATCCCAGGGATACAACAAAAACCAAAATAGATCTAAGTTTCCCAGGAGGTTCAAAAAGAGTAAAAACTCTAATAATCAGGGGGCACAGCAAAATCAGCAGAATAATAAGTCTGATTCTGGGAACCAAGGTCAGAAGCAAGTGAGTCTTAAGGTCCAGGTTAACAACCTAACAGATATGATGGCCAAAATGATGACTACTATGGCACAGCTATGCCAAAGTCCCAGTTCTGATACCCAGCAGGGATCTAACCCTTTTTTAGGGACAGCCCCAGGAGTGGCGACTGCCAATCAATAACAGAACAGGGTAATGGTAAGCAGGCCTTAGGGGAAAAGAATAATATTGCTTTACCCTATGTAAGTCCTATATTAACCGATAATATTTTAACCAACAGGAATGCTAACACATTTTCTTTACAGGATGTAAATGCTTTGTGTGACTCTAACTTTTCTTCCTTATATCACCCACAGCCAGGTACACATAAGTCCATCCCTGATGATGTCACTTCTTTTCCCTGCATTTCTTCAGAACAGGTTGAAGGAGGAGGAGGAGTGAAGGGGGATGCTGCAGCTGTACAACATGACCCAGTGGTCAGCAAGTCTGCTCCTGTAAATTCAGGAATTAACCCTTGCAGGCAGTGGAGGGATTATAAGACGATCTTACATCGTAATTATTTATGCAAAATGCATGAATATGAAGGAAGATTTTTTTTATTGATGTTACATTGCAGGGGCTTGATGACCTAATCATTTCCAGTCTCCTGGATACAGGGTCACAAGCTACCATCTTATCTAGCTCCCATTTCCATCAAATTATGGAGGAAGCTTCTGTAAAGCCAGTGTTAAAGGCATTTGATGGATCCCTAATAAGCGTAGGAGGTAACCCCTTAAACATATTGGGAACCATATGGCTAAAATTTAATATCGGTAATAAAAATCATTCACCCATATAGTCATAGTAATTGGGATCCACTATAAGAGGTTAATTATAGGTGCTGATTTACCACAGCACTTAAAGCCCATTATAGACTAAGTGAATGTTGTTCAATTGTCTTTTACCCAGATAATTCTGGAGAAGGTAGTGGTAAGTAATTAGACTTACCATGACCTAAGACCACCACAGGGAATCTGCCTATAAGGTTTCTATCCCCATTAATGGTGAAATTGTAGAAAAGTGGGTTCATATAAACCAATTGCGTGCTTGTCACCCTAAATCTCAGTTACAGATCATAGAAGGAGAAGCGGAAGAAGAACAAGGATCCTAATTAATCATTGGATGGATGAGTATCCTTGATTGTACAAATGACATTATCATATTGGGTTTTTTTTTCTTCTTTTGTTTCAGTGAAACGTTGCTTTCTCTTTTGTCTGTCTGTGTGGCATGTATGTTCCCCACTAACACTCTAACATATCTAGTCAACAAATGGTTTGATGCTCTGATTCTCTGAAAATGTTGTTATGCTAATTTTATTTTTCCTTTTAGCAAGGTTTTGTTTGTAGCATACAGCCGAGGGTCATTCTTCTATAAAAGGGGGAAGAGTAAAGACAGATAGTGTTAGTTTATGATAGTTTAGCTTAAGGCTAGCAAGGGCTACAAGCAAACTGGTGCAAAAAATCAATATACAGTAATCATACAGTACCATGGTCATAGGGATACTAAATGAAACTGTATTGTCATGTATGTATGCATGCAACAAATGTATCAATGTGAGATCACTCATGTGTCATTTCTTTTAGACCAAAGAGTTCTTAAAAGATTGAGGTCGATTGACAGTTGCCATGGGTATGGACGTCAAGACCAAGGCCGTGATGTGGATCATCTTCCTTCGATTGCAGGAGCTCCAGCCAAAGCCAAAGCCATGATGTGAATCATCCTTCTTCTGTGACAGGAGTTCCGGACACAGCCAAGCGTGGTTCCAGTGTTTTTATCAAGAATCATTGGGCAAGAGATGCCGGAGACCATCCTAACAGAGAAGAATTTGGATCCTAGAGGAGTTCTGCCAACCTGTTTCCATAGATCACCATCCAAGAAGAATTTGATATTTCTCCCACCACCTGTTTCCAAAACTGGGAGTCTGATATGATCTGCATGCCTTTTCAACTCAACCAAAACTATGGAGATCCTTGAGTAGGCCAAGCAACTATTCGTATTAGACACAACGTCTTCCTATCAACCAAATAGGTATATGGATTCCCTAATCAGAGAGATTGTTCCAACTATTGAAGAGAACAATAAGTGCCTCGTCTTTTGGGAACAACCCGATGCCATTAAGTAGTTGATGAACTGAAGCGAACTGTATTAACTTCAGAGACGATCCCAGTCACAGGAAGATGACAAAAGTCTCCTCCAGTTTAGCAATAATATTTTAGAACTTTTATCAAGTTAGAAAATCTTTTGCTAAAAGGGGGATTATGTCAGAGACTTTGTCCTGGGGGACCATACAGGGTTAATTCTAAATTGTAGAATTAGCTGAAATTCTGTTTAAAATGTGTTCAAATTACATCATATGTGAACAATGAGCCATTAGTCCAAGGTAGGGAGTAAAAATATACAATGTCAGTTTAATGGCAGATGGATAGTCAGTTGGAGCCAAGGTGGCTGAGAGAGACGGACTCCCTTATGTAAAAGACATAGCAAAATGACATATTTAGGAGGTTTTTGATAACCCTTTTGACCTTTCTCAGTTTTGACGAAAGCCACATGATCTGACATAAAACTGATTATAGGTAAAATTCTAAAGTAGAGTAAGAGCTCCACCTAGAGTCTTGAGAGCATTATGACTGGGATATCCGCATTCCTTGAATAGTTAGGGATATATTAATATCCAATCAGGGCAGACCGGTGATGTCACGGTATAATGAGATGGCTCTTTGTCCAATCATCAGACAAAGGTGGGAATTACTGATAAGGCAAAAATTGCAAATATAATGCCCAATTACTCTTAGTTAAGGGTTTTTTTGACTTCCTAAAAGAGGGTCTTTGGACTCAACTTAACTGGCTGAAACAGAAAAGGTGACTTCCTGAAGGCTTTGCTGATCCTGCCATCTCACAGAGAAATACTAAGAAACTTGGATTGGTAACTATATCATTTATTCATTTAGATTCATTTAATCCAGAATTTTATAATTTTTCTTCTGTTTGAAGAACTTAGTTTTAAATTGTCTTAAGTGGACTGGCCAACCATTTGGGATAATTTATAATAAGCTAGATTTAGCTATTAAATTCTGGAAATAATAGAATCTATATATAATTATTGGGAAATGTTATAAATTGCCAATCAGTGTAATACAGTATATAGCGTGGGTTATTTATATTAGCTAATATTAATCTTGGTATTCCTAGAGTAATATTTTATGGTTCTGGGAAGATTATAATAGTTAATATTTGATACAGGGTATTCTTTGAATCCAGCTATTAACCCTTTAACCGCTATTTGTCTGCTGTTAGTGGTGTTTTCTTTGGAATTCTCTGTGTATGTGCCAGGCTTATATTTTGTAATTTGAAAGTATTATCTCAATAGACAAAATAACTGCTGGGTGTGGCATCTGTTTAAACGTGTGTATTAACCCTTGGAGTGCCTATAGGTTTTATATATAGGTTGCTGTAGTCAAAATTATGATAAATGTGCATGAAGTAATTCTAAGTAGATTATTTGTGTGATTTGGTTTGACTATATTAATTGCAATTTATGTATTTTATTCAGAGGTATTCAATATTGAATTCAGTAGATAATTAAATTATAGTGATTTAAATCTGGGATTCTATTCCAGTTATTCCCTAAATTTAATTATTATTTATATATGTTACAAGGAATTGTTAGAGGAATTATTTAATTCATCTCACAATACCCATTACATCATCATTGGCATAGTCTATACAGTTTCTGGGGCAGAGGTATTAAGAGACCCTGCAGCCAACTGTATTATATTAATTGTAACAATCAATTAACTTATTCTATGCTGCTGAATGCAATTATTGTTATTATACCTCTGAATATACCTATAGGTGGTTAACCCTTGCACCGCTGGTAATCTTTATGATAAATAGTGTGGTTTGATTTTCTGTATACCTATTATAATTGCTAGTCACTTAATTATTTCATTGTTGCTGATAATTGTATATATTGTATTTTAATAAAATAGATATATTTTTGCACAAATATGAAGGATTGATTCTTGTGATCAATTCGTTACTGTGAAGTAGCGTGTCAATACATATTAAAGATAAAGTTCTCGAATTATTTTATATTGTCATTTGCCTATTTAAGTGAAGAAATCCAACCTGAGTGGTTCTCTGTTTAACCCTTTGGATACCTTCATATAGATAGCCCGACAAGAGATAAGACTTATATCCTTCTTCATGTTTTTTTAATGCCTATAAAATAAAATAAAGATAAAACGAAGTATTACTATCCCTTTAAGACTTTATTCCAGAACTCTGCAATTTTTATGTAGTTTTTAGCAAACTGTAACCTGGCCTTTCTGTAACTGAGGCTTATTAGTGGTTTGCAATGCATCTTGTGGCAAACCCTGTGTGGTTATGTTGGTGAAGTCTTCTCTTCTCCTCTTTGACACTTTTATGCCTACATCCTGGAGAGTGTTCTTGATCTTTCACACAGTTGGATTGGGTTTTAATCATAATTGCAAACATTCTTTGGTTATTCACTGCAGTGATCTACCAAATTGTTAGCCATTGCTGACCTGTGTGTTCTTGCTTCGTAACAATTTACCACACAGTTGATATTGTCACAGCTAATGTTCTTGCTATGCCTTTGATCAATTTATTCTGATTTTTCAGCCTCATGATGGTCTATTTTACTGACATTGACACTTATTTGGTCTTCAAGTTGGGAGACACAGCAACAGACTCCAAATTCAAATGTCACACCAAGAATCACCTCTAGACCTTTTGTTAGACCTTTTGTACATGACCTAACAATGCAACAACACACTCCTGACCAAAAACAGCAGAGCAGCCAATTGTTCATTTACATCTGATCCCCTAAAATGGAGGGACTATATTTAAAAATTGTTTCAACTCCTACAAGGTTCACGGTTTATGGATATAACCACCCTCAAATCAAAGCTGCCAGTCTGCACTTTACCTTTTTACTCATTGTTTTATTTCAGATCCAACGTGCTGAAGTACAGAGCCAAAACAACAAAATCTTAGATTTAAATGTATAAACTACACACATATATATATATATATATATATATATATATATATATATATATATATAAAAGAAGAAGCAGCACCAGTGGTTCATAATTTCAAGATAATTTATTGAGGCACAAAGGTAACTGGTCAGGCCCTGCTGCGCCACCAGGAGGTCTGGCTTTTGTTTTTTTTTAAGGTGGGTAAGCATGGGTGACCACTGATTGGCTGAGCTCCTTGCCTTCTCCTAACCAAAGTGGCTAAGCAGTGGTGGTTGGTTGAGAGGTGGGGGCTTCACCCTCTGCCTCCTCCACAGCCAATCAGCGTTGCGTGCCATGATCCCAGGCACCGAAACAGATACACAGAAATATATATATATATATATATATATATATATATATATATATATATATATATATATATATATATTTATATATGTATGTATTTACAACAATTAATTGTCATATGCATTGGAGCTTTCTCCAAAACACTGACACTTATTCCTGCTTCACCTGAAAGTACTGTGAATGCTTCCGTTACCCTGTAAGTGATTATATATAGTGCCATTCGCTTAAAATGGATCTATCACATATAGAAAAGTAATGCTCAGTAGTTTGAGCATTTAGCGAAAAAGTTAAACATGTTACTCATTTTTGACAAAACCCCGTTATCTGCGCAAAAAATTATGTTTGAAAGGTGCCTGGTGGCCTACTTCCGCTTGCTGCTGCAGCAAGCTGCTTGCCACTCAGAGACTGCTCCCGTCCCACTACCCAGCATCCTCCAATGATGGAGGCTGTCTGTCTCTAAGCTGGAGTGATCTCATTGGCTAGATATCGATCTCTGCCAATGAGATTGCTCCAACCTAGAGAAAGAAAGCCTCCGTCATTGGAGGATACTGGGTAGTGGAACGGGAGCAGAGGCAGTACTGCAAGCTGGAAGTAGGCTGCTGGGCATGTTTTAAACTTGAATTTTTACGCAGGTAACTTTTTTTTTTTTTTAATGAGGAACATATTAAACTTTTTCGCTAAATGATCTATCTAATGAGCATTACTTATCTATATGTGATAGATCCACTTTAAATAAATTGTCAGTTATGTCAGTGTGTCACAGGGAATGACTGAGCTAAGGTAAATCTAGTCCTAGTCTAGATAAATGTATCATTTTACTCTTAGATATAAATGAGGCTATCAAGATTGTAAATAATTGCAATAAAATATGTAGTTCTAATAATTCACATGATAACAAGTAAAATATCAAAACTATGGTCAACAGCAAGAGGCACAATAATGACCTCCATCTTGTCAGATAACACATACAGTTGGTCCCTTCATCTGGTTTATGTTTTGATTTGGAATTGACCAAGTGTTAGTTTTACTTGACAGGATGTAATAACTATCTCTTTACAGTCAGAATTCCCCGGACGGGAGCTAAGAGTACAGGTAGAGGAAGCATGTCATGGGTAGGGTTGGCCCGGATTGGTAGAGTGTGCAAGGGGAGGAGTTTTGTAAAGGTTATTAAGGAGCTATACAGGAAGTAGACTGCGGTTGGGGGGGAAGTAAGGGCAAGGAGAAGCATCCCACTCTCCCTCCCTATTATGGTGTGTTTACAGTGTCTTCTTGTTTGTCACAGCGGGGCAGGTAGTCCTTGCCTGGTTTTCTAAGATCGGTAACTGATATGGTAAAGTTATGTGGATTTATCCTCAAGCAGAAGCCCTTTGGGAGTTTTCCTGAACGTAGGTTGCGGGTGGTGACGTTAACCATTGAAGCTAAGGTGGATGGCCAATGGGGTAATTCCTTGGGAGTCAGTTGTAATTGCTGAAGAATGTTGGGTTCAGCTGTAAGTGCCAAAGGAATGTTGGAATCAGCTGTAAATGCGGAAGAATGTTGGCATTCGAGCATGAGTCCACACAATTTGGCCATGCTGGTTTCAAGGAATCTGGATTTGCAAGGAATGTCAGTTAATGATTAATTAGTAATATGGTTAAATAAGCGTAATAATAAAGTGATTGGAAGTATTTAAATAAAGCTGTGGTCTATTATCCCCAAGAGATGTGCCTGTGTTTTATCTTGAGTGATCACACCCTCTCCTTATGACAGTTCCCCTATGACCTCTTGGATGCTAAAGACTAGTGATGAGCGAGCACCCCAATGCTCGGGTGTTCGGGTGCTCTGACCGAGCACCCCCTGAGGCTCGAGTGCTCGGCCGAGCACCCGAGCCCCATTGAAGTCAATGGGAGGACTCGAGCATTACACCAGGCACCCCCTGCTCTGATGAGGGGAGGGTGCCTGGTCCATAGGAAAAGGGCAGAAAAGGATGGAAACACCACAGAAATGGTTCAGGGACAGCATAGGGAGGATGTCTGGATGCATCTTGGACTCCAACATCGCTGCTGGAAACGATCTTTCGCCCGTAGTACGCCATTTTTACAGACTGACCATACAACACACAAAAAGGAAAATAAAAACGACTTTAGGCGAAAAATTGTTACCAAACAATATTTGCTGTATATTTACTTGTATATCATCGGCAAATTATCCCAAAAATTTCCTTGATTTTCTGAAGTGAGGCCATGATTAAGAGGGAAACGTGCGCAGAGGCAAATTATCCCAAAAATTTCCTTGATTTTCTGAAGTGAGGCCATGATTAAGAGGGAAACGTGCGCAGAGGCAAATTCTCCCAAAAATTTCCTTGATTTTCTGAAGTGAGGCCATGATTAAGAGGGAAACGTGCGCAGAGGCAAATTCTCCCAAAAATTTCCTTGATTTTCTGAAGTGAGGCCATGATTAAGAGGGAAACGTGCGCAGAGGCAAATTATCCCAAAAATTTCCTTGATTTGATTGAACTGAGGCCATGATTAAGAGGGAAACGTGCGCTGAGCTGACCATCTAAAACATTATGGGTGAGGGTCTGCTGCAGAGCTGACCATCCTAAACATTATATGCGAAGGCCCGCTAGTGAGCTGACGCTATAAAACATTATATGCGAAGGCCCGCTAGTGAGCTGACGCTATAAAACATTATATGCGAAGGCCCGCTAGTGAGCTGACGCTATAAAACATTATATGAGAGGGCCCGCTAGAGAGCTGACCCAATAAAACATTATATGAGAAGGCCCGCTGGTGAGCTGACCTATATAAAAATTGTCAAACAGGGCCCGCTGGTGAGCTGGCCCTATATAAAAATTATATCACAGGGCCTGCTGGTGAGCTGGCCCTATATAAAAATTATATCCCAGGGCATATGGAAGAGGAGGAGGAGGATGAGAAGATTAAGAGTCAACCATATACCCGTTTTTTGGGTGGAAGGGGTGAATGGGAATACAGAGTATTCACATCATTGTAAATAACATATATAAAGTGAGTTTATGTTCCCCCGGGGCTTTCCTCCAGTGGAGTGGAGAAGTCAGGGGAAATCCAGGCCTTGTTCATTTTTATAAGTGTCAACCTATCAGCATTGTCGGTGGAAAGGCGGATACGCTTATCTGTTATGATGCCACCAGCAGCACTAAATACCCGCTCAGACAGAACGCTGGCGGCAGGGCAGGCCAGCACCTCCAAGGCGTAGAGTGCCAGTTCATACCACGTGTCCAGCTTGGACACCCAGTAGTTGTAAGGCACAGAGGGATCATTGAGGACGCTGACACGGTCTGCTACGTACTCCTTCACCATCTTCCAAAACTTTTCCCTCCTTGTGACACTAGGCTGCGCATCAGGGTGAGGGTGCTGGCGGGGTGTCATGAAGGTGTCCCACGCCTTGGAGAGTGTTGCCCTGCCTTTGTCGGAACTGCTGTGTGCTCCCCTTTTCTCCCCTTCTCGGTTGGCCAAGGTAGCACGTACTCTGCCGCCAGCGTTGTCAGATGGAAAATTTTGGAGCAATTTTTCGATAAAGAACCTTCTGGTATTGCACCATTTTGCTTGTCCTCTCCACCGGAGGAATGAGAGATGAGAAATTCTCTTTGTAGCGGGGGTCCAGAAGGGTGAACACCCAGTAATCCGTGTTGTCTAAAATGCGTACAACGCGTGGGTCACGGGAAAGGCAGCCTAACATAAAGTCAGCCATGTGTGCCAGAGTACCAACAGTCAAAATTTCGCTGTCCTCACCAGGAGGATGACTCTCAATATCCTCATCCTCTTCCTCCTCTTCTGCCCACCCACGCTGAAGAGATGGAACTAACGTTCCATGGCTACCCTCTGTAGCGGAGGCAACCGTGTCTTCCTCCTCCTCCTCCGCCTCCTCCAATTGTCGCTGAGAAGACGAAGTGAGGGTGCTCTGGCTATCACCTTGTGTAAGCTCTTCCTCCCCCATTTCCACCTCTTCCACATGCAAAGCGTCGGTTTTAATTGTGAGCAGCGAGCGTTTCAGTAGACACAGAAGTGGGATGGTTACACTGATAATAGCGTTATCGCCGCTCACCATCTGTGTCGATTCCTCAAAATTGTGTAAAACCTCACAGAGGTCTGACATCCATTCCCACTCCTCACTTCTGATTACAGGAAGTTGAACGGAGAGGCGACGACCGTGTAACAGCTGGTACTCCACTACTGCCCTCTGCTGCTCACAAAGCCGGGCCAACATGTGGAAGGTGGAGTTCCAGCGCGTGCTCACGTCACACAGCAGCCGGTGAGCTGGCAATTGTAAGCGCTGCTGCAGCTTCAACAGGCCGGCCGAAGCTGTAGATGACTTACGGAAATGTGCACACACGCGGCGCACCTTGGTCAAGAGATCATGCACATTGGGGTAGGTTTTTAGAAATCGCTGAACCACTAAATTAAATACATGCGCTAGGCATGGTACGTGTGTGAGCTTGCCGAGCTCCAAAGCCGCCACCAAGTTACGCCCATTATCACACACAACCATGCCTGGTTGCAGGTTGAGTGGCGAGAGCCACTGCTCGGTCTGGTGACTAATCCCCTGCAACAGCTCTGAGGCCGTGTGCTGTTTGTCCCCAAGGCAGATCAGCTTCAGCACGGCCTGTTGACGCTTCCCCACTGCAGTGCTACACTGCTTCCAGCTACTGGCTGATGGGGGAGTGGCGCTGCGTGTAGAGAATTCGGAGGTGGAAACGGAGGAGGAGGAGCCAATAACGTAGGTGCTGGTGGAAACCCTGATGGAGGTAGGGCCCGCAATCCTCGGCGTGGGTAGCACCCGTGCCATCCCAGGGTCCGAGTCGCTCCCAGCCTCCACGACATTCACCCAGTGTGCCGTCAGGGAAATGTAGCGTCCCTGGCCACAAGCACTTGTCCATGTGTCAGTCGTTAAGTGGACCTTCCCAGTAACTGCGTTGGTCAGGGCACGGGTGATGTTACGGGACACATGGTGGTGTAATGCGGGGATGGCACACCGGGAAAAGTAGTGGCGGCTGGGGACCACGTACCGAGGGACAGCTGCTGCCATCAGGCTGCGGAAGGACTCAGTGTCCACAAGCCTAAATGGCAGCATTTCGATGGCCAGTAATTTGGAAAGGTGTGAGGTTAGTGCTATGGCCTGTGGGTGGGTGGCTGGGTATTTTCTCTTGCGCTCAAATGCCTGGGGTAACGACATTTGGACGCTGTGCTGGGACAGGGAAGTGGATGTGGTCGCTGATGGTGCTTCAGATGGTACAGGTGCAGGGCGGGAGGTATGCGGGCCTGCGCCTTCGACAGGCGATTGGCCGGCACCGAAAACAGGGGAAGAGGAGGCAGTGGTGTGGCCTGCAGACACAGATGGGCGATCCAGGCGTTCCTCCCACTTATTACGGTGCTTGGATGCCATGTGTCGGATCATGCTGGTGGTGGTGAGGTTTCTAGTGTTTATGCCTCGGCTCATTCTGGTGTGGCACAGGTTGCAAACTACAATTCTTTTGTCGTCCGCACTTTCCTTAAAAAAACGCCATACCGCGGAACACCTACCCCTTGGCAAGGGAGATTTACGCAAGGGGGTGCTCCGTGGAACATTTGCGGGCCGGTTTGGTGCGGTCCGCCTTCTTTCTGTAGCCACACCACTGCCTCTTCCAGCCTGTTGCGGTGCTGCAGATGGCTCACCCTCAGGACTGCTGTCATCGCTCGGCTCTACACCTTCCCAGGTGGGGTCAGTCACCTCATCGTCCACCAAGTCCTCCTCCACTTCCTCACTCTGATCATCCTCCTCATGTCTTGATCCCACCACATACTCAGTCATTGACAACTGTATAACATTCTCCTCAACAAGGTCTTGAGACGGAAATAGTGGTTGATTTAATGGCAACTGTGTCTAATCATCATCATCATCATCCACTACTTCCTTTGACCTTAAATGCCGTTCACATCTGTCATCTTCTTGTGATTGGGTACCCTCTAGAGGTTGTGAATCAGGGCACAAGATGTCATGTTCCTCTGCAAGCGTGCTTGGAGAGAGGGTCAAATGAAGGATTGGTGATGAGACGAGCTCCTCACTATATCCCAGTGTGGGATCACTTCTTTGACCAGACCGTGTATGGTGGGAGGAAGGATGATCAGAGTGAGGATTATGTTGACCAGACTCTTGGCTACTGAGAGAGGACTTGGTGGAAGACAGGGTGGTGCTTAACCGACTGGAAGCAGTATCAGCTGACATCCAACCGACCACCTGTTCGCAGTGGTCGGACCTCGAGAGTGATGTCCTGCGACGCCCTGTGAAATGAGACATGAAGCTAGGTATGGTGGATGTCTTTCTTTCTTGTGCTCTGGCACCAGGCACAGTTTCTCCGCGTCCTGACCCGCGCCCTGAACTATCAGGATCACGTCCACTTCCCCGTCCCTTTTTACCCGCCTTCTTCATCTTACACAGAATATGTGACTTTGATATTTGAGTTTGAAAACTTAACAGTATTTCTTCCTATTCTGCAACTGTGCAGAGTACACAGAATAGGCTGCTAAACTGCGGTGACGAACACAGAATGGAATATGTGACTTTAATATTTGAGTTTGAAAACTTAACAGTATTTCTTCCTATTCTGCAACTGTGCAGAGTACACAGAATAGGCTGCTAAACTGCGGTGACACACACAGAATGGAATATGTGACTTTAATATTTGAGTTTGAAAACTTAACAGTATTTCTTCCTATTCTGCAACTGTGCAGAGTACACAGAATAGGCTGCTAAACTGCGGTGACGAACACAGAATGGAATATGTGACTTTAATATTTGAGTTTGAAAACTTAACAGTATTTCTTCCTATTCTGCAACTGTGCAGAGTACACAGAATAGGCTGCTAAACTGCGGTGACACA
Organism: Rhinophrynus dorsalis; assembly: GCA_037306005.1. Lineage (NCBI taxonomy): Eukaryota > Metazoa > Chordata > Amphibia > Anura > Rhinophrynidae > Rhinophrynus > Rhinophrynus dorsalis. The sequence continues at coordinate 536,044,519 of CM074720.1, forward strand.
CACAGAATGGAATATGTGACTTTAATATTTGAGTTTGAAAACTTAACAGTATTTCTTCCTATTCTGCAACTGTGCAGAGTACACAGAATAGGCTGCTAAACTGCGGTGACGAACACAGAATGGAATATGTGACTTTAATATTTGAGTTTGAAAACTTAACAGTATTTCTTCCTATTCTGCAACTGTGCAGAGTACACAGAATAGGCTGCTAAACTGCAGTGACGAACACAGAATGGAATATGTGACTTTAATATTTGAGTTTGAAAACTTAACAGTATTTCTTCCTATTCTGCAACTGTGCAGAGTACACAGAATAGGCTGCTAAACTGCGGTGACGAACACAGAATGGAATATGTGACTTTAATATTTGAGTTTGAAAACTTAACAGTATTTCTTCCTATTCTGCAACTGTGCAGAGTACACAGAATAGGCTGCTAAACTGCGGTGACACACACAGAATGGAATATGTGACTTTAATATTTGAGTTTGAAAACTTAACAGTATTTCTTCCTATTCTGCAACTGTGCAGAGTACACAGAATAGGCTGCTAAACTGCGGTGACACACACAGAATGGAATATGTGACTTTAATATTTGAGTTTGAAAACTTAACAGTATTTCTTCCTATTCTGCAACTGTGCAGAGTACACAGAATAGGCTGCTAAACTGCGGTGACGAACACAGAATGGAATATGTGACTTTAATATTTGAGTTTGAAAACTTAACAGTATTTCTTCCTATTCTGCAACTGTGCAGAGTACACAGAATAGGCTGCTAAACTGCGGTGACACACACAGAATGAAATATGTGACTTTAATATTTGAGTTTGAAAACTTAACAGTATTTCTTTCTATTCTGCAACTGTGCAGAGTACACAGAATAGGCTGCTAAACTGCGGTGACGAACACAGAATGGAATATGTGACTTTAATATTTGAGTTTGAAAACTTAACAGTATTTCTTCCTATTCTGCAACTGTGCAGAGTACACAGAATAGGCTGCTAAACTGCGGTGACGAACACAGAATGGAATATGTGACTTTAATATTTGAGTTTGAAAACTTAACAGTATTTCTTCCTATTCTGCAACTGTGCAGAGTACACAGAATAGGCTGCTAAACTGCGGTGACGAACACAGAATGGAATATGTGACTTTAATATTTGAGTTTGAAAACTTAACAGTATTTCTTCCTATTCTGCAACTGTGCAGAGTACACAGAATAGGCTGCTAAACTGCGGTGACACACACAGAATGGAATATGTGACTTTAATATTTGAGTTTGAAAACTTAACAGTATTTCTTCCTATTCTGCAACTCTGCACAGTACACAGAATGTGCTGCTAAACTGCGGCGAAGCACACTGAATGGAATATGTGACTTTGATATTTTAGTTTGAAGACTTAACAGTATTTCTTCCTATTCTGCAACTCTGCACAGTACACAGAATGTGCTGCTAAACTGCGGCGAAGCACACTGAATGGAATATGTGACTTTGATATTTTAGTTTGAAGACTTAACAGTATTTCTTCCTATTCTGCAACTCTGCACAGTACACAGAATGTGCTGCTACACTGCGACGAAGCACACTGAATGGAATATGTGACTTTGATATTTTAGTTTGAAGACTTAACAGTATTTCTTCCTATTCTGCAACTCTGCACAGTACACAGAATGTGCTGCTACACTGCGGCGAAGCACACTGAATGGAATATGTGACTTTGATATTTTAGTTTGAAGACTTAACAGTATTTCTTCCTATTCTGCAACTCTGCACAGTACACAGAATGTGCTGCTAAACTGCGGCGAAGCACACTGAATGGAATATGTGACTTTGATATTTTAGTTTGAAGACTTAACAGTATTTCTTCCTATTCTGCAACTCTGCACAGTACACAGAATGTGCTGCTAAACTGCGGCGACGCACACTGAATGGAATATGTGACTTTGATATTTTAGTTTGAAGACTTAACAGAATGTGCTCTAATCTGCAACTTTGCACACTAAACAGAATGTGCTCTAATCTGCAACTTTGCACACTAAACAGAATGTGCTCTAATCTGCAACTTTGCACACTAAAAAGAATGTGCTCTAATCTGCAACTGTGCACACTAAACAGAATGTGCTCTAATCTGCAACTTTGCACACTAAACAGAATATATTTTTTTTTTTTTTTTTTTTTTTTTTCCCTCCCACACAAAATAACCTGCTGCCCCCACACACAGTAGTCCTAAAAAGGACTTTTGGTTCTTTTTTTTCACAATTTTGCTTTTTTTCCTCCCTACACTGACTTTCCCTTCCTATCCTCAGCTCTCCCTGGCTAAGACTGAGCCGAACTCGCTGGTCAGGTGCTATACAGCACCCGACCACGGGTTCTGGCCATCCAATCAGTGTAATGCCAGCAGCCAACATGGCTGCTGGCATTACACTGATGTTAGAGCCTCCCTGCACGTTTATTGGCTGCGCAGCAGCCGCAAAACGTGCGGGGAGGAGACCCGAACATGGCGGGCGAGCACATGCGGTACTCGTACGAGTACCGCCATGTGCCGAGCAGAGCGATGCTCGAGCCGATCCGAGCATCGGCCGAGCATGCTCGCTCAACACTACTAAAGACATCTCCAATACATTGCAAAAAAAGGGTTTACCATGTAATTTACAGCATGTTCATTTAGGCAGGGTAGGCATTGCAATTAACTCATTTTAAACGTAATGTGACTCAGTCGTTCTAAGTGTTGCAAAAGTTTTATATATAAACTGTGATTTCATTTGATGCAAATGGAAAATTGAGCAATATGTCAATACAAACATCTGTTTCCTCGTCTTATTCTTGGTGCAAGTTTCCAAAAATCTTGTGGTGGAAAAATATTGCATAGATCTTAACCCACCCAATGCTAGAGGCAACTTACATTGGTGTGTCTAGTATCCGACAGTCACACATCTCTGTCATTATTTTATTGTTTTAAATGTACATACACACACATGTATATATATATGTATATATATATATATATATATATATATATATATATATATATAAGAAGACTTTGTGCCTGCCAAAACACACCCAGGGGAGGCAGAAAGGAGGAGTTACTGTTTCCATTGGGTGATTCAATCATGCAGGGAGTTGTCCCGCCCCCACTATGCAGCCCGTCCACTACTATAAAAGTCAGAAAAAAACAAAATGGATGCCACTTGCTCCTATACCACAGACACACACATGCCCCACTCACACAGCACCAAACACACACACATGCCCCCAACACACACCCCACTCACACAGAGCACCAAACACACACACACGCCCCACTCACACAGAGCACCAAATACACACACACACGCCCCACTCACACACACAGCACCAAACACACACAAAGCCAGAAAGAAATATGGCTGATACACACACACACAGTCACTCACCCTGACTCCCAGCGGCCTCAACGGGACCTGTAGTACAGCCACTGAAGGGTGCTGCAGCACCAGGGGAACAAAATGGCCCTCATTGCTGAATTATTTCTTGACTGTCATCATTTGCCATGCAAGACACTGGACAGACAGCCATCAGGTACACACTTAACCCACTGACTGCCACAGGGTTGTGTATCAAGTTTTACCCCTCAGGGTAGGCTGACCAGAGCTCACCTTTAACCGGGTACACATAGGAAATAGGACTATTTCAGTACTTCACTGAAGTCAAAGCAACCCTACAGTATGCATTTTTCTTATGCGTCCCTTGTCAGCCTACCTCAGGGAGTGTGTTCAAACCCCTCACACTGTAAACTTGCATTTCCCTCCCACTTCTCCTCCTTCCCCAGCCTATCACTAACACTTTTTCACATTTATGCTAAGCCCCTCCCCAAATCGTGATTAAGCCCTGCCCTCTTTTAACCCAGATTGCCGAATTTGTATCTCCACACCAGCACCATAGAAGTCCCCTCCAGGGACTCCAAGTCATAGTTCCCAGGTATGAATACACTTCCCACTGCTATTTAACTCTGACATGCCTCTCAATACCTTAACCCTTTGAGTGCCAGAGGGGTGCACAACTCATGCACGCATGTGTTTCTGCACATATATGTTGCGTGTGTACATCTCTGTTACATATGTGTGTCCATTTGTGCATGTCTTTTGCATGTTTCTGCCGCTCACTGTGTTGCATATGTCTGTGTTTATCAGTGTGTCTACATTTCACACACGTGCACCCAACGGTCATAATATGACGGGCAACACTGTCCCAAATTGCTAGAGTAAATATATATATGAGAAAACCTGCGTCCCCTGCCACACACAACCAGGGGCAGCTGTAAGGAAGAGTTGGCCTGCCCCCCAACAACAGTCTTAACCCATTGAGTGCCAGAGGGGTACGCATACATTTCAAAGCAATAGTGGTCCCTGTATTGATCCCTTGCCTACGGCCCATGGACATATAATTCGGTTCTGTCCCAGCTGACCACCACAGTCCACTAATGCAAGGAACGCCCAACATGTGTCACTTAACCCTTTCACTGCCAGAGGACTATACAAGTCATTACACAGCAATGTGTTGCGTACACCCAGGGGCGGCAGTAAGGAGGAGTTACTGCTCCCATTGGGTGATTCAATGGGGGTGTGATTTTTGGCCCACCCCCACTATCCAGCCCGCCCACCACTATCTAAGGCTGAAAAAAAAATGGCTGCCACTCACTCCTACACCACAGACACACACACATGCCCCTCACACACTGGCAGACACATATACACATTCATACAGAGACACACACACACACATGCTGATCAGCTGAGGATGATGGGAACTATGTTCACACTACAGCTGGAAGGCCATGGTCCAAATCTGTATTATGCATCAGGGTTCCCAGCACATAGATTCAAGGTCATGAGCTCGCTACAATAAACCACTCATATGCAGCTTCTTCATTCCCTGTCTGTGACCCTGCACAGCCCTGCCAATTACTACAAGTGAGCCGATTTCTAACCAATCAGCAAGCAGGATGCTGGGGAGCTGAACTGCTAGCACAGAGAAGCTGGGAAACTGGAACAACGGCAGAGACATGATCAGGCAGTGCAGAACAGGGCTTCAGCTGAGCTGGTAAGTGGCAGAGACATGGTTGTGACTGTATTTATATATTGCATAAAGAGAGAAAAAGAGCACATTGATTGTCAGTCTGTCTGTAAGTAGAGGTGCCAGTTCCTGCAATCATCTCCATGCTGTACATAGCTCACTGTATAGCATGTATGACAAACTATTTATATATGGTCTGGCATTGTATAGTATCCAGTCTGCATGTGTCTGTGTATAAGGACTGGCACTATACAGTATAGGAGGGACAGTCCCTGTCTGATACCCAAATCCCTCTGCTCCTCTATTTAGGACATCACACTGTGTGGTGTATATACAAGTGTATCAGATTGCTCCACATCAATAAAACCCACAGTAATGTGGGTATAAACTTCCGTATATATCTGTTAAATTAGTCTGTGTAAAAAATACTTTCATCTTCTTCTAAATCATTCACTTACAGAAAGAGTAACTTAACCATTTCAGTGCCAGAGGGGATGCAATGCATTGCTTACCCCCTGGCACTCAAAGGGTAAAAATTATCTACAATGGTCTGGCACTGTATAGCGGTGGTTCTCAACCTGTGCTCTCAGTGGCTACTAACAGACCAGGATTTTAGAATTTCCTTTTAAGAGCACAGGAGAGTTAATCAATATGACCGAGCCTCTGATCAGCACACTTGTGTTCTAGCAGGGAAATTCCTAAGTCCTGGCCTGTTAGTGGCCACTGAGGGCACGGGCTGAGAACCTCTGCTGTATAGTATACAGCCTGCATGTGTCTGTGTATAAGGACTGGCACTATACAGTATAGGAGGGACAGTCCCTGTTTGACACCCAAATCCCTCTGCTCCTCTATTTAGGACATCACACTGTGTGGTGTAAATACCAGTGTATCAGATTGCTCCACATCAATAAAACCCACAGTAATGTGGGTATAAACTTCTGTATATATCTTATAAATTAGTCTGTGTAAAAAAGTACTTTCATCTTCTTCTAAATCATTCACTTACAGAAAGAGAAACTTAACCATTTCAGTGCCAGAGGGGATGCAATGCATTGCTTACCCCCTGGCACTCAAAGGGTTAAAAATTATCTACAATGGTCTTGCACTGTATAGCGGTGGTTCTCAACCTGTGCTCTCAGTGGCTATTAACAGACCAGGATTTAGAATTTCCTTTTAAGATCACATGCGAGTTAATCAATATGACTGAGACTCTGATCAACACACTTGTGTTCTAGCAGGGAAATTCCTAAGTCCTGGACTGTTAGTGGCCACTGAGGACATGGGTTGAGAACCTTTGCTGTATAGTATACAGTCTGCATGTGTCTGTGTATAAGGACTGACACTATACAGTATAGGAGGGACAGTCCCTGTTTGACACCCAAATCCCTCTGCTCCTCTATTTAGGAGATCACACTATTGTAACGGTTTGTTCGACACACAGACACAGTGGTTAGGATAAAACACAGTTTTATTGAAATCACAATAAAATAAGAACCCTCACAGGTCCTGTAGTATACAGGTTAACAATATATATGCCCACACAGGTCCAGTACAACCATAAGGTACATAGCAGTCTATACTGACACAGGTCAGGAAGAATATGTTGGATTCCCAGGACAAAGGTACTGCATGGGTTAAAGGTAGTGTTGAGCGAGCATGCTCGGCCGATGCTCGGATCGGCTCGAGCATCGCTCTGCTCGGCACATGGCGGTACTCGTACGAGTACCGCATGTGCTCGCCCGCCATGTTCGGGTCTCCTCCCCGCACGTTTTGCGGCTGCTGCGCAGCCAATAAACGTGCAGGGAGGCTCTGACATCGGTGTAATGCCAGCAGCCATGTTGGCTGCTGGCATTACACTGATTGGCTGGCCAGAACCCGTGGTCAGGTTCTGTATAGCACCTGACCATCGAGTTCGGCTCAGTCTGAGCCAGGGAGAGCTGAGGATAGGAAGGGAAAGGCAGTGTAGGGAGGAAAAAAAAAAATTGTGACAAAAAAGAACCAAAAGTCCTTTTTAGGACTACTGTGTGTGGGGGCAGCAGGTTATATTGTGTGTGGGGGGAAAAAAACAAAAAAAAAAAAAAAAAAAAATATTCTGTTTAGTGTGAAAAGTTGCAGATTAGAGCACATTCTGTTTAGTGTGCACAGTTGCAGATTAGAGCACATTCTGTTTAGTGTGCAAAGTTGCAGATTAGAGCACATTCTGTTTAGTGTGCAAAGTTGCAGATTAGAGCACATTCTGTTTAGTGTGCAAAGTTGCAGATTAGAGCACATTCTGTTAAGTCTTCAAACTAAAATATCAAAGTCACGTATTCCATTCAGTGTGCGTCGCCGCAGTTTAGCAGCACATTCTGAGTACTGTGCAGAGTTGCAGAATAGGAAGAAATACTGTTAAGTCTTCAAACTAAAATATCAAAGTCACATATTCCATTCAGTGTGCTTCGCCGCAGTTTAGCAGCACATTCTGTGTACTGTGCAGAGTTGCAGAATAGGAAGAAATACTGTTAAGTCTTCAAACTAAAATATCAAAGTCACATATTCCATTCAGTGTGCTTCGCCGCAGTTTAGCAGCCTATTCTGTGTACTGTGCAGAGTTGCAGAATAGGAAGAAATACTGTTAAGTCTTCAAACTAAAATATCAAAGTCACATATTCCATTCAGTGTGTTTCACCGCCGTTTAGGCAGCCTATTCTGTGTACTGTGCAGAGTTGCAGAATAATAAGAAATACTGTTAAGTCTTCAAACTAAAATATCAAAGTCACATATTCCATTCAGTGTGCTTCGCCGCAGTTTAGCAGCCTATTCTGTGTACTGTGCAGAGCTGCAGAATAGGAAGAAATACTGTTAAGTCTTCAAACTAAAATATCAAAGTCACATATTCCATTCAGTGTGTTTCACCGCCGTTTAGCAGCCTATTCTGTGTACTGTGCAGAGTTGCAGAATAATAAGAAATACTGTTAAGTTTTCAAACTCAATATTAAAGTCACATATTCCATTCAGATGTGTTTCACCGCAGTTTAGCAGCCTTTTCTGTGTACTCTGCAGAGTTGCAGAATAATAAGAAATACTGTTAAGTTTTCAAACTCAAATATTAAAGTCACATATTCCATTCAGTGTGTTTCACCGCAGTTTAGCAGCCTATTCTGTGTACTCTGTACAGTTGCAGAATAATAAGAAATACTGTTAAGTTTTCAAACTCAAATATTAAACTCACATATTCCATTCAGTGTGTTTCACCGCCGTTTAACAGCCTATTCTGTGTACTCTGTACAGTTGCAGAATAATAAGAAATACTGTTAAGTTTTCAAACTCAAATATTAAAGTCACATATTCCATTCAGTGTGTTTCACCGCCGTTTAACAGCCTATTCTGTGTACTCTGTACAGTTGCAGAATAATAAGAAATACTGTTAAGTTTTCAAACTCAAATATTAAACTCACATATTCCATTCAGTGTGTTTCACCGCAGTTTAGCAGCCTATTCTGTGTACTCTGCAGAGTTGCAGAATAGGAAGAAATACTGTTAAGTCCCAATTGTACAGCGCTGCGGAATTAGTTGGCGCTATATAAATAAAGAATAATAATAATAATAATAATAATAAGTCTTCAAACTAAAATATCAAAGTCACATATTCCATTCAGTGTGCTTCGCCGCAGTTTAGCAGCCTATTCTGTGTACTGTGCAGAGTTGCAGAATAGGAAGAAATACTGTTAAGTCTTCAAACTAAAATATCAAAGTCACATATTCCATTCAGTGTGTTTCACCGCCGTTTAGCAGCCTATTCTGTGTA